>JANAVB010007199.1:8124953-8313314 GCA_029216955.1 Iris pallida | reverse complement strand
TATGGATACGTGCGAATTCAACTTATTTTCTACAAAAGCAGCACGTGTACCTTACAGTCAAGGTGTCACGATCCGCTACCCAAATTCTTGGGCCGGGCCGAGTCATGTCCAGCTTACGCTTGAGATAAAGCGTAGTAAGCTGTTTCTAAAGATAACAAGGTAAGACTAAAATGTGCTAACAGTGTATAAGTAATAAAGAGTCATAAATGCTCCAAAACACAAAGTCATCTCTATAATAGTAAGTCCAAGTACAAGTCTGTAAACCCCCTAAATTTCTACTACGATTTTTATTTTAAATTTGTATTTATTTTATTCCGTATCTGCACGTCGCATACGAGTTCTCATTGGGTATTGTGTAGCATACGGGATTTGCGTTTCGTAAATACTCGACGAGTGCGAATATGTGTCGAGGTACATTGTTCGAAAAATATTTTTATTATAAATTTATTTAATAGAAAAGTACATGTTCAAATAAAGGTGATAAAATATTTTATTTTTATTTTGTATTTTTTAGTCGTTAAAGACAAGTAGTAATTTGAAAATTTTGGTTATGAATTGTTTCCAAATGTTTGCGAAATGTGAAATTGCTTATTAATATATTTGTTATTATAAAAGCTGGCTCGTAATTAATTTAAGTATTTATCATAATTTTGAAATTAATTATTACTATATTTATTTAATTTCGAAAATGATATTTGAGATTTGTTAATTCTAATATTGATTAAATATGGTAATTTAAATTACAAAAGATTATTCACTTTATTTAAAATATTTTAATAATGTATAGAATTATTTATATTGGATTTGATTTGGATTGAACTAGTTTAAATCGAATTTAAATATAATATGATATTATCTAGAGAGAATTTAAATTCTCCCAATCCTATCCAACTGGGAATTTTACCTCTTATAAAAGGAGGTACTCCTCCATCAATTTCCACCCACAATCCAAATTGTGCATCGTGTCTGTGATCCTTTTCCATCCACTATATTTTATTGGTACAAATATAGTTTGCTTCCGTATCGGACATGTCCCGAACACCGTTCCGACCACCATCGGGCCACCCCCTGTTCTCCAGTTCTTCCCGACAACTCCCCGATCGCCATTGTACCCGCCAACAAATCCCAGACCCCAACACCACCCACGTCATCATCTCCGTCAACCCGTCACCGATACCAACACCAGTTCAAAGCCCACCACCATCTCCGTCAACCGTCACCGACACCACCAGTTCAAACGCCCCCCACCATCACCCATAGACAAAGAAAAGGAAGGGGACAAGACCCTTACCTCCTCGAGTCCATGACAACCGCGGCAGCACGCGGCGAACTCTCGCCGTCGAGCCTCCAGCATGTCCACTGGCCGCTCACTTCGAAACTCTCGCCGCCACCGCGTTCGACAGTCACTGCGCCACCACCGGAGTCTCCATCCACCGAGTGACCCTCTCCGACCCAAGGGAACCGAGACGCCACTGTGCCACCTCAGCGCCGCCTCGGGCGTCTTCCTCTGCCGCCGTCTTCGTTCGAGATGGCCGCACGCGCCTCCATCCGGTCTCCGGAGCACCGTCTGCCGCCGTGCGCGCCACCGCGCGTGACCGCCCCTCACCTCTCTGATACGCCGCCTCCGTGAAGATCCGTGGCCGAGCGAGCTCCACAGCGCTCCAGCGCCGTCAACAGAGCGGCGACCTCGCCGCCACCGCTAGCGGTGGAGCCCTCTCGCGACGCGCGCTGCCACGACCGCGAGTAGCGCAGTCAGCTCCAGCCGCCTCCGACTAGCCGTGGCCTCCTCCAGCCGTGGAGCCGCCGATCCGTCGCGCTTCCCGCGCCTCCGGCCACCCAGCGCCCATCCGCCCACCGCCGTGGTAAACCCCATTTGATTTTCCCCCTCTCTCTCTTCACCCTTTCTTCTTCCTTTATTCTTTTAAAAAGAAAAAAACAGCTGGTTAGTGTTATTTAAGTTATTATTGATATTATTATTATTTGTTCATTATCATTATGTTATTATATTAGTATTATTATTATCATCATATTATCATTATATAAATTATTATTTTCAGGAATTTTGTATTATTATTATTTTCAACTATGTATAGAATAAATGATAGAGTATATAATTCAAATATTCGTAATTTTCCTAAAATATTTTTTCTAGATTTATATATATTCATTGAAATATTTTGGCTAATAAAACATAGATGTCTACAAAAAATCCTACTTTTACAAACTTATATCTGAATACGATTTTGATTTATCAAAGTATTTAATAAAAGTATTTCTCAGAATTATATTAAATATATAACCAATTTCAAGTATTTACGTAAAATTATTTTAACTCATAAATTATACTTTTCGAATATTATAAATTTTTTGAAATATAAGTATTACTCTCCGCAAATTCTCCCAATTATCCTCATTACTCATGACTAATCATGCTTGCCTGTTCTCTGCAACCTCGAACCCCTACGTCTCGATCATGGCTATTGAACTCTTGAGACATGACAAAACATTGCACCACCAGGCGACACACCAGCAAGATACCTTGCCATTATACTGTTTATATCAGTTGTATTTTATTACATATCACTGTTCATTATTTCTAATTTACAGTTCTTGATTATTGTCTGCACAGTGATTAGATATACTTTGTTATATCCTTGATTGCATATGGACTTAGATTTAAGAGACTACCGTTGTAGTGTATTGCATATACCTTGACACGTTGTACCACGAGGATGTGTGAGATGAGTAGCATGTAGAGGTTCTTGTGTGTGGGCTGATCCCCCATGTGTATGCGCTAGGACTAACTGCTAATAGAGATGTGTTAGGAGACTTAGCAGTTAGAAGAGATACATGGTCGTGGATGCGACTTGACAGGTACATTGGGTGGGGAGAACATTTCCTTGTCGTATGGGCTTCGATTGCACTTTCCTTATAACCGGAAGCTCCATTGGAGATACGGGTATGAGCCTCTCAGGTGGCTACTGTCATTTTTGAACGTCATGCTCTTAGGTCACTGGTGCTGTGAGCCCCTGTTTTTCAAATTTAATTAATTGGTGTTAATTAATTGTTAATGGCATATTTAGCCTTAAAATATTTATTATGATTTTTAGGAATTTTTTAGAATTTTTAAATGAATTTTAAATACAAAAATATCATTTTACAATTAATTTAAATGTTTTAATTAAGTTTATAATTAATTAGATTGTTTAAATATCGGTTTGCAATTTTCCAATTGTTATGTGCAAATTTTATTTGCACATAAACAGTGCGGGATGGGTTATGCAAATTTGATTTTTGCATCTAGACGCTGGAAGGACCTATCCGTAATTTTCTAAACTCTAGGGGTTTTCTGCTAAAACCTAAACCTAACCCTAATCGACCACCGCATCTGCGTGTCGTCGTCTCCGGCGATCCGCACCGTAACCCTAACCCTAATCCTAATCCGACCCCTAATTCGACCGACCTACTGTCCTATAAAACTACCCCGACCCCAAAACCCTAACTCTACTTCGTTTAAACCCACACGACCACCGTCTCCTCTACCCACCCGCCGTAACCCTAACTCCGGCCACCCCACAGCGCCACCTCCCTAGCTACCTTCACCATCCACAACCACCACCGACGTGTTCGCCCGACGAGTGGAGTCCAGCGCCACCAAGGCGCCACCGCCACGACGTCTCCTCCGCCCAGTCGCCGCCTCGAAAGCTCGCTCGACTTGGACACGTACGTGTCTTTTTGGCCCCTGTGTCCTATTGTGTCTCGATTTCATATAAGACACGCCAACACACGACGACTCTATTGGTGAGTGTGGACACGGCAAACTCGTGTCGTGCGTGTCGAAATCGACCCGGACACTTAGATCATGTGTCCCTAACTGTCAGAACACAGGATTGTTATTATAATTTTTTATATATTAAATGCTTAAACCTAAATAAATTAAACAAAAGCCTAATCCTAACAACAGAGCCGAGTGACCCACTGGTCAGGCGCGAGTTTAAACCTCCCCCCCCCCCCCCCCCCCACCCACCCCCCCCGCCGCGCGGGCCGAGTTCGAGCCCCCCCCCCCCTTTTGTACTATTTCTGTTTCTTTTTCTTTTCCTTTTCTTTTCTTTTTGTTTTATATATATAATATATATATATATATATATTTAGTACTTTATTATATAGATGTGTATATATAACATATGTATTTATGTATATATAGATATATGTATATGCATGTGTATATATTATTATATATATACTATTATATATATGTATACAATATTTGTATATATATATTATATATATTTGTATATATATATATATATTATATATATATATATATATATATATATATATATATATAGATATATATATATATATATAATATATATATATATAATTTTATATATATATATTTTTTTTTTTATATATATATAATTTATATATAATTTTATATATATTATTATTATATATATATATTATTATATATATATAATTTATATATATATTATATATATATAATTTTAGATATATATATAATATATATATATATATATATAGATTAATATATATATATATATATATATTATATATATATATATATATATATATTATATATATATATATATATATAAAATATATATATATATATATATAGTATATATATATATAATATATATATATATATATATATAATATTATATATATTATAATATATATAGTTAAGTATTTTCTTGTATATATATATATATATATATATATATATATGTATTTTTAAATATATATGTATATATCCATTATGTAAATATCTATATTTTTATATGTATATATAAATATGTAGATATACATTTTATATAAGTATTTCACTCTACCTAGTGTAAATTATATTATGTAAATATACTTGTCATATTTTTGTAACTACTATGTAAAATTTTGTCCTATTAAAATATTAGTATTATTATGTATTTTTACGTCTTTATATTTTTGTGTATTTAAATTATTGCAACCATTTGGTGTCCAAGCCTAGCATGGGTTTTTGGGCCCAAATGTGTTTTCACACATTCAAGACCTGTACAAGTCATATTGAACTGATTCATGGCCTTGGGTCCTGTATTTGAACTTTGGTTCAAGTTATATACATGGACAAAATACGCAGATAATAATTATTTAATTTCAGATTGTGTGCAATGCTGTTTTGAATTTCTAAAAATACTTAAATTGCTGTTAAAATTTTGAAAAAATAGTATTTAGATACTATATTAATTTAGCTAATTTAGTATAATTTTTACAGTATTTAATTTACAGTTTTGCCACTATCTTGGCATATGAAACCAGAACTCATTTTCTGTGTACTTAGGAAAACTGATTTTATAAAATATACGTACTGGCTAATAAATTCCAGCAAAAAATTATAATAAATTTTTAATTAACAAGGTCATTTTGGTACTTATTTTATGTAAAATTAAGCTTTTGTCTATCTCAAAAATTGTGTGGAACACAATATTCATTTGATTTATTTATGGAATAATTACGACTTGCAAACTTTTTGTGTTATTTGAGTTTTAGCCGTTGATTGTGATGAACTCACCCCTCACTAGTGTAAAGACCCTAGAAGGTTAGTTAAGTAGTGTGTGTCACCCCACATTGGTTCCTATGCTAAAGTTATCATTTTGGCTAGTGTCCAGTCACAAGTCGTGTTGTACCAATTAGTGTCTTATGTTTTAGTTTTAGGTGTAAAAACTAAATTTATGTATTTATTTCTACAGTGCGAGTTACCAGACATCTATAGCACTTTTATCGATCCAGCTTGTTTTGCTTTACTTTGCTAGAGACAAGTACTTTCTACAAACTTACATACTGTTACATAAATGAACTGCAAATCCAACCATGTTAAATACTGATCATGGGGGTAGCAAGTTAAATCTTCACATGTTGTACTTTCAGTTACTACCAGCTTAGAACAGTCTTTATGTATATCTCACATGATTAGAATATGGGTTATGGGAAAACTGATAGTAGAGTACGTGATCATGCCCCTTACTCGTACGTACATACCGAGCAAGGTTGACATTTTATGTATACCTTGTCGTAGGCGCACCAGCTGTATTGTACGTATGTGCATCTATCGCGTTTTACTTATACGGAAGTACATTTTATATACTTGTACCACAGTACATTTTACACCTATTGACGATCAAGTACCTGCTACAGTTTTAAATATTACATATACATCTGTCTCTATGACATATGTGTCCTTGCCATGATAGATTATGTGATGCCATGTTTTCAGTTATTTCTTTTATGTTCATTTCCATGTTTCATATGCTAGTTGTTAGAATCAGTACTTGCTCCCGTCCTGACAAGATAACGTGTAGGTATCCTTACCGAGGAGGAGTTGCTCTGCGACTCATATTATGGAGATACTGCCGGGACCCGACTTTGCTTTACGAGAACGTACCTGCGGGGAAAACTCGCCTAGTTTGCGTAGTCGCTTGGGATACTTAGTGTAGTCAGTATTAGACTAGTATTTTGTAACTGGACATGTATCCAGTTTTATATTTCAGACTTGTACTTGGACTTATTACTATATGAGACGACTTTGTGTTGGAGCATTTATGACTTTTATTCACTTATAGAACTGTTAGCACATTTAGCCTTATCCTGTTGTCTTTAGAACAGCTTACTACGTTTATCTCAAGCGTAGGCTGGGCATGACTCGGCCCGGCCCAACAATTTGGGTAATGGGTCGTGACAGGTGCCCAAGTGGAGACTATACCAGATCCCATTTACAGCCAGGGCTCATGCGACGAAAGGTTTGTTCTCATTGCATGTTCACTTTAGTTTGGTTAGGTTACCTTATTTATGTCTTGTCACTTTCTTTGATTGTGGCATGTTTATATTCGGTATTATATGGCATGTTTATTGTATCTTGTTACGTCCCTCTGAGGACCTGGTTATCTCGCCAGGTGTGTGTCTTGTCTTTCGCAGGTGTTCTAGCCGTGGCTATGATCGTCACTATCTCTTCGAGGATGATTGTACTTGATCGTTTGCTTCGTCCGCCAAACTCATTTTATTTTTATGTACTTTTCTTACTTGTTGGTAGTGGATTTGTCTCCGTCCAACGATTGTATACATGACAAATTCAAAGTTGCTTTATATCATTATTTATCTTTGTGGATGAGATTTAGTACCTTGGTTAGCATTTTACAGCTTATGTATATATACGAGGATCTATTACTTCGTATGTATACAGCTGGCATGATTACGTTCTAGTCCTTCTATTTTGGGACTGGAGCATTATATATTTTGTGGTGGCCCATGCGGGTCTAGTTTGCCGTTTCGGTTACAGATTGTACCGAACGGGCCTGCAATATAGGATTAGAGTTAGAATCTCATCCACCTACTTGACTTTCTTCTTGACTTCAAATTTCGAACTCTCGTTCGACCTCCTTGATTTGCATCTTGCTTGACTCCTTCTACGTAAATTCTTAGTTTCGTGTTTAGTAAAAATGGCTACACTAGTATATGCCCATAGGTAAACACATGGCTAGATGGATTATATTGACAATTAATGTGCATTGAGATTTATTGAGTTAAAAAAGGCAGTTATTTTTTTTTTTAGAAATATGATTTTAAGGATTAGTTAATTTCAAGTTGGGTAGAGTCCATTACCGCCTCCAAAGGATAGTTGGAATTTTATTTTGCTATTACATGGTGGTATACACAAGAGAATAGCTAGATCGAGAAAACAAATTTATGATTTATGATTTTTGGAAATTGTGAAATAGTTTATGATTTATTGGGATATGAAACCGATTGGAAAACATCATTAAATTGTGATACATGATTTACGATTAAGTTCAAGTTTGGATTGAATATGTTAAAGTTATCTCGGATTTATTAAAGTGTTTTAAATTATAAGTTATGATTTTGTAAACGACTAGAGAATATGAAGGGTTTATGATTTACGGTTTATTAGAGAGCTTGAGGTTTTAAATTGATTCTACGATTTACGAATTATAAGTATTTAATTTTGAGCTTGAAGAGATAATGGTAAAAAAATTTGTTTGAAATTTTTGGAAGATATGAAATCGACTTTGAAGGAAAATTTAAATATTTAAAATTTGCTCATATGATCTGTGATATATAAAGTTATTTAGATTTCGAGTTTAAAGCCTTGATTATGGATATTTAAATTTTGGTGAAAAAAAAAAACACTTTTGTAGAGTAGTTGTGACTTATTGGAAGCTAGATATACACATTTGAAGGATATAGAATTAAAATTCGGGAGTTATTTAAACGTTCCATTTTAGTAGTATGAATTTCGACGGATAAACTTATTAAATGTTGAGTTTAAGATTTGGAAAAAAGGGTCATTATTCAAGTTACGATATACAAGGGTTGTTTCGAGATTGACTAGAGATTTAAATTTGTGATTAAAGTTGACAGTCAAAGGTAATTAAAATTTTGGCGAAGTATCTTGGAAATTTTGGCGAAGTATGGAGATGCACTATAGGAAGATGCATGATGAATCAGGAAAGGGACAATCGAAACAAGAAACTATGGAGTTAAGATGTAACTAATTAAGATTGTAAACGTATGAATTGAAGGATGCAAAAGATTACAAATCAGAAACCATAGATAGAAAGTTGTAAATAATAAAAGGTGGGAAGATTTTAATAAGATTTTACAGAGAAATGTTTAGTCAAATGATACAGTAAAATCAAGATGAAGGATTCGAGCTTAAGCATGATAATTAAATTTTGTTGAGATTTCGGGATCAAATATGGAAAATAAAGATTTAGAATCAAGATATACACATGTGATGAAAATGGACATCTAAATAAATTACAGAGTGATCACGTATGGGTAAGGAATGATAAATTTTTCTAAATCACGACAAATTGGAGTATGATGTTGGATTCTAAAATATGATATTGGGTTACCGAGGCTTGATACTGAAGTATTAAGATAAAACGAAGTGTATAAAATCATAGAGTTAAATTTTCTATATATTAGCAAGCTGAAGAAAGTATAGTATATATTGGAGGAAATATTATATGTGTTTAGTATGAAAAATGTGGAAGACCAAATTTTCAAAATCGTGACGGTAATTGACAATTCAAGAATGAAAACAGAAATTCATAATTGTGGTTGGTGACTATGTTTCTAAGGAGGAAAGAAAATTATTTCGGAATAGTGGATAAAATTGATGGACATATTGCACTAGATTGATCTGCTATGAGATAGTAGTCCAGTTAGGCATGAGGCTACTGAGGAATAATTCTCAGACTGTTTGAGGCATCATTGCATGATTGTACCCCTGACCCTACCTTTAAATTTCGAGGACGAAATTTCTTAAGAGGGAAGGTTGTGAAACACGTAATCTTTATTAATTAAATATTGTGTTTATTATTTATTTTAGTTAGATTAAAATTATTATTTTTCAAAAATATAAATTCCTGGACTTTTGATTGTCTGGCCAGACCCGAACCAACCCCAAGTTCAAATCTTCTTTTTAAATTTTTTTAGGAGTTATACTTTTGGAGTTACAAATTTTATTGAATTTATGATAAAGAATTATTTACGAAACAACTTTTCTTTAAAAAAACAAAATTTTGTTACTATAACTTTCCTATAAACTCCTCTTCATTACTCTCTCTCTCTCTCTCCCTATTTTCATTTTTTTTCATTTATTCCCTGAGCTCTTGGCCGAGCTTCCCGAGCGGTCGCCTGGCGCCGACTCCTCCCCTCCCCGTGTGAAACTGCCGACCAGGTCTCTTCCCCTCCCGAAGCCCCCAATCTCTCCTCCTATTTATACCCTTCTCTCCTTCACCATCCTCACACACTCACCAACTTTCCTCCTCACTTTGATCCCCAAATCCCTAACCTCCAATCCAGCCCTAGCCGAGCCTGAGCTCCGCCCAAGACCGGCGCCCCGAGCTTCCCGAGCGGCGACTCTCTCCGCCGCTGCGTCCCTCACCATCGACCCCGACTTCGACGTCGATTTCGACCGAGTGGCCTCCGCCGCTGTCCCCGCGGCCGGGCCGATCGCTGTCGACCACAGCACCCGGCCTCCCCTGCCGGACCCGCGCCCCGTGCCCTAGGTCCCCGGCGGCCCGATCCCCTCCGGCCTTCGCGCGCCCGGCCGACCAGCGGCCTCCCGCCGGACCCCCGAGCTCCGGTGCCACCCCGCGAGTCCCTGGCCCCCTCTTCTGGACGCCGCCCCTTCTCCGACGCTGTTCCGCGGCTGTGCTCTAGCCGTTCCCCTCTGTCCCGGTTCCCGCCAGCTTCCCGCTGATCCGAACAGCGCTGTCTAGCGCTGTCCGCGGGTTTCCCGACCTGCTGCCGTGCTTTTCCGTACCCGGATCCTACTGTCCAGCGCAGCCGTACCCCGACGAGGCGCTTGTCCCGAGCCGGTCCACTGTCCGCGGATTTCTTTTCTCCTTTATAGCATCTGAGAGCTCTAGCCGAGCAACCCAAGGTATAATTTTGTGTCCCCGTTCCCAATTCGTAGTCGATGATGAGAATTGGTCCCCGATTCCCTCCCGGGAATTCGGTTTTAGAGCGACGTAGTGACTTCGGATTTTCCGGAGGCGTTTCTGTGATGTTCTGTGGTTATTTCGGATTTTTTCGAAATGTGTTTTCTGGATTTTTGGGTGCTGTGGTTTCCGATTTCATTTCGGGATTTCCGATTATATTTCGGGTTCCGATTAAGCTTCGGAAATTATTCTGTGAATTTAATTTTGTGTAAAAATGGTTTTGGAAGTTAATTCTTGGGGTTTTTCCTGGTTTGGGATAATTGTTGGAATTGTTGGCGCATTTTTCCAGTTTTGGGTTATCCCGAATATAGAGGGAATGCTGCCCAAATTTTTATAAAATTTTATAAAAGAGTTTTAAATTGGTTTTCGGAAATATTTATTAAAATGGATTTTTGGGCAACGACCATACCGGTCCGTGGACCCTAGCGAAATGCAAACGAAACCGGTTTTACCCGGACGTTGAGGCATTAGCTATTTTATGACGATTGGACCAAGTCTGAGACTCTTAATAATATTTATTTTAATTTAATTTATTAATCTTATTTTGTAATTAAAGTGCATAATATTATTTAGAACTAACTAACCTTTTCTCTTATTTAAATTCATGTAAAATGGATTGTAAGGGCATAAGCCCAGCTTTTATTACTTTCTGTAGTTTTGTAATAAGTTAGTGTAATTTTTATTCTTTTCTGGTGTGGTTGACGTAAAACGTAAAATGATAATATAATTATTTTATAAAATTTAAATATCATTTTCTCACAATAAAATAATTAGGAAATTACAAATTTATTTCAAATTCACGTTTTCTCATTTAAAGAAAAATATTAATTTTATATATAATACAAAATACAAAGTTTTACCAAGTAAATCAATAACTACAAGTTTTTCCAAATACAAAGTTAAATTGACTTTTCTTCAGATAGTAACTCACATCGATAAGCGCGCTCTAAGTAGAGTTGTAAATAACCTAAAATTTGACTAGGACAAATTCTAGAGATTGTAACTAGCATACCTAGATATGGATTGAAAATGGGTGCTAAGTCAGAAATTCTCAATTGTAGGATTTCAAGAACGTACTTGACATCTTCTTCGGTTCAGACATCTCAATCCAGTCAATAAAACAAAGGCAAGTGCGGTTATGTCTATTTGGTAATTTATCTAGTAATTGTTTTATTGCAATTTTAAACCACATTGCTACACGGAACTCTCTCCTAGAGTATTGATTGTGGAACTCTTTACTAGAGTTCGAATATTGACTCATTGATTGAATCTGATTGACTCGGGATATTGGGGGAGTAGTGTAGCATTATGACCAATACCCCCATATTGCATTGATTGTGCAAGCTGATTCCTCCTATACACGAGGATAGGCCGGACCGTATCATTAGGATATAATTGAATCATTCCAAGCCGGTCATAGTTCGTTGCCTATTCAAATCACATTATTTTGATTGTAGAATTGTTGGAAAATATTGCTCAAGTATTTCAAATTGTTTAATATTGCAAATTTCAAATTATTATTTGAATTGTTGAATATTCATAATTGTACTTTGCTCTCTCCTGACTGGAGACCAACATTTTTTGGTGATTGCGTCGTCGAGGATCTGATGTCTAACTCTGGTCCCGCAGAACTTGGAACCCCAGAATCTTAAGAGCTGGATTAGTATTTATTTTTCTTTTGGAAACAAGTGTAATAATTGAATGCTGTATTAATGTTTTTTGTATTTCAGGCTTTTTTCAAATTGAATAAAATATTTTTTTATATTTCGTTAGAATTTTTATCTGCATATGTTTCACTGCTTGATACAGCTTACTGCCGCCGTCTCAACAACGGTGCAGGCTGGGCATGATCCGATTCGACCCAAGAAATTAGGACCGGGTCGTGACACATATTTTCAGGGCAACTTGGAACTTACAGTTAGTAAGCCGTAGTAGTTGTATTGCCGTTTAAATTGATTTGTTAATTTGTGTACTGTACCTACTCTGTTAACTACTGAGATGATCAGAATGTCAGGACATGACGGGTCAACTTCTGTCCTTGTTTGGTTGGAAAGTTGGTTTGAAGTGTCGTGATGTTGTGTGAATCCCAGTAGCAAGCAGAGACTTATTTATCATATTCTTAACTCTTATCACTGGTTCTAATTCTTCATGTCGTGCTTCCTTTGTGGTACTTGCTATTAGAGGTCTAACCTCTCTGGTTTTGCATTGCCAGATTTAGAGCCAGCTCCCGAGGACTCATCTTACTTTCACCTCCAAAATGGTCAATAGTAGAGGGATGATCGCAGGAGGACACGATTGGGTTCCTTGGTTCCCTACTCGTTTTGCTACATACTTTACTTTTTGCCGCTTGGCACCGACATGTTAGTCGGACTGTCTTGCACTTACTTTTACATAATTGTAACTAAGTCAGACTGCAGCTGATAACGATTGTGTATACATTGTTATATTATTTGGCTATGTTTTATAAAGTCAGATCTCAAGAACATTTTGACTGAGCGTTTGGGACGCCGTACTGCTCATTCTTACATGTCCTCTACTTACTGCTTTTCATTGAATGATTGGGACAATAGATGTTGAGTAACCATAGTGAGACTTTCATGTAGTATGCACCCTCGTCTTTTAGACATCATTGATCGTATTATACGGTATTCATCTACCCGTAATACGTAGCTGGCTGAGTCATTCTTCCGCTCTCCGGTATTCTGGATCTGGGGCGTGACAGATCGTCAACGGAGTCAACGTAGTACCACTCGCTCCATCGACACAGTGCCCAGATAAAAATAAAAGTATACTCCTAGGACTACGTCTAAGGCCTACATTATATTTTGTTCTGTTTGTAATTAAAAACATCAATCCTAAAGAGTTTTAATGGCAAACAAGCTGACGACTCTGCTGGGGAGCTCTTTCTCCTCCAACGAAAAAATTGTGTCGCAATATGACGACATCAAACTCGGCTCCTCCCACAAAACATTTGTAGTGCGCCTCAATCAACAGGCGTATGAGGAGTTCATCTCTGAAGGCAGCACGAGTCCTTCGAAGCGGCTGCCAAAGCCGAAGAAGACTCGCCAAGTCTGGGTGCGCAAGGCCGACGCACCTGGCACCGATGGACGTCCAACAAATATGCAATACAACATGTATAAAATTTCGTACGTATTTTCGAACATCTTAAAAAAAAAAAACCCAACCTCTCTCTCTCTCTGGGACATGGATATGTGCACTCAATGCTTGCTATTAAGATGAGAGACTCTTATGTCATGGCTTTGATCAGCAGTATCAACACACAGCAGCTACTAATAGTAGGTGAAAGTGAAGAAAGAACAAGAAGGAAAGCTTGGAACTATTGGAGACTACTGAGGATGGCCACACACACGCTTGACTCTCCCCCAGGAGTAAGGACCAGGAAGGAGGCGGCACGAAAAGCCATGTAGCCTTTCCCCACTCTATCTGTAACACATGACCTATGTTTTCTTTTTTGAATTTAAATTTGTATAAAATAAAATAAAATAAAATAAAATAAAATAAAATATAGACTATGTGTCATTATATTATTGAAATACGAATATTCATCATAATTATCGGACCACTGATTTTCATGGTTTCAATTTTATGCTTTTCGACGTCAAGCAATTCTTATCCTGTCTCAGAAAATGCTCAAAATTTGTACTACCTATACTTATAAGGCATTGTTTAGCTAGAATCAACCATGTCATATATAGATAGCGACGGATCATAAGGTGGACTGTCCCGGGTTGTAGCCGAGGATTACTAGAAGCTAAGGATAGATTATATTTATCACATACTATAATTAGTTGTATTTTTAGTTCAATTGGTAGAATTGTTGGGTGTAGATAGGCAGGTGTAGATTGGACTGGGGTGGGCTAAGTATAGACTAGTTCACATAAAAAAAATTCAAATAAATTAAATGCATAAAAATAGTATTTTTTTTTGTGGTGGACTGGAGCTTGCCCCAACCTCCTATGTGGGTACACCCTTGATTAAACCTTTTAGATTTTATAATCTAACCCTCGCTTGCTGACCACATAATATTGTAAGCCCCTATTTTTCAAAAAATATTTAATTAGTGTAAATTAATTATTAATGTCATTTTTAGCCTTAAAATAATTATTAGAATTTTTGAAAATTTTTCTAGAATTTTTAAATGATTTTTAAATGAGTTTTAAATACAAAAATATTATTTTGCAATTTTTTAAAATGTTTTAATATAGTTTTATAATAATTAGAATTGTTTTAATATAGTTTTGTAATTATTAGAATTGTTTTAATATCAGTTTGTAATTTATTAATTATTTTTAAGTGTGGAATGCAAATTTGTATTTGCACTTAGACACAGCTAGGACCATTATGTAATTTCCTAAAACCTAGGGACCCTAGTGCTAATTTTCCCTCTCACCCACCCCCGACGACTCGGCTGGCCGACTGCCACGCCGACGACGACCACCGACCTACTTTTTCTCGCCTTTCCCGGCCGCTCCACCGCCCTAACCAGCCTATAAGACTCCTCCCTCTTCCCCAGACCTGACCCTAACCCTAAAACACTACCACGATCGCCCACGACCACCGTCTCCTCCACTTTTCACTCGCCTGAACCCTAGTTCCGACGACGCCCCACCGCCAACTCCACAACAGTCGTCTCCGCCCCCAACCACCGCCAGTCGATTCGCCTCGACGAGACGACCGCAGCGCCACCCGAGCGCCACCGTCCCATCGCCTCCTCCGCCGTCCACGGCCTTCGAAACACCCCAGACTTGCCGGACACGTAAGTTGCAGCAGTGATTCGTGTCGTGCGTGTCTCGTTTTCACGTACGTGACTCGTCAGGACACGACGACCCTAACTCAATGCTCGGACACGCGAGACTGAACTCGTACGTGTCGTGCATAGCACGGACACGTAGATTCCTGTGTCCCTAACTGTCCGGACACATGATTGATTTTATTATTTTTTTTATATATGTTAACTCGTTTAAACCTAAATAAAACTAACCTAAACCTAATCCTAACACAACCATCGGACCGACCCCCTGGCCAGCCCGACCCAGTCTAAACCCACCCCCCCGCGCGCAGTGGGCCGAGTTCGAGCCCCTGTGCTGCTGTGTTTATTTCTTTTTCTTTTTCCTTTTTCTTTTTTTTCTTTTGTTATTTATATATATATTTATATATATATATGTATATACATATAGTTGTATATATATATATATATATATATATATATATATATATATATATATATATATATATATATATATATATATATATATATATATATATATATATATATATAGGCAGTATTTTTATATATGTATATATATTTTTATAGTTAGTAAATTTTTATATATATTTGTATTTATATACATATATGTATATATGTATATATTTTCATGTATATATATATTATTATATATATACTATTATATATATGTATACAATATTTGTCTATATATATATACTCTATAATTAAGTATTTCCTTATATATATATATATATGTATTTTAACATATGTATGTATATATTCATTATGTATAATTTTACCTTATTAAAATATTAATATTTATTTTGCACTTTTATCAATTTGTATTTTAGTATATTTAAATTACTGCAACCATTTGGTGTCCAAGCCTAGCATGGGTTTTTGGGCCCAAATGTGTTTTCACACATTCAAGACCTGTACAAGTCATATTGGACTTGATTCATGGCCTTGGGTTCAAATTATATACATGGACAAAGTACGCAGATAATTAATTATTTAATTTCATTTGTGTGCAATGTTGTTTTTGAATTTCTAAAAATACTTAAAAGTACTGTTAAAATTCTGGAAAAATAGTATTTAGATACTATGTTAATTTAGCTAATTTAGTATAATTTTTATAGTATTTAATTTACAATTTTGCCACTAGTTTGGCATATGAAACCAAAACTCATTTTTTGTATACTTAGGAAAACTGATTTTTATAAAATACTTGTACTGGTTAATAAATTCCAAAAAAATTATAATAAATTTCTATAATTAACAAGGATCTTTTTGGTACTTTATTTTATGTAAAATTAAGCTTTTTTTCTATCTCAAAAATTGTTAAAATACAATGATCATTTGATTTATTTATTGATTAATTACGACTTATAACTTTTTGTGTTATTTTGAGTTTTAGCCGTATTGAACCTCACCCCTCACTAGTGTAAAGATCCTAGAAAGTTAGTTAAAGTAGTGTGTCATCCCACATTGGTCTCCTATGTCAAAGTCATCATTTTGGCTAGGTGCCCAGTCACAAGTCGTGTTTCACAAATTAGTGTCCTAGTGTTTTAGCTTAGTATAAAAACTAAGTTTATGTATTTATTTCTACAGTGACGAGTTACCAGACATCTATAGCACTTTTATCGCAGCTTGCTTTGCTTTGCTTTGCTAGAGGCAAGTACTTTCTACAAACTTTATATACTGTTACATAAATGAACTGCTAATCCAACCATGTTAAATGCTGATCCTTGGGGTAGCAAGTTAAAATATCATATGTTGTACTTTCCATTACTACCATGTTTAGAACAGTCTTTATGCATCTCTCACATGATTAGAACCTGTGTTATGGGAAAACTGATAGTAGAGTACGTGATCATGCCCCCTTTATCGTACCGAGCAAAGTTATATTTTATATGTTACTGCGCCGTAGGCCTTTATCCCGCATTTCTGTACGAATGTACACCTATGCTTGTACACTTGTACGTATGTACATTTTATTTACATGTGCCCCTGCACATTGTACATCTATTGACCGATCATGTACCTGCTACAGTTTTAAACATTACATATACATATTTCTCTATGACATATGTGTCCTTGCCATGATAGATTATGTGATGCCATATTTTCAGTTATTCCTCTTATGTTCATTTCCATGTTTCATATGCTAGTTTGCTAGATTCAGTACTTGCTCCCGTCCTGACAGGATAACGTTGTAGGTGTCCTTACTGAGGAGGAGTTACTCTGCGACTCATATTATGGTGATACTGCCGAGGACCCGACTTTGCCATACGAAGATGTTCCTGCGGGGAGACTCGTCTAGTTTGCATAGCTGCTTGGGATACTTTGTGTAGTCATGTATTAGACTACGTGTTTTGTAACTGGACATGTATCCAGTTTTACATTTCAGACTTGTACTTTGGACATTTTACTATATGAGACGACTTTTGTGTTTGGAACATTTATGACTTTTATTCACTTATAGAACTGTTAGCACATTTAGTCTTATCTTGTTATGGCTTAATTGCTACTTGATATCCTCAACTATTACCATTTTTCAACTTGGTATCCTAAACTTTTTTTTGTAACAACTTGATACCCGGATATTATTTTGGACAAAAATGCCCCTATCCCTAACCCCCTCCCCCGTGCTAGCTTCGCCCCCCCTGCTAGCTCCGGCCGCAGCTCCCCCCCACCCCCCCTGCTCGCTTCAGGCCATCCCCCCCCTCTCGCTCCGGCCGTCCGTCCGCTCCCGCCTCTCCCCTAGGGCTCGGCAGCGGGAGGAGGGGGGCTGGGAAGGGGGGTGCGGAGCGGGAGGCGGGGGCAGGAGGTGGCCCAGAAGCGAAGAGGGGGGGGGGGGGGGGAGGTCGGCCGAAGCGAGGAGGGGGGGGGGGGGGTCGGCCGGAGCTAGCAGGGGGGTGGCCGGAGTGGGGGAGGGGGTGGAGGGAGGGAAGGGATAAGGGCATTTTGGGATTTTTTTAAAATGTTAGGTATTAAGTTGAAAAAAAAAATAGTTGAAGTATCAATCTGTTACGAAAAAAAGTTTAGGGTATCAACTTGAAAAAGTGTGATAGTTGAGGGTAGCAATTAGCAATTAAGCCTCTTGTTATTTATAGAACAGCTTACTGTGCTTTATCTCAAGCACAGGCTGGACATGACTCGGCCCGGCCCAACAATTTAGGTAACGGATCGTGACAAATATTAGTGGCAAACTTCAGACATCGTGATATCTCCTTCTGAATATGCTTAATAATTTTATATTATGTCACAAGTATGATCTATTTAGCTTTTGTATTCTAAAAAAAATCAACCAATTTATTAGCTCACAAAATACGTATTGCAAAGTTTGATTACTCGAACATACAAGAAAACATCATCAATCATCTAGAACACTAAGTACCGGTCTATTTTAAAATATTCTACATAATTTTATATGTATCTATAAGTTCGAGTAAGAAAATACGTAATTTAGTTAGCATGGGAGATGACAAAATCAATGGTCTAGTGGATGAGTATACTTTTAGTCGCGAGTTTGGTATGTTGATTGATTTTTTAATAATTGGAACACTTCTAGAGCATTTGTGTACACACACCGGGTTTGACATTCTAGAAGAACTAAGCCATCATCGATCCATCGCTCCGTCCGAAATTTTCTAGAGACCAAGAAACGCCTATGGAGTCCAAAACACGCTTGGGCCGTTGCGAGTGACAAGACAATGTGGGCCCCGCGGGCCCTTTCTCGGTATTTTGCTTCGTTGGCAGTGGGTGATAGGAAAGGAAGTGCTGTTTGGTGTTCGCGGGGAGCCAGCAAAATTCGATCGCGGGAGAAAGAGAGCACTTGGTGGGTGAGTGGACCACCGTCCAATAAAATTGGGAAAGAGTTTAGAATTAGATTTGGGTTTGTTTGGTACCAGTCCCTTAAACATTATCTTATTTGGAAACGGTCCTTTTTATCAGTTATTTAGAAGTTTCATAAATCTACAACTACTATTATGGATCGTTGTAAAACTAGATGTTACTTGTTCTTTTTTCAATCAGTTCTTATCTACTTGGAGAGACTAGAGCACACCAAAATATGCCACAAGTAATCTTATGGACATTGTACGCTAAAACAAACATCGTTTTCTTATATCTCGTTCGTTTTCAATGTTCCAAGTGACATTTTAAAGCTAACTACGAAATTAAAAAGTCATCCATCGTGGACATGTTTTTGCTCGTGCTCCACTTTATTTTTAGCACAAAATAAGATAGTTTGGACACCAAAACATTCGAACAAGAAAAATCTATTTTTTTTAGTAGCTCATTAATAATGCATGTGACCAACCATGCATTTTTGACAATTTATATTTTGGTTAACTATTTAATTTTCTTGTCTAAAGAGTTGAGTCTTATTTAAGGACACAATTATAAATGATGAAGCTAGTGAATATTTGAAAAATGATTGACTGTGTCCTAAATTAATTCGTGTATCCTCAATATTTTGAATATGGTACAGTAGTATTATTTTTCACTCATTATTTTTTTTTTTTTTGCCATGTTCTTTCCTACCTCTATTCTCCAACTCCAAATCCATTACAAATATCTGTTACTCTGTCGTTTTCATTCTTCAACTTCCAATTGTCCTCAAACTTTATGCAAGTCGAAAATAATGGACAAACAAGAAATTTAAAATAAAAGTCAACTAATTTTTTTTTTTTGCACTTTTATTGTATTTAACACCAGCTTTGATCCATAACACCTAACCAGACTAGTAAGTTTAGTTATTCAAAATTTTGGGACTTATAAACAAACAACCAAATCTAGGGATCTTATTGATAAATATGACATGTTTAATGGACTTGTGTCAAAATAGAGAATTAGAATATAAACATTATGGAAACGGCTACTTGCCTTCCTCTCTCTCTCTCTCTAATTAATTTATAACATAAAGATCGATCTCTCTTTCTCCACTCCCAATTCCAAATCTAGGGTTAGAGTTCCGTGTTCTCGTTCGGTCGGCGGATCCAGCCCGTTGCAGCAGAGGTTCGTCTTTCGATCCCAATCTCGATTTTTGCAATTTAAATCAATCGATTTCATCGTCTCTCGATCGTTCTTGTTATAGTAAAAGTTTCGTTTTTTATCAACTGGTCTGCATTCATAAGTGAGTTTGTTGATCTCAGAGGTGCTTTGACGAGGGAATTGGTCGCTGAAGTTTACTGATTCGCACCTATTTTGTTAGTTTCTGGAGAAAAAGGTTGTTCTTTTTTACTTTGATCAACTTTTAAGTTTTGTCTTTGGATCCATGTTTGAATTATGAATAAAAGTTGATTTCTTGGTCTCAATTTATGTTTTTTTTTCCTCCTGCGAAATGTTTGATGCGGAAATTACGCTCTAAATTTAGTTATTTTGTTAGCTTTTGGGAGAAAGAACTTTTTTTAATGTTATTTACTTTTAGGGTTTGTCTCTGATCCCATGTTTGAATTTTGAGTATCTGTCGGTTTTATGGTTTTGGTTCCTGTTTTTTTCCCTGCAAAAGTTTCAAATTTATCATCTAGTATATTTTGATGGGTGATATAACTCTAAATTTAAGCTTTTGTTCATATTTTGTTAGTTTCTGTGATTTAGGGGTAAACTATGGTGTGCGGGCACGAATATATCCAGTTACGGACTTGGCGGCACATACACGGCCTTAATTTTGGTTGTCCATAGCCTTGTTAGCAATCACCCGAATATAACTCCTATTATACGCGAATTTTTCCGTATCTTTCAAAAACGTATAATACTTGCGTACTTTTGACAGATTCAAATCAATACGTAAATTTTAAGCATGTTGCGTATAAATTATTGAAAAAAAATTGCACAAAAAATGTGTTGGAAACCTGTTTAATTAACCTAATTTGACAACATAATTAAGAATGTGAAGTTTCTAACCTCAATATTTTCATTTTTCGAATATTTGACCGAATTTTTGAACGTATTTTATTTGCACTGAGCCGATTTATACTCGTACTTTTGCCGTCCCGATTTTTACCCGTTTGCCGAATTGCTAACAAGGGTCCATAGAGTGTTTGTGTCGTGTCGGGTACGTGTCCGACATGTCGACTCATGACACGAACATTTGGAGTGGATACGCTTCCTAGGGGAAATTATACGTAAATGTGTACTTATCTTTCAAACAGTGTTTTTTTGGAACTTTAGACTCTGATTTACCTTTAGGTTGACTTTAGATATTGTTTGTTGTAACAGATTCAAGAATCTCACGAATTCTCAGTGAAGCCCTCGCCGGATGAATAAATATTATGAATGTTCCTCATATTGACTGCTTCTGGGATCGGATCATTTTGAAGAAATCAAGCTCCCTTTAAGAAAATAAGATGCCATCCTCAAACTTCCCCAAGAAAACGGTGCTGCATTCTTTGGCAGGCATTCTCTCAAACCAGGGTTCGAGCTCGGTTCTTGGTAATTCTGGCTTTCTTCACTCCTCGCCATTCTCCACGTTCACGAACCGGCTTCACCCACTTCGTACATCTGACATCAGGGTGACGCTTTCCCTCATTGGAACAATACCTCTTCCTTCTGTAATTGGACAAATGGGTATAATGTCTGCCTGTACTGCTTTATCTGGGGGAGCTGAATTGGGCCCTGGCCAGCTAGAAAATTTGAGTGGGAGTAGTGGGCAGGTGGCAAACGCTATGGCAAGTAGTGCCGAGCTTTGTTATGGTAGCAGGACCGTCGATTATTGTAGGAGAGCGAGCGAAAGTTTGAAGAATCGTGAGCCATGGGGTAATAATATGGTTTACAAGTGCTTTTGGTCTAATGCGACAAGTACCGGCTGGAAGTCGTGTCCTGTGGAGCCGTGGATCCGGGAGTTCCATTCGTCGTGTTCTGTGCCTTTCGCTACTAGCACTGCTCCCGATGTTTCATTGGATTGGTCTTCGCAGGAAGAACAACTTGAGAGTCCTGGGCCTTCATCTGAACAGTATGTTTCTTATCAACCAACAATTTACTTTCTACTATATGCTTGATGAAGTAAACATTTCTTTTGACAATTTGTTACACATTCTTCTCGTCACATTTTCCATGTTTGAATCTTAGATTTTATTAGAATGAATATTGTGAAGTGTCAATCTTGGAGGGTTGGTTATTTAACAAAAGACCCATTTAAGGTGGACAAGGTTTGTTTGTATAGGCTTCATCATGACTCTATATTATGTGAATTTTTTTTTCTCTCGCTGTAATGTTTATCAAGACAACTCGCATTGGGTTAAGTGACTTAAGTCATAGTTAGTGTGGCAGTTTATATTGATGAATGTTGTATGTGAATTGCCCTATTCTTTGTGTTCCGTTTGGAAGCTGTAAAAATCTTTTGTTCCGAGTTAACTATGTAATTATTTTAAGAAAGGTTTGAACTTAAGACTGCCGAAACTTTTCCAAACTATAGAGAACATGGTGCAAATGGATTACTACTTGGTAAAAACTTTGTCTCGAGGCATGTGCATTGGTTTAAGGATGCAGTACAATTGTACAAATGTGGTAGGTGTGACTTGGTCGTTTAGCAATGCTCCATCTTGTGAAGATGGGGAAGTCTTTTGCTATGAGTTACTTTGTAAATATTTTTAAGAACAGCATTAACCCTAAAACTGCTGAAACTCCCTCAAGCTGTTGAGAACGTAAAGACTTATAACATAACTTCATTCCTTGAAGCATATGCCTTAATAAGGATGCAGCATAGATACGTCATATTTTACCCTTTTTTTTTACTAAATGGCAGATGACTAGGTTGGGAAGTTCATTCTATTTATAGAGTTACATTTTGCTATGCATTGAGATAAATCTTTTAGTGGAAGAGCTTCATATAGAGTGCTTAGTTGTTTGGTTTTCTTTAGCTTCTGTTAATATGGTTTTACTGGTTATACTTGAGATTGAAGATGCCTGGAATGAAATAAAGGGTCAGGAGCTGAAGCAGGAATTGAAGGCCTAGATGGTTATTAGGCCTTTTTTTTTTATCACGGTTGATTTAATTTTTTGTTTGAACTTACAATAAGTTCTAAATTGATCAGTTAATCTCTGTCTATCAAGTTGTTCCACTAGATCTAAATCTGATGGTTCTCTAGGAGTCTCCCAAATTTGTTTGTTTGACCATATCATTAAGGCCTCTGACAATAATTTCTAGATCCTCATCTTCATAGTGTATTAGAGGACCATGCATCATCGGTGCCGTCATACGCTTTCTTTGACTTGTGAGGTCTTTTGTTTCCTTCCTTTCCTTTTGTGAAGTATAACTGAATCTACTACAACATTTAGATTCCATATGACACGAACTTTGTTCGAGTTTCTGTTCGAACCATAGGATAGAGGGAGCGGATCCTGGATGGCCCCGACATCTGCTTTTTATGTCTTCGCTCGCCGTATTGACATTCCATAGTCATAGTTTATTATGCTTACAAGACTTTTTTGAAGGTCATAATAATTATCGAAACCTGATGTCTGATTCTCCTCACTTCTTTTTCTGGTTAACATAATGGTTTTAATCTGCTTGCTACTGTGTAGCACTTGTCCTGACACATCTTTTTCAATTCATTTTATCCCCAAACCCTAGCATTATTGCATCTCTGTGCATGTAGCCAGCTTTATAATTTCCCAGAAACAGAATCTGCTTACTATCCAAAATTAAAAGCTTTTGCTCTCACCATCAAGCTTTGCATTCTTCGTGGCTAATTGGAACCCTATGATTTCCATGCTAAATATGGTATGGTGCTCCATGCTTCCCAGAATATGTTTACATGAATACACGAATAAGTATGGAAACATCCATTCTCACAATGTTTGTTTGACATAGAAAGATCCTTTCATATGTCAGTTAAGAGAGTAATAACATGTTACGAATAATTTTTAGTATTTTACCTTAAGTAATAGGAGCTGTGCTTTTTTCATACAGGAAGTTGCCAGGCGATAGATTGTTGAAGCTTCTTTCAGGATCTTGCTACCTACCACACCCAGATAAGGAGGAAAGTGGTGGAGAGGATGCTCATTTCATTTGTGTCGACGAGCATGCTGTTGGTGTGGCAGATGGTGTTGGGGGCTGGGCCGATCTTGGTGTCGATGCAGGACAATATGCTAGAGAGCTTATGTCTCATTCAGTAACTGCAATACAAGAAGAGCCTAAAGGATCCATTGATCCAGCAAGGGTTTTAGAAAAAGCATATTCGAGTACTAAAGCTAGAGGTTCTTCAACTGCATGCATCATTGCTCTTACTGATCAGGTTTGCTTATTTAGTTTTTTTTCTTTGTCCTAATGTTTTTTGTTTGTCGATGATACTACCTCGTCTTTTCCAGTTAGAAAAAGTTTTACTACAAATACAATGTAAACAGACAATTATGACATTGTCTCTGATCCAAACCTTCATAGAACTAACTATGAAAGTTTACTTTATCCAGTTAGAAAAAGTTTAATCTACATTTATCAAGTTAAGCTTAGGCGGCTTTGTTCATATGCATGATGTCATTATTGCTTGTATAGTATTTCATGCTTTAATCTACATTTTATTATGTTAAGCCTTAACAATATTTATCCCTTTTATACTTGATTGTTTTGTTTTTTTGTTGCCTGGTGACTTACCGGCGCCATTCCTTGTTGATATGCATGATGCGATTATTGATTCTATGGTATTTGATACTTCTACCTGTCTAAATTATACCTGTAACAATTAGTTAATTGTAGGATTACATTTTCTTTCCTGGGCATTATCACCTCATTTTTTTTCTGCAACCGATATACCACACTGCTGGTACTTAGTTTTAAATGCACACTCATATTATTGAGCATTTTAGGAGTCTACATGGTAATTTGCTACTGCATATTCATGTAAAACAGTCTTTTACCTGTCTAAACTATACTATCAGTAAATCAGCCATTTTGTTCTGTTCCTTCTGTTTCGAGCTTGCATATCCTTTCACTATATGTGCACCTTATCTTGGTGTTTTGCGAAGATGAATAGCCTTACACTTGTGCATGCTGGTTAATTAGTCAGTTACAACACAAATAGTGCACCCATATAAAGTCCGTAAGATACTTGCACACATAAATAGCTATTTAGTCGGTTTCAAACACGCACACACAATATGGTCACAACACCACTTACTGATTTATAGTAACAGCTTATCCGATTGGAAGAAATCTGATACCACTTCCATCACAATCTCCTTGATGCAGTCCAATGAACCTTGAAGAACTTAGCGTCGAAGCCATCCGGACCTGGGGTTTAGTAACGTCCGCCTGTTTAACATACTCCCTAATTTCAACTGTTACAGGTCCCAACCAAAATACAACTTCCTGTTTTCAGCAACAAAAGTTGCTGGAAGCATTCAAATTGTGTTATTCCAAACACTGGTTTGGTAAATCCTGCAACACAATTTAAAGCCACACAGGCAACCAAACGTTGTATTTGCAACCACCACTTCAGCAATAAAATACTACATGCAGCAAATGTTGCATGGTATTCCATGTACGGGCGACCAAGCAAACCCTATATTTTGTTGGTGTGGTTGTTGAATAGAATCGGAGAATTGGAATTGAACCGACTGACTTGCAAACTGCATGAAAACCAGTTCCTGGAATCTTTTTTTTTTGTGCGCCACCATATGATTTATTGTTGGCCGCAATATGATATTCACAATTCTATCCAGCCAAAGGTTGATTAGAAATCTATTTCAATTAATCCCCAACCATAGGGGCTGAAATTCATGAATCTTAGGAAGCATGACGACCAAACTAGGAAGCATTTACTTACAGGAATTAGTGTTTACTTTATTTTGTGGTGTGTCTCAATAACTACATTTACATTTGTATTGCCAATACTTTGTGATTGGACTAACTTCTCTATACACTGAAATCAGGATTCTTGTCATTGCTTTTTTCTGCATCCTATATAGTCCAATCCAGGGGTACCAGAATTTCGCGAATTGATTCATGTGTCCTTGATTCCCACTGTGTTTGTTGGAATGAGTGTGCCGACCCTACAGAGAAAATTCACATTCTATTAACTTGGGCCAAAAGAAAAGAGGTGGGCTTGTTAATGGGAAGTTTTTTTTGTCCCGTATCCTCACTGGACATGGTCCCCCATTATTAATAGTTGTTAAAGAAGGGCAATACTTGTTAATAATCATTTCCATTTGCTCTTGTTAACTGGGCCCATTTTTAAAGTAACGAATGTTGTAGCACACTTGTCTATTGCATCGAAAACACAAATCTAGTTTACTGATATCTGATTTGTATGTAAATTTTTTTTTTTAGTAAGGGAAGGATTTCATTCAAGTGACTAGCTAACATTTGTTGAGAGTTGGGCATGGATGTGGCTATTGGATATAGTACTAATCATACCTAAACATTTTAAATTTTTACCGTAGCTTGTATTTATAACGAAAGTCTTGCCCCAATTATGAAACTTGCTTATTTATTACCCTTCTATTTGTAGGGTGTTCATGCTGTTAACCTAGGAGACAGTGGGTTCATAGTTGTGAGAGATGGGAGCACTATCTTCCGCTCCCCTGTACAACAACATGATTTCAACTTCACATATCAGCTGGAGAGTGGCAATGTCAGTGATCTACCTAGTGCTGCTCAGGTACCAGATGTTCCTTCTTGTATCCTTTACCACTGGTTCTTCGTTGTGGTACTGTATTCAGATTAGTGACTTTTGCATTTCTATATGTTGGGTGTCGAGCATATCTTATTTTGCTCCCAATGCAAAGTTATACACTGATACTCAATAGTGATGGACCAATTTTTGGTGGCTCCCCCTATAAATGGAGCTCACCATTGTCAAGAAGGTGCTCCTTGCACCTTCCGGCAAAATATTTTGGAGGCCAGTCCCGGAAATATGGATAACAATGTATTCCCCTCAACATAACACACAATGAGTGGTTAAGGAGCTCTATAATTAAGAGTATGAATGATGCTTAATTAAGGATGAAGTTGATGTTGATTTACTGAATAGTCTTATATCCCATGGGAAGACAGTTAAGTTGATATTTACAATTTTCATTGCGTCAGGTTTTTACTGTTCCTATTGCGTCCGGAGACGTCGTTGTTGCTGGTACTGATGGTTTATTCGACAACCTGTACGACGATGAGGTGACATCCGTTGTGGTTCATGCAGTCAGGGCAGGGCTGGGACCTCAGGTTACGTCTCAGAAGATAGCAGCGCTAGCACGCCAACGAGCTCAAGACAAGAATAGGCAGACTCCTTTCTCTAGTGCTGCCCAGGATGCCGGCTATCGTTATTATGGAGGCAAGCTTGACGACATTACCGTCGTGGTGTCTTATATCAGTGCAGCCGGCTCTAGCTCTTGAAGGTAGACGCATCATAACCTTTTTAACTCCAGTTTCCCCCCATGTACATAGATTGGTTAAGTACTGAATAGATGGACCCCTAGGATACTCTTCATAAGAAAAGGTCTAGAGGAGGATTTGAGATGTATTACTGTCTCTCTTCTTTAGACGTCGCATGTCTAATATTTAATTTCCCTTATGGTGCTTGTAAAGTTGCTCCTCTCTCTACTGGATGTAGTAGACATTCTCAAAATGTTGTTTTGATGGAAATGAAGCTCCTCCATGCACACTCTGATGAACGGTCTACCACAGCTTGTTATGCTGAATGTTATTTGTGCACTTTCTGGGGTCTGATTGGTATATAGCTTGTTATGCTGAATGTTATTTGTGAACTTTCTGAGGTCTGAAGTGCTGTTATATATAATGTCGTTATTGGCACTCTTAAAATGTCATCCTGCACTCTGCACAAATTAATTTTATATTGAGAAAATTTGAGTGCCACCCCACTTAATTTACCTTAATTTAAGGTGTATTCCACCGTTTTGCACTAATGCATAACATCCTTCACTTTGCACGGAATTCGTCCAAGACTAACAGTTGACTGCTTTAAGGTGTAATTTTTGACCAAAATGTCCCTCACGTGTTCAGAACAGTAAACCTAAAGTTGAAAATTCCTAAACTACCCTCTCTTCTCTAAACGACACTCTCTCTGCCTTACAAAATTCGAAATCTCCCTCTCGCTTCTACTCTCTCTTCTCGAAATTCCAGCATCACCGTACTCCTATGGCCAACCAAACACCCATGTATGAGATTATTTTCCCGTTCTCTCCTCTCTCTTCTAAATTCCAGAATTCGAAACCGCTCTCTCTTTTGCTTATGAATTTTTGATCTCCGCTCAAATATTGATCTTTTCTCTTTCGTTCAGATTTATGTAAGTTGAACATCACCGTGATTCCATGGCGAATCAAACACCCTGGTATGATTTTTTTTTCTCCATGTTTTTAGGGTTCGTTTTTAGGGTTTTTCCTTGATTGTATACCGAAATTATTTGTTTTTAGGGTTCGTTTTTAGGGTATTTGCCTTGAATATATGAAATAATTTGTATGAAATTATGGTTCAGATATTGGCATGAAATTGTGGGTTGTTTTTAGGGGTTTTTCCTGGAATGCATGAAATTAGGGTTGATTATAAGACTATGGGCATATCTATTCCACTAGAAACTATGGTTGATTAGAAGACTATGGGCATAGCCATTGGCATGAAATTAGGGTTCAGATATTGTGCTATAAAATGAACAGACTACTCACTGGGCATATCTATTCTACTAGAAAATTCCACCAAGTCTAGTGAACATTATGAGATACACTCACTGGACATTCCTTCAAAGTACACTCATTGTGTAAGTATGCTATTATATGTGTATTTGTATTGTTATACAGGAAGTACATGCTATTATATCTATTCCACTAGAAAATTCCACCAAGTGTAGTGAACATTATGTGTATTTGTATTGTTATACATGAAGTACATGCTTAGGGTTCATTTTAAGGGTAGTTCAATTGTTGTTGAAGTGGACCCAGACTTTATAAGTATGTTGGATTTACCTTATACAATTCAAAGTAACCATGTGGAGAAAATTTATAAGTACTACTGGATTGATGACTTAAAGAATGGAAAAATAATGGAGGTACTCACTGATGCTGGGTTGTTGGATATGTTTAGTAAGCAACTGTCTGACAAAAAAAGAGAGATACACATATTCTTAGAAGATGTTGGCAACCCTGCAAGTCAAGAACAACAACCTACTGAGTCACAAACACCTAGAAAAACTGCGAGGATAAAGAAAGTATCCCACAAACCAGATAGAAAACATGTCAAGGGTCTTCTTGAGGAGCAGTTGGATCCACTATCTACTGACAGTGATGAGGACCTTCCTGAGGAGCAGTTGGATCAAATACTATCAAGGGTCTTCACTAGTGGAGATGAACCACAGACAGAGGAAGAATTTGGCACACAGGCAGAGTCTGAACAAGAAGTTCCTACACAGGCGGAGGGAGAATTTGGCACACAGGCAAAGTCTGAACAAGAAGCTCCTTCTCAGACAGAGGAAGAATTTGGCACACAGGCTGAGTTTGAACAGGTAGCTCCTACACAGGCAGAGGAAGAATTTGACACATAGGCCGAGACATAGCTTTATGGAGATGAACCACATGCAGAGGAAGAATTTGGCACACAGGGTGAGGAAGGAGTAGAGGTTGAAGAAGAAGAAACAGAGCCTGAAGAGGATTATGTACCATCAAGCAGTGATGATGAAATAATGTCCAAAAATGTTGACATTCCAGAAAACAACAATCAAAAATGGGGGGAAGAAACTGAGTTCCAGAGGGAAGAGATGCAGAGAAGAAGAACACTTGCAATTGATGAACTAGAGGATGAAGAAGAATATCATAGTTGTGACTCATCTGCTTCTGAACAAGCTGGGACTGAACTTGATGATTTGTACACTGATGGTGAGATGGGTGAGGAGGAATACAGAGTTCTTGAGGTGAATGATCTTTCCCTAGGTCAGCAATGGATGAATCCTAGTGAGTGCAGAAGATATTTAAGGACATATGCTATAAAGAAAAGGTTTGAAATTAAATATGTTAAGAATGAAGGGAAGAGGATATGGGGTGTGTGTCAAGAAGAGATTTGTCCATGGATGTGCATGGTCACCAAATAAGACAACTTGTACACTTAGACAACTTAATGAAGAACACACTTGCAAGCACACCTCAAAGCTGCAGAACAAAATGGCTAATAGCAAATTCATCTCTGAAGTGTTGGAAGATGACATTAAGGCATACCATAGTTCATGGAAGGCAAAGGATATTCAGAAACAGGTGTGGGCCAAGTTTATAGTCAAGGTCTCATATTGGACTACACACAAGGCATTATTCAGAGTCAAGGAGATGTTGTTTGGTCGTTATGATGAGAGTTATAGAAAAACTCCTGAGCTTGCAAAGCGTGTTATGAGAACCAACCCTGGGAGTGTAGATTTTTGTGGAAAGATACAGGGACAACTGAATTTGGGTATTTATGCATAGGGTACAATGAAAGCTTTACTGGATTCATAAATGGTTGTAGACCCCTAGTTGGTTTAGATGGGTGTCATTTAGAAAGTATGGGAGGGGGTATGTTTGTCTGCAACAGCTTTAGATGACAATAATGGATTGTTCTCACTTGCCATTTACCTCTGCACATCTGAAAGTGAAGCTACATGGGTCCATTTTCTTAGTATGATCAAACACAAGCTGTTGCAACATCTAGAAAAGATATCCTTTATATTTAATAGGCAAAAAGGCCTAGGGAATGCTATTGACAAAGAATTCTATGGGCATCCCCACATGTTTTGCTTTAGACATTTCTACAAAAACTTCAAGTCCCATATCAATGCTAGCCTACAGATGAAGCATCTTACATGGGGTGCAGCTAGAGCCTACAGACAGGTAGATAATGCTAAGTGGATTGATGCAATAGCTCAACAATGTCCAGATGGCCTTCAGTATATGATGAAAGAGCACATGAGCAGATGGTGTAGAGCATACTTTGACAAAACAACCAAGTGTGAGCACATAACCAATAATTTTTCTGAGAGCTTCAACAATTGGATAGGAGAAATCAGATGTAAATCCATCACTATGATTGTGGAGATGTTTCATATGATGGTCATGCAATTAACTTACGAAAGGAAGATTACTTCTAGAGCATGGGGTGGTATAACTTGACTCAAAGGACTAAGAAAATCATTGAGCAAAGGTCAAAACAAGTCAACAAGTATCAGGTCAATGGTGCTGATGAGGGATTGTTTTGTGTCACTAGTGTGTTCTCCATTGAGAACAGATGGACTGTCGATATTAATGAAAGAAGATGTGACTGTTGTGTATGGGATTTAACAGGGATCCGCTGTGTGCATGCTGTAGCTGCTTTGCTACCTAACAGGCCTTAATGGACAATGTAAGTATAGGTACACTAATATTTGTTTGTAGTAGTAGTGTACACTAATATTTTGTAGTAGTGTACACTAATATTTGTCTTGGTATAGGTTCACAAGTCACTACTATCATGTCAATACCTACAAGAAGGCTTATGCTAGAAAGATTGTTCCATTGCCCCAACAGAGCCTATGGGATCAAGTAAGTTATTAAATTCTAGTTCTAGAGCATGTGTTTCACTTTGTGTTTCAGTACACTAACAAACAGAATAGTATTTTTTCCTTTGTGTTTTTTCCATTGTGTTTCAGTACACTAACAAACAGAATAGTATTTTTTCCTTTGTGTTTTTTCCATTGTGTTTCAGTACACTAACAGACATAATAGTATTTTTTTCCTTTGTGTTTTTCTCATTTGTGTTTCACTACACTATCAGACATAATCGTATTTTTTCCTTTGTGTTTTTTTTTCCATTTGTGTTTCACTATACTAACATACATAATACTGTTTCTCTCTAGTTTCTAGTTATGTATTTTCTAGAGCTTTGTGTGCAAACACTTGTATCATTTTGTCTGTTGTTCCCTTTGTGTTCTACCATTTTCTAGAGCATGTGTTTATCTCTATTTTCTAGTTATGTGTGTTTTTCTCTTTGTGTTTTTTCCTTTGTGTTTCACTTCACTAACACTATTCTGTATGTTGCAGCCACCATATAAGGTTGGTCCACCTGGTAGACATAGGCTACCTGGAAGACCAAAGGGTGTTAGAAGGAAGGAGGCAGATGAGGCACCAAGACCTGCCAAGAAGCAAGGGATTTGTGGAAGGTGCAAGTTACCAACTGATCATAATGCTAGAGGGGCCAGGGAGGACCAGTTGGAGGGAACCAGAGAACACCAAGGGCACCAAGACCAACAAGACCACCCAAAGAACCAAAAGAAAAGGTTCCACAGAGCACCAACACTGTTTACAAGAGGCCAATGATTTCAAGGGGTAAGAGGAAGGCACCACAACAATCAGGTGCATCAAATGCAACACCACCTATGCCTTCAACAAATTACATGGCTCCAAGAGCTTCAGTGGGAGAATTGATACAACATCACTTAGCCAATATACCTGGTAGGGCTAATGACATTGCAGCATGTCTATCGCCTAGGGGTTCAACCAATTCAGTTTTCAGACCTCCATGGAACCACAGTGTCAGATTCAATAGCAGCAGCAATAGCAAGCAAAAGCAGTAGCCAACCAATGAAAGTTTAGTGAAGCTGTTAGGCCATTTTGTAAACATCCTTAATGTGAACATTTTTTGAATAGCAGTAGACATTTTGTGAAGATGAAGTGAACATTTTGTGAAGTGAAGTGAACATGTTTCTAGTTGTTAAAGTGAACATTTTGTGAAGTGATATAAACTGAAAGATGGAATTATATGTGTGGCCTTAATCTGTAACTTCAGTAAACTGTTATGAAAATTCAATATCATGAAGGGGGATTATATGTGTGGCCTTAATTTGGATCTTGTGTGGCCTTAGTTCCCTTGTATTGCATTGGCTTATGATGAGAGCTTGTATCACATTGCATTATATGTTGTGTAATGTAATCTGCAGTTGCTATTGCATTGGATATATATGCAGCTTGTATTAATCTTTGTGTAATGTAAACTGCATTATATGTTCAAAAGTGCATATCTTTATAATCTGTTTTGTTCAAGCACATGCACAATCAATTTGCGACAAAATAATGATCTGTTTTGTTCAAAACATTGTTACATTCATATAGTGGATCAACTACAAGATTTTAAATTTCAACTTTACATAACAAAATATTTTCCAAATTTTCTACACAACTCTTCTAAAGTTGTGTTCACTACAATTTGAACAAAAATTTCAAAGTTCTTGTCACTAACACTAGCCTTATTCAACTATTGGAATGCATTGTTGCACTTCAGGCATTACAAGAATCTTCTTCCCTTGCTGTGACTCATCTTTGACATCAAGATAACTCTCCTTCATCCACAATTTGGATTAGGGCAAGTGATTTCTTTCCAATGACATTGTTTCTTCCAATGATCTAAGTCACCACATGTGAAACAACCTTTCCTTTGAGTTGTTGAAGATGAAATTCCGGAGCTTGAACCCAAAATAGCAACATCCAGCCATTGAAAATCCGAGCAAAGGGGACGCTTCAAAAATTTTCTTCCAAGATTTGCTTAAGTATTTGACTTCGAAAGGTACTAATCCCCTTGCAACTTTCGATATTGCATGCTGAGCTCAAAAACGAATACTCATCTGTAAGGTAGGTGTTCATCGAGCATATTTGACATTTGTCCTAATTAAAAGAGAAAATGTCACGAATTGATACATACAAACCACAAAAGCAAAAGCTTTCATATATTAAAGGAAAAAAAAATTCAAGTCAATTTACATCACCTGGGTTGCAGCGTCAGCCATGGGAACTTGGTGAAGCTTTGAATTTAAAAAAGGGAAGAGAGATTGGAGGTTAGGTTAAAGGTGATGTAAAAGGAGAATGGAATTTGCTATTGTAGGAAAAAAGAGAGGGTACTTTAGGAATTTAAAAAGTATGTTTTACTGCTCTGAACATGTGAAAGACATTTTGGTCAGAAATTACACCTTAAAGCAGTCAACTGTTATTGCTGGACTCTTTTTTAGGAATGAGATCGTACCAGTAAGGTTATAAGAAACAAGATTCATGTTGGCCCATGTAAAGATATGTAGGAAGAGTTTTTCATATTTCTGAGAGCTCGACTGTTACGCATGAAACCTATATGTTGTGGACTCATTTCTAGCATGTGGACAGTAAATACTTGTAGCTTCAATAGCTTTGCTACTCTCAAGGAGTATCTGGGAATGTCTGGTTTATTTGCTCTAACATCAGACAACATTTCCAACTCATGGCTTGTCGTGGCAGCGCTAATTATTCAGTAATTTTCCTGATACGAATAGCAAACAATTGTAAAATATCATTAAGATAGAAATACTATAAATATTTTAATATTACTATGTGTCATAATGCTATTGGACGAATTCATCATTCATTACTGCGGCGTGGTGAGCTTGTCCCAATGTATAGTTTCTTCGCGGTTTCTTTTACTTCTCCATGTCATTGAAATAAGCAAATTTGTTAAGAAAATGGGTACTTTATATTAAACTATTCTTGACTTTGATTAATGTTCACTTAATTATAGACCTGTTAATTATGCCGGGCCGGCCCGGTACGAGCTTGGTCCGAAAAAAATGAATCATATGCCGACTCGGTCCGATTAATCGTGGGCTCAGACTGGCCTAATTCAGTATATTGGGTCGTGGGTCACATATATCAGCCTATAAGATAGGCTTGGCCCAATCCAGCCCGAAGCCTAGGTCCGGCCCGACCCACTCAAATAGTTAAGAATGAAATAGTTTCTCTTTCAAAAAAAATGATTGTAATTAATATTTAGAAAATTTAATCATGTTATTATGTTATGTTAATTTATGTCAATGCATGTGATTGTTGAATAACATATATGGAAGTACGTTGAATGTTCAATCTTCTGTGTTTAAAATCCTGGCTCCAGCCTACGTACACATAATATGTGAAGGCATTTGCTTATTGTTGCATAATTCTAACTCCTGATCCCTTGGTTACATTAGTCATATTTTATGACGTTTTTGATATTTATAAAACACAATCAATGCTATGCACTCTAAAATTGTTTTTATATTGTTGATTCTTGGTAAAAACTTAATGAATGTCCAAATTTATCACGTGTCAGTCCAGAACTAGCCCGACAAGACCCGACTCGGCCCAACCCGAAGCCCACCGTCCTGTGGGTCACGAGCCGGACTGGGTTGAGATTTTCGACCTTTAGTCCGGCCTGGCCAGATCCGCTACAATTCATGGACCCGAGAGGTTCAGTCCGGGCCCGACCCGACCGACCCAAATTTTGTGCCGTGTCGGCCCAGCTCACTTGACAGTTCTACTTAACTACCATAGTATATCTCGAACTTTTATTAATTTAATTTGTAACTTACTTAACGTTAATGTAAAAGACACAGATTTATAAGATATTATAATACACATAATGAAGGCTTTGTCATTTATAAAAAAGATACGAAATGTAGAGAGAAAGAACTCTCATCTTCCCAAGCTTACATGTTAAGATTAGGATTTTGCTGGCATTTCCCACAACAAATCAAAGATTAGGATTGCAAGTAACATTTGTTTCCAAATTTCTTAGGTAAGAAAGTTAAATTTCTAGGGTTTCAAATATCATTCACTCTAATTAGGGTTAAGGATTCAAATGTATTTTTTGTTATAAATTTGGACAATACTAGGGTCAGGGATTAGATTAATAACAAAAAGAAAAAAAAAAAAGAAAAATTACAGAGAAGACAAAGTTTGTGAAGGAATAACTCAAGAACACAAATTTAAGGATACTGTTAGGATTAGGGATGAGAATAAGAACAAAAAGGGGGAAAAAATTAAAGAGAGCACACAGATTAATTATAGGAATATTGTAAGAACGCAATGGGTAATGGACAATATAGGGTTAATAGAAGAATTGTTACTTAAATTTAGGGTTTTATGGAGGAGGAGATGAATTCCAAGACTCTTTCCTAACTTTACTAGCCTATTTTATTGGATGTATTTTATAGTCAAATAATAAGGGTGAAAAAAGGTCCATCGTGTAACATGTGATAATCATGTGAGTTAAATTTTGGATGGCATGTTAACAAAATGTAGTAAAGTGCTAACGGATACAAAGTTGAAAATAACAAAGTGAACATAAACAATGGAAGTATGCAAGTTTAATAGTCTTTGGAATGCATATTTCATGTTACCAACTGTTGTAGATTGTTGTTGCGTGTCCACTAAGACCTCGTTCGGTTTGCGGAAAGAAAACGAAAGAAAATCAATTCTTTGTTCTTTTTTTTTTTTCTTTTTTGAAAAATCACAATTTCTATCGAATTTTTTCGATGTTTGGAAAAGCCAAAAAAAAGGAGGAGTTGACATCCAAACACATAAAATGGATAACTTTTGCTTCTCAAGGTCTTTCCGCTAACCAAACTTGACATGACAAACAATTTTTTGTGTATGACACCAAGATATAGACTGATAGACACATGGTAGCCATCTCTAATTGGAGTTTTGGACTATAACAACGATGAATGTAAATAAAAATATGTGTATGAAATAAGAATTCTATTACTCGTTGGCTTAGATCATGTAGAGTCTTTTTCCTTGAGTAGTCTGGCCATGTTATTGTTTTTGCAAATTGTTTGTAAAAAGGCTAATGTAAAGTTACATAGAAGGCTACTACTGAAAGTGTGAAACTAAAGGAAATGAATATATTTCTTTGTTGATAGAATCTGCCTAAAACTGAAAGGAGATTAATATATTTCTTTGTTGGTAGAATATCTCTAAAATTGAAAAGGGGAAGTTGGAATTAAGTAATAAAAATTGTCTGGAGGTTTTTCAAAAATATAATGGGCCCCTTCGGCTGATTATTTTTCTAATGTTAGGTCCATCCATAGGCCTGGTTTGACATTGTATTTTCTTTTCAAAAAGTTAAAAAAGCATAAATTGGAAAGGGAAATTTGAAAATTAAACTCATAAAAATGTTTGCGAGTTTTTCTTCTGAAATATAATGGACCCCCTTCACGGGTTTTTTTCCTTCTAATATTAGGTTTACCTAGAAGAAAAAAATGATTAACTCCAAGAAGGAAGCTAGTTGCTCTTTGACTCGGACTCGGACACGATCTCCAGGATGTCTCGTACATGCACGACATATTCGGAGGATAGACGTGGACTTACACGACTATGCTGATTGCGGGATGATCTTAAATATCAAAGTCTATTTTTGAGTATTGATATTTTAGTCCCACATCGAATAGGAGAAAAGGTGAAAAGGTGAAGTACTCTCACTCCACTCTATAAATAGAGCCCCGTGGCCTCCTTTGTAAGATGTACCAAAGAAGAAAGTAAATGGAGTCCGTTCGAGTCAGAAAAAGTTGACTAACGAGCGTTCCAGAAGTTCTTTGAAAACTTGCTGGTTTCTGAAAACGGATCGTATAAAGGCGAATATTGCTTTAAGCAACGATAATTTTCGAACTGTTGAAATCTCCTCTTTCTCTCTTCTTCTTCTTCTTGGTGGGTTAAATGATCTTTAGAGAAGCAAATTCTTTTACACTGAATCCTTTGAAGTTCCACATATACAGAGAGTGTGAGCAAATTCGTTTGTAGAATCACTATATCTACTTACATAATTAGAGTGTATGAACAAATTCGTTTGCAGAATCACTCTGTCTACTTATCTTCTTTCCTTTAAGATCTGTTTCGGGACATTCGAGTTCTATGCTTAACACGTGACCATAAAAAAAAAATCAGAATTGGACAGGCCGGTCGAACCGGATTCAGCTCCGATTTTTAAAACATATACAAAATACATATATTACGTACTAAGTATTGTAGTAAGTACTATTGCTGAGCTTTATGTGCGTGTGCATTCTTTTAACCACGTGTCTGTTAATAATGTCGGAAGTTTCAAGGGATCACACGACAACTCCGAAAAGAAAAGTCTTCAACTAAAATTTGTCAACAATAATTTTTTTTTTGCATATATAGTGCATATATATAAATGTTGTAAAAATCGGACCGGACCGACGGTCGGACCGGATCCGACCGCTTTATACCAAAAAATCGGTCCGGTTCGATTAAAATCGGATTTTTAAAGAATCGTCAATTTTTTGTGAAAATCGGGTTCAACCGGTAAACCGGCCGGACTGCTTCACAATTGAACCGACCAATTTTGGTTTTTTTTTTTTAAGAAAAAATTATAAAAAAATTATCATGAAAAATTTGGACCATTTGATTCTTGGTTTGGTTTTGATCGACCTTATAGTTGTAAGAGTAAACCAAACCAACATACTTATGACCAAACAAAACTAAACCAAAAAGTAAATATGGATATCTTACATATTTAAACCAGGTCTATTTGAACCCCGGTTGAACCCGATTGAACCCGGTTGAACACCGGTCCGACTTACACCAAAAAATTTCGGTTCGATCATCGGTCCGGTTTTTAAAACATTAATATATATATATATATATATATATATATATATATATATATATATATATATATATATATATATATATATATATATATATATATATATATATATATCGACAAAGCATTATTGTTTTGACTAGTGCGATAGCTTCCTCACGCACATGAAACTTAAAAACTTTGTATGGACGAACGATCGATCAATGACTTGTCACATTCAATTCGTACCATCATATTCATATACATACAAATCTAAGTTCCATGATTTGAAAGCCAAAGAAAAATTTGTCCATAATCATGCCAAAGGAAGGACTAGCTTTAACAAGAAGAGAAGTTGATTACGCAAAGAGATTTGGTTGAGCTATATATAATATAAGAGCAGTGAAAAGTTATCTGCGGATTTGGACTATAGTTTTGGTCCGCAGGTCAAGTATTGTACGCTCATTGGAGGGGAGGCGGAATGGGCCGATTGTGGTGCGGGGGGGGGGGGGGGGGGGGGGGGGGGGGTGTTTGACACGTCCGCGCACAGTCAACTTCTGTGGGACGGTCCCAGCTCTCTAGCATAGTGGTATTAGAGCGGACATCCGGAGGGGCCGGCAAGGTTCGAGCCCTCCAATTGTGTGTGTGCGTGTGATTTCAAAAAAAAAAAAAAAAAAATCTGTGGGACGAAAATGATTTCCGATATAATAATAAAAAAATTTTGCATGCGGTTTTACGTAACCGTGTCCACCGGCTGCCACATGGCACTCAATCATTGTTGTCTGTTAGTACGGGAGTTAACCCCCTAAATATGTTTCATTAATGAGAGGCCGTCACGTGACGAACATGTTAGCGGCGATCACAAGATTGTAGACAAAATAGCAATGTCCACACAATAAAAGTAATCAAATTTCCAAAGGAGCTAGCAACGATGGATGACGTCTTTAGAGTAAGACAATTTTTTTTTTTTTGTTCTCTTCATCGACGCGTGGTGGCTGCAGTGTGGCTCCTATGTGCATGCAATTATATCACACTTCGACAATGTCAAAAAGAAATAACACTTTAAGTACATCATATATTTCTAGGCAGATGCCGGCATGCATGCATGCATGTAGCAACCAAAACCCTATAACTCTCCGTCGGTGAAATTCATGGGTGCGTCCTCCATATTGCCGGACACACAGGAAAGACATGCAGCCGGCTCTTCACTACGGGGCAGGGTTCGGTTATGTAGTGCCTATCTTGAGATGAGACCGGATTTTTGTGCAGGGACGAAGCTATGTTAAGACCAATAATTATACTATTTGGCTTTTAAAATATTTGGATGATACCATCTTCCATTATGTGGCAGCTGACATGGCAGCTGATATGGCAAATTTTAACCCAAAATATTAATTATCCAATTTTTTTAATGTTAATGTTAATATTAATATTAATACTAATATTAATGTTAATGTTAATATTAATATTAATGTTAATGTTAATTTTAATGTTAAGGTTAATCTTAATATTAAGGTTAATCTTAAGGTTAATTATCATGTTAATTTAATATTAATTTTAATTTTAATGTTAAATTTTGCCATGTCAGCTGCCATGTCATGGGAGATGGCATAACCCAAATATTTTGGGAGTCAAATAGCATTTTTGTAAGACCAAAGGGGCCATGCTCCCCTTAAATTTTTGATAAGAGGCCTAAATTTATACTTGATAAAACATCATCAAGCTTAGATGTGGCCATGTGGGCTACGTCATTGCTTCAGGCCCATTCAACTCTCCATGGACTTCATCCAATTAGATCATTGACTCATAAAAAAAGAAATCATTGAACTCAGAAATAGCAGAAGTTTGATGTAAAGTTAGTTAGACTATTTCCAGTGGAGGTCTCTCTCTCTCCTATTTCTATGGTATAAATTATTTTTTAGGAGAAATTTCTTCCAACTGTTGTTCCATCCTATGTGGCGTTGATGTAGGATAATTTTTTTTTCGTGCTCGGCCTCGATCTAACGCGAGTCATGGCTCTGTCCCTGTTTATGTGATATCCAAAACCTGGAATGTGTGTAGGTTTTACAGGTTCAGAACTAAATTTCATATCGAAATTTTTTGTACATAGCAACAAATTATAGAGAAATTGAACATAGCAACAAATTATAGAGAAATTGAACTTAGAGAATCAAGTTGGATAAAATTTTACAAATGAAACAAAAATGCTCTTAGGTGGGGCATTTTTAAATAAACGCCGTTAGGTCAATGGAGGAACTAAAAATTCAAATGAGAGGTGTAATGGAATGTGAATTGACTTATAGAAAAAAATCATATATATATATATATATATATATATATATATATATATATATATATATATATATATATATATCAAATGATTATATATATATATATATATATATATATATATATATATATATATATATATATATAAAGGTCATTTGATATATATATATATATATATATATATATATATATATATATATATATATATATATATATATATATATATATATATATAAAGGTCATTTGATATATATATCAAATGACCTTTAGTCTAGTGGTCAAGAGAGATGCATGTGATTCAAGTGGTCGGAGTTCGAGTTCCGGTGGAGACGAGTTTACCACAATTTTAAAACTAATTATTAACTTAAAAATTATTAACAGAAAACGTTCTTAGGATGAATGTTTATCGGATAAAAAAGCCCTTAACTAGGACATTTCTTTCACATTTGAAAAATATAAATTAAGAGACGCTTATTGGTAAGAAAACATCCTTAGGGATGACTTTTTTTTCACAAATTTTGAAAATAATATTTTCTTATAATTTTGTACATAAGTTTTTTTTAATCTTTTTATGACTTGGATATAAGTATATCTTCAATTTAACCACAACGATACCGACTCACATCTCTCCTTGCTGTTCTCGATCGTAATACGATGAGACCTATGTTGTTGGATTCGCAACATCAAATATCCTACATTGTATTGAGACACTTTTACAAAACGTTCACACGTGTCCTGCGGGTGCCACTCCGAAAAATTGTCATAAATTTTGGTAAAACTACGTCACATTAATTGTTTCATAAGCAAGTTCTGAACTTCGCCTTGCCGTTGGGCAACTTGTCATAATGGCCTTGCATATGGTATCTTGCCCTTATTACCTAAGATCATATCCTAGTTCTAGGTCCATTAAACCCTAGGAATCACCCGTATCCTAGTTGATCGTATGTTTTCCTTGGAAATGAGATTTTTTTTTTTTTTTTTTGGGTGCGTGGGCGTTTTCATGGATCAGATATTTCTTTGACTTCAAATTTGTTTGTTGTTTTTGACACAAGAATGCATGTTATCCCCTGTTAAGCTTTGTCCATAGCATGTTTACCTAAGTGGCACAAGGATACTGCATATATAATTAGGAAAGGACCTACAGTTGTAGGATACAAAGAGAATGATATCACAAAAGAGGATATTTGATTCAGAGGACTGAATAAACAACTTTGTTTTCTTGCTTGATTTGTTTTTTTCTTACTCATCATCCATTTGCTTACATAGATATTTATAGGACTCAAGATACATCAAGATGCATTAACTAGAATGAACATGACTCTTAGGTCTTCTAGATTCATTCATGCATGCAACAATGAACTTTGACTCTTTCTAATGAATTTGACATTCTAGATACATCCATGCATGACAAATTTTGGTTTACATATCCAACAATGCCTCCCGTAAACCAAATTTGCTTTTGACTCCTAAAGCGTCGATATTTTTCTTGAAGGCTTGTCCTCCTAGAGATTTTGTAAATACATCTGCAAGTTGTTCTTCAGTTTTGCAATATTCGATGTTAATTTCTCCTTCATGAACAAGCTCCCTTAGGAAGTGAAATCGCATGCGAATGTGTTTTGTCCTTCCATGTAGTACTGGATCCTTTGAGACAGAGATAGCAGATTTGTTGTCACAACAAATTGTTGTTGGTCCTTCTTGCTTGAACTTCATGCTTTCTAGAACACCTTTTGTCACGCCCCGATCCGAAAAATCGCTCGTCCTCGCTAGATTTTATCCGAATTATCGTCCTCGCTGGGGCGTGATGCCGCACGAGCCTGAAGTTGCGCTCGTGCAAGGCAAGATAACAGGTTCATATAGAACTATCTCAAATCGATAACATAAGCAGCGGAAGGAAACAAAGTAAAACATAAGAATCTCTTTTATTGATTTTGAACTAAAGATTACAAAGGCTCTGAATAGCCCAACATATATGCCAATTGGCTACAACGCTCATGATCTCTCTAGCTCACAAAGGATTACATTGTTCCATACATTATGTCTCTGTATAGCCACCAAGTAGTCTTCGGCCTAACATCTCCATGTCGCAAGTCCGAGCGCCTATGCGAAAGCTCCTCTTGAACGCCAAGGACACCATGCCTCGGCACGTCCAAGCCAAGCTCCGCCCCGAGCCGATCATAACCTGAGCCTGCATATAAACTAGTGGGGGATTAGTGCTTTCGTCCTCGCTCCGCACTGATCAAGACCCGCTCACACCCAAACCAAACACTTAATCCATTTAGTGAAACATGCATCTTAATTGGTGATCTTTCTATTTAGCCTTAGGATCAGTTTCATAGTAATACTTAAACATAGCACATTATCATAAATGTGTCTCATACCGTGTTCCTGCAGCAGATACAGTTAGCCATAATATGAACGTAAACATAGTGTTCGTGCTCATCTCCGTCCCATATTTCCTTAGCCTGTACTGGTTTGAACTTAACATAGAATCATATCATTCACGTAACAACCAACCATAAACTTAGACCATGCATAAGGGTCGCAGGCCCTGCGCCTGCACCCGACTCTCATCTCAGCCCACCGGCCCTATCTATATGAAGGTCACGGTGTTTCGCACCGTAATGGACTTGGCATCTCTTATGTGTAAGCCTACAATCACTTCGATACGGGTTGCTAGCCCAATATCCTAAGGATCCCAAACTTACGGATATCATAGCTTATCACAGCACTGGACGGTCGCAATCCGTCCTAATGATGTGCACCATAAATACCACACATAATTCCCTCCTAGGCCGAACGGTCCCGGCGCCCCGGCGTAACCGTTCGAGGGAAGCCACTCCCGTGCACGGGCCATCCGAGTCCATTGACCATGCAATACGTGCCATAACAAACACACATAACATTCCAACCAAATCCTCCGTTTCATAAACATAGTCTCGATCCATAAACGGTTTCCCGTGCCATAAACGGTTTCCCGTGCCATAAACATATTCGCGTCTCATAAACATAATCCACCATCTATATGGGGAGCTCCGTCGGCGTTATGTCCCAACACATCCATATTGATGCACGACGCCCAACGGCTTAGTCGTCTCGTACTCATATTCAGCGCGTACCATTCGTAAGTTATTCTCATAGCCTAGTTCCGTAGTTACTTAGTCATTTCGTAGCTTAAGTGCCCGAGGGCACGCTCAGCACCGTATTCAATGTTCTACGCCTAGTGTTCAATGTTCTTAGAGCCGTACACATGATGCACATCTCAATATCGTCTTTCAATGTTCTACCATCATTTCCCTACCGCGACTCGTACACTTGATGTACGTCACTTCAATTGTTCGATTGTTCAATGTTCTACCTTAGTGTTCAACACATACTTGGACCTTTGGTCGCCGAGCCACGCTCGCTAACTCAATAACATCTTACGCATACAATTATATCTTTTATTAAACGTGAAGGAATAGGAAGAGAGAGTCAAGAACCCGCCCACCTTAAGTCAATACGTCTTGCCGTCTCGCCGATTGAAGCGTCTCGCTTCCATAACTCGATCGCATAGCTAACTCCCGGACTTAGCCATTCCTTTGAACTACTCGGTTGATTTGGCCTATCGCGTCCATGCCATAATCTGTTGCAAGGCCACGATTTGGTTTTGCGGACACTTCATTGTATAAGGCAAAATGTCGACCTCTTATCGTCCAGCGTAAAAGCATAGCCTGCACACCAGATCAACTAAAATCAGCACTTGCTCAACGGGACTTATCTTTTTGCATCGATTCGATTCATAAATTCCAACCGACTCAAAGCTTACCTTTGGCCAACGTAACACTTGCATCGATTCGCATCGATATCTCATCGGGTCAACGCAACTCTTCGAGTCAACGACTCATCATAATGTACCGTGCGGAGCGGGGCATTACATAATATACCACTCAAAATCAGGTTCGTCCTCGAATCGAAACCAACACTTAATCTAAGTGCCTCGCTAGATCGTTTCACGATCTCGTACTACTATCGTTGGAATCATACAACTTAGTTTGGATCATACACATATTTTAGGCGTCCCACCAATATATGTATTTCAGCCAAGCTCAGTTGTAGGATATCGGGGCAAACTAACACGTTCATCTTAAATTCTCAAGTACCCATTGTTCCATTCTCGACTTAGCCATCTCTTAGCACATATTCCTAGAGTCCTGCTCGCAAACATCTTCACATATAAATTGATCCAAACCATAACTTTGATCTCATAAGTTTCTTGTCGGCCATCTAACGCATGCATTACATCAAGTCATTGCGCATCCGATCGCAACAAGCTCCTGCAACGCCTATTCGCCCAACCGTTTCCTATCCCTCGCATAACTCGAGTCTTTCATCCAATCATTCATAATATTTAGCCTTAACGACATGGACTATGTCAACATGTCACAAATTTCTTTGCCTACAATCCGTACTAAGTCTCGTACACTACTATCCCAATACGATCTACGTTCTCGAACCATACACGTATTGCGTCTGGGGCTACCCCCGCTAGGTAACTTATCCAGACATCGTGCTTAATCTCTTTCGACACAAGAGGTCAACTAGAGTCTACGATGCTCAAAGGCGACAATATTTCCGACCCAAGCTCTCTTACGATACGTTCATCCCCGATTCTCGACCGAGTACAAATTCTTTAGTCAAATTTTGAATCAATCCCGACTAGTCTGTTCCATAACTTAAATCGTGCGCTCAACACACATAGCCTAACCGTTACTCAAATCGATCTACGACACAACTCTTAGGGTCATTCTATTATTCGTTGCTCTCGCGCATTACAAAATCCTTGCAATCGCCTTACCGTATCGCTATACTAAGTACGTTCCTCGACATCTATTCGATCATCGACCCACCAAGTCTACTTATGCACTCATTCGATCGATCGTAAATTTTCTAACCATATCGATCTCGTCGAAGACTACTCGCTAACTTTTGAAAACCGATACTCGCTCGCTTAGACTTATCCTCAACATGCACTACATCATTCCTTATCCTCGACAAAATTTCTTGTTTGATTTCTTTAGGGTCATCCTAAGGGACTTCAACATTCTTTTGATTTGGCCGTCAAGTCTTCTAGGGTCATCTGCCCCGAAACTACGCTCGATAATTGAAGATCATCAACGAGGGACAGTTACAACGAACCATGCTATGTCCTATCGCGGAGCCAAATCAATTTCCGACAATTCCTATGTGACTTCATCCAATCTGACATACCAATCCATAATTTCTCTACTCTCGTGCAACTGATGCGCCGTTGCTACTCGAATGACTCATGCGCTTACGCGTCGTTACTACTCGAATCACTCATGCATTACCGTCGACTATCTCTGCTAGTCGCATGACATCTACTCGCCTCAAATCCGAGTTTACCTTTTCGTAATCATAGTCCGACACATTCCGTACTCATCGAAACCATCCTCGAACAACTTTCGCATCAAACCACAAGTCAAATCCGATTTTGCCACGCCTTGCAAGTTCGATCATCCCCGCTGGATGAATCACCATACCAGCGCTTACGCAGAATGATCGTTCTAATTTGACGTGACGTATGTGCGAGGCTGGTGTTGCGCTCGCTCAAGATAAGAATGTCAACATAGTGGTGATCCGCGAAGCAATCCAGACACTTTCGTTTTCTTTTGAGTAACATCCATCGACTCTCAAATTCTCCGAAGCATTCCTACCATTGTCATCCAAATCGACATCAACTTAACTTGCATCTTATTCATCCAACAACAATGCTCAACATAATTTTCGTTCATTCGATCAGAGTATCCCCGAGTTATTGCATATCGTCTTTGATACGCCTCAATACCATCGTCGATATACATAACTTGAACATCTTCCTTTCTCATAAGCTTAAATTCATTGCAATCACCGTCGTTATCAAAACTCGAGTACGAATCAAGTCTCACGTACCAAGATTTATTCCGTTGTAATTACTTAACATCGTCGCGACATAATTTCAAATTCACATCTCCATTCTCATATCCCTAACTCGTGCTTCCAAATTGTGCTACCGACTTATCGCACTAACTCAAATCTGTTCGTACGATTTCTCCGTACCTACTCAACACTTTTCAAACAAGCTTCCGTACTAACTCAACATAAATTCGACCGGTTCGACCATTTCCTCGACGTATATTTCTTCGCTATGCTCAACCTATCGTTCGACTTACACTTAACGAATCCTCGTTCGACGTATTCTCCGTGGATATGACTTCGCACATAATCGTTCGACTCACTTCCTCAAGGCATACTTGCATCGACTTCTCTTAAGTCATTCCCACTCAAGTCTCGGTACTTGTCACGACCCGTACCCGGATATACGGATACGAATACGTAGGCCACGTCCAGCCTACGCCGCAGTATCGACGATAGAACGCTGTCTAGTACCCAATAAATACACACTACATCTAGAAGGTCCGTGAACTACAAATGTACTCAATCACAACCCAACATCTAAAGAAGATAAGACAGGAAAGATAACTAAGGCACAATAACAATAAGAAACTACTAGAAGGAATCATAAGATAGGAAAATAAAGAAGGAAGAATAAGACAAACTAAGAACAACTACCAGGCAACTCACATAGAATAATAGTGAGATCCACCTCAGTTAGCAACATCATGAAGTCCACTAATGGCACAACTACTCCTAAAATATTATCAACGGTATCCTGTCAGGAAAATGAGCAAGTACAAACACTAACAGCAGTTCCATGTGAATTGACAAATTCTATAAGAGACAGTATAATGAAATACAAGATAAAGATATATGAAGACTTGAAAACCGTTTGGAAGCTGAGCTACAACCCTTAAACCAAACAAGGACCGGAGTTGTAACCCTTCTCCCGAGCAGAACTTAGTCTCCAATCAAGGTACATCATGGAGGCATGTAGAACATGTGAGTAACTGTATATCATAGCATGGTGAAAAATACTGTATGTAGAACAGAACAGGATATATGATAAGATAAGTAAATATAAAATGTGCCTTGAATTAATAGAGCGATATGTGATCGGCTTGGGATAAGTGACAGGACAGGCTATCCACTTGGCCCGGCAATTCGCGGTGACCTCAACGGAAAGTCATACCGGCCAACCTGGATAACGAGCACAAGGTAAATGGGATCTCGCTACACCCTACGTGAGGGGAAAGTGGCGCGAGCACAAGAATAGTGACAGGGTGGCTCTGATCACAAGACCCCTAATAATTCCCCATCCCCGAATAGTATAATGGACCTGGACATGACACGTCATGACACGGGATTCCCTAAGATGATAGCTACTCCCTCTCAGGAATCGGTGTCTATACAAGTACATGGAACAAGACAAGAAATGTACATATATACCAAGAAAATCCAGGAACAACATCTCATGTCATGATCTAACATATACTAGTCCGTGAACTATCGTGACTGAGAATCAAGTAAGACACTACGACTGAATCAGATATAGCAGATATCAAGACAATGAAAACTATCAGTGAATGTACTCGCCTGGGGTCCCGAGCTGTCAATGGGGTCGATGTTCAGAGTAATGCCACAGACCTAAAGATAAGATATATATAAACTAATTAGGGTTCAACAGTGTTAGGCTTGATTCTATAGTATAAGCTACGTAATCTAGGTCAGACTCAGTCCAACTAAGTCAAACTAGGCCACACTGAGTCACACTAGGTCACAAAAAGTCAAACCAAGTCAAACTAGGCTAATGTTGACTAACAGTTGACTTTTGGTCAACTGGTCAACTCTGGTCAACTCTAGGTCAAACCTAGGTCAAATGTTGACTCGACTTCGACGTTCAGTCAAAGTAGTCAACCATGGTCAAACAGGGTCAAGGCTAGTCCCTATAAACATCTACAGGGTCAACACATTCAATTTCAGTGGTTGTAAAATTACTGGAATCGATGGATCGCCATTCCGATACAAGGATCTAAAAATACGAATAAAAAGAGAAAGATTAAAATAATAGGGTGAAAACTTACAGGTGTTGTCGGATGGTGAAACAACCATTACCAACGTGTCCAGAATGGTCAAATTAGCTAGGATAACCTATCCATAAGTCCAATTTGGACACAGGGGCAAAAAGGTAATTTTGGGCCAAAATGGTGTCCGTGTCGGACCCACTTTGCACCGAAAAACGTACCAAAATAAAACTGTACAAAACCTAACAAATTATATGTCCACAAATCCAGAGTGACGATACGAACCCAACGGTATATCCAGAATTGGATTCCGTTGACCCGATCTCAAATTGGTCCGTTGACCAGGACATTGGAAATCGATTTGCACGGAAAAGCGTGTCGGAGCTAAAGTCCTCAAAACTCAGCAAATTATATGTCAACGAGTCCAGAATGACGATACGAACTCAACGATATATGCGGAATTGGATTCCGATGAGCCGAACTCAAAATGACCCGTTGACCCGGATATTGGTATCCGACTTGCACCGAAATGCGTGCCGGAACCAATGTCCACTAAAACCTAGCAAATTATATGTCAACGAGTCCAGAATAACGATACGAACTCAACGGTATATCCAAAATTGGATTCCGATGAGCCGAACTCAAAATGCCCCGTTGACTCAGAAAGTGGGACCCGCTTTGTACCGAAATACGTGCCAGGGCTCACGTTCTCCAAATCAAGCAAAATTTATATAAAAATATGCCAGAACGATGCCATGAGTCTACTGGTGGTGTCATAAATTGAATCCGGAGTCCCAGGTTCAAAAATAAAATTTTACAAGTGCAACACTAAGAATTCGAACGGCCAACTTTGGCATCGAATTCGACCGACCTAACAAGCTCAAACTGAAATGAAATCTAAAGGGGACAGGAAGAGGGTTATACCAGCTTCGTACAGGAACTGGTAGCGCACCAACTGTTGCTGCGACGACGAAGATACGAACCCGCGAAGTTGGCGTCATGAAACTGTCCAAAAATAATACAATTTAAACGGTCAACTTGGTGGCCAGTTTTGATGTACCAAACGGCGAAATTAACGGGTGAAATTTAAAAGAAGTAAAGGTGGATATATCGAGATTGAGACAGAGAAAAGAAATCGCCGATCCAATGGTCGGATTGTCCAGAAAATCGGTACGAAGTTGCTGCGATGGAGCACAAATTCTGGAATTTCTCCGCGCGCGCGTCGACGAAACTCCGAGAAAAATGCTGAAATCGCCTAGACGGCACGTCCCGGAGGACATTGGCCGCCACATGGTGGTGCGCCTAGGTGTGCCCGGCCATGGGGGTGCCAACCCCGGCGGTGGCGCGGCCGGGGACCTCGCCGGCGGCGGTTGTTCGTGCGGCGGCCATGCGACTGCTGCCGTGGTAGCTGCTGCCGCAGCGTTTGCTGCTGCTGCGAGCGGCTGCGCTTACACGTGCGAGGCTGTGAGACCCGTCTCACTGTATCGGTATTTTATACGGATACGTGTTTATTTGAGCCGTATTTCGTATTTATCAATTTGCGTGATATTTTAAAATTTTCTAAGTATAGGATTTCATGACTTGGTTTAACTTGGATTTGGTTTTATTTTGTTCGGTTCTACTTCGACTTGGTTTGGTTTAGTTTTGTTCTTTATGAGATGAGGAGTATGGTTTAGATTGAGTGGAGAAGAATGAATGGTGGAGATCACTTGAGCTTGTTATATAAGCCACTTTTTCTCTCTCCCTCCTCATTCACCATCATTCATTTATTTTCCACCAAACCCTAGCCATTAGAGAGAGGCAAGTACACCTTGTCGAATGTTGAACGATTTTAATTTCGTTTGTTCCATTCTCTTTATTGTTAAATTCTAAGCATGTTTAGAACTTGGAGTTTTTGATTCTATCGGATGGATTGTGGTAGATCTAGCTTTGTAGAATTTTTGGTTTTCATGGGTTTTGATCTGTCAAACGTGCATATTTTTGTCAACTGATGGTTCCATGTTATAGAGAATTTCGTTCTACCCCATTTTGACCTATGGAAGTTCGGATTTGGACTTATAATGAAGGTTTTATGGAGCTTGGAAGCTATGGGTTCCATGGCCATCCTTCTCAGATTTTCGGAGAAGATGGGTACCCACTTACTCAGCCGCGTAGATGGGTACCCACTTACCCAGCCGCATGAGATTAATTCACCCAGCCGTATGAGATTCATCCATCCAGCCGCATAGATGGGTACCCACTTACCCAGCCGCATGAGATTAATTCACCCAGCCGCATGAGATTCATCCACCCAGCCGCATAGATGGGTACCCACTTACTCAGCCGCATAGATGGGTACCCATCTACTGCCGCATGAGCCCCCATCCACCCTTGGCCCTTTCACTTGCATGGCTTATTATATATATGTAATCATTGCTTCACGTGGATCATTAATTAAATGGTTCACGTGAACTTTTCTTCCTTGCTGTATTGATTTTTGGGTCCCACTTGGCTAGAATATATATAATTTAGGCCATAAGGCCTCTGTACTTGAGTGGCCACGTGCCCTTTTTTTTGCTTGAATGTAAGTTTGCATTTAATGAGGGTCCCACTATCTTTTGTCTTATTTGCTTGCATGCATTCTTGGCCGCATGACCCCTTCAGTTATTTTTGGCCGCATGAGCTTTGGTTGGCCGCATGGGACCCCACCCACTCTTGGCCGCATGGAGTCCACTTTGATTGTTTATTATTTTATTTGCTTATTTGCTTATCCACTTTAATTGTTTAATATTTTATTGCTTGATTTATGGTCAAAATTTCTTTCGACTTCCAACATAAAAGTTGTAAATCTTTTCCTTGGCTTCAAGGATATGTTATTTAATTATTTTATTGCAAGTTCTCTCATCTTAATATGGAGTTTATAATCACAGTGTACATTTTCTATTCTGACCTAAATTGCGATGACCCACTTAATAGCTTGTTATTTATTTAATAATGAATTGCTTAACACGATAGTGACCCGCCGTGGTGCACTCCTGACAAGATAACTTGACCTGACAATTTTAACATGATAACTTGACATGATAATTCTTGATAGTGGCCCGCCGTGGCGCACTCTTGACATGATAAACCTGGCAAGATATTTCTCGAAATGTTGTTGCGACGGCTAACATGACATGACAAGTATGAACGACCTGGACACCGTGGACGATTGTGCTTGTACAAATAAACCCATATTGTCTTGCATCATGTCTAGGACGGGGACCCCTGAGTACCACGGTCAGGGGTACCTACTGAAATCGACTAAGGTTAACAACTAGAATAATCCAGTAGTCATGAAGAGATTTCCTCAGCTACAGGCAATCCCGTTACCTGGGCGCGCTTATGGATTTGTAGCCTGCCGACGAGTAGGGCACACTTCCAGCATACTGTTATGTGTTGCACCCTTACTGTACTAATATTCGCCTGGATAACCTGGATGGTCTGTAGGGCTTGTGGCTGTGGAACAATCTCGCTGCATCTTGTTAGTAACTAGGCTGGTGATAACCCTAGTTAGTTAAAGAATCAAGCCGTACTTATTGCTTGGCCGTGAATGTTGGATGGAGTTCAGTCTGTCTGGTCTTGTCTTGATCTTGTACATGATTGTTACATGTCTTGATTTCTTATTTTATCTTGCCGATAAATGGTAGGAGAAACCAAGTTCTGTTCAGACGAAGGGTTACAACCCCAGTTCTTGTTTGGTTTACGGGTTGCAACCTGGTTATCTGAATAGTCCCTTGGTTATCCCATCGTATATCACCTTTCCAGTCTAAGTCTTGTCTAGATCCAGTTCCTAATTGTTCCAGGATAATGGTGGCAATGATTGTCACTCTAATGTATTGTACTCTGTATTGTCACTCTCTCACTGTCACTTAATGATTGTCACCTCTAGCAATAAATGATCAGAGACCAAGTTCTGTTCAGGCGAAGGGTTACTATCTCGGTCCTTGTTTGGTTTAAGGGTTGTAACCTGGCTACCGGAACAGTACCTTCGTCCTCTCTTCGTATATTGCCTAGCTCTATTTATTTAACATGTTCTCCAGTTTATCCTATGTCAAATGTTGCTTTACTTACAGTCTCTCTATGTTCGGGATGAGTGCATTGGTACTGCACGAATCTCGATCCTCCTTTACTTATTGCTTTCTCTCCCTGTTGATTGCCTATGATTGCTGGTTTTTAAGTTCATAGTTTGGCCTCCTTTGTGGTACTTGCTATTTGGGGTCTGACCCCACTGGTTTTGCATGGCTATGTTCTGATAGAAGAGCCCGAAGGATCTACCGTACCATCTACTCGACGGTGACCAGCCTGAGCACCAGGGTGCCTCAGTGGGTTTCTTTTTCTCTTCCACTGATATGTAAATTCTCCTCTTGTAACGTTTAGCCCCGAGCACGTGTTTAGCTCGTGTTTTGGTATTTTCCTTGATATTGTAGCCTACGGGCATAAACATGATATGTGTATTCTAGACTATAGCTAGTCCTTATCATGTATGACTAATACTCTAGCTAGTCCTCAGTTCTGTGGTACTGGCTTCATGATCAGTCATGTATATATGGTTCGGGACGCCTTACTATTGTATGTATGATGATCGTACTCCTTGCTCTTGTATAATTGCCTGTGATTGAGATACCTAGGATTGATAAACCATAGGATTTGACTGATATCTTGTAGAGTAACCCCCATGTTTTGACAGCTTATATGTGATTTCAGAGTATTAACGTACTTTGGGATTGCGTAGCTGGCTATGTCTGCCCCCGCTCTCCAGTATTCCGGTTCTGGGGCGTGACATGGTTTTAGTGGTGGCCCATGCAGGTCTCGATTTTTAGATTTGTGGAGGTTACCATGTTTAGATATCTCAATCACGATTATCCTTATTGATCTCCTTCGGATTATTCTCTACCTCTGATACTTGACTTGATATCTGTTTTGATCATTGATCATTCCTGTTCCCATGATTTGATCTTGTGTCCTTCAACTTTCAAGGGCACTGTTCTTAATCTTTCGGATTATCTTGTTCGTGTTTTACCGAGGGCAGCTCAGTATTCTTCAGCCAAGCCAGTTATGGAGGATCAGTCTCAGCATGCAGGAAGAGATGTCAGTCCATTCCGATCAGCCAGTCGCTTCTGTCTTCGTATATTGAGACAAGTGATAAAGTTCATGCATCTGTTTTAACTACGATGACACGTCCTGGGTAGAGTCATGTCTTGAACTAAGTCATTGGTACCGACTTACCTTGAGACTTGACTTTATCTATTTTTGGGAATCAGCTTAGGCCAGCGAGGACGTTGGTTTCTACACAACTGTCCTAGGAGACATATTGATCCATATGCCTCCAGTCCTTCTTTATCATGATTGTATTTGTTCTTGTGCATTTATTTACCTCTTACGCATTTATTTACATTACTGATTGTTTTACTTTACTTATATGTCGTGCTTGATTTATTGAGATTGTTGAGTTTTCTGGAGCTTTTGTTTTGTTATCTTACTCGACTAGCCTCAGGAAATTCCGAGGACGAAATTTTTCTAAGGTGTGGAGAGTTGTGAGACCCGTCTCACTATATCGGTATTTTATACGGATACGTATTTATTTGAGCCGTATTTCGTATTTATCGATTTGCGTGATATTTTAAAAATTCCTAAGTATAGGATTTCATGACTTGGTTTAACTTGGATTTGGTTTTATTTTGTTCGGTTCTACTTTGACTTGGTTTGGTTTAGTTTGGTTCTTTATGAGATGAAGAGTATGGTTTAGATTGAGTGGAGAAGAATGAATGGTGGAGATCACTTGAGCTTGTTATATAAGCCACTTTTTCTCTCTCCCTCCTCATTCACCATCATTCATTTATTTTCCACCAAACCCTAGCCATTAGAGAGAGGCAAGTACACCTTGTCGAATGTTGAACGATTTTAATTTTGTTTGTTCCATTCTCTTTATTGTTAAATTCTAAGCATGTTTAGAACTTGGAGTTTTTGATTTTATCGGGTGGATTGTGGTAGATCTAGCTTTGTGATATTTTCGATTTTCATGGGTTTTGATCTGTCAAACGTGCATATTTTTGTCAACTGATGGTTCCATGTTATAGAGAATTTCGTTCTACCCCATTTTGACCTATGGAAGTTCGGATTTGTACTTATAATGAAAGTTTTACGGAGCTTGGAAGCTATGGGTTCCATGGCCATCCTTCTCAGATTTTCGGAGAAGATGGGTACCCACTTACTCAGCCGCATAGATGGGTACCTACTTACTCAGCCGCATGAGATTAATTCATCCAGCCGCATGAGATTCATCCACCCAGCCGCATAGATGGGTACCCACTTACCCAGCCGCATGAGATTAATTCACCCAGCCGCATGAGATTCATCCACCCAGCCGCATAGATGGGTACCCACTTACTCAGCCGCATAGATGGGTACCCATCTACTGTCGCATGAGCCCCCATCCACCCTTGGCCCTTTCACTTGCATGGCTTATTATATATATGTAATCATTGCTTCACGTGGATCATTAATTAAATGGTTCACGTGAACTTTCCTTCCTTGCTGTATTGATTTTTGGGTCCCACTTGGCTAGAATATATATAATTTAGGCCACAAGGCCTCTGTACTTGAGTGGCCACGTGCCCTTTTCTTTTTGCTTGAATGTAAGTTTGTATTTAATGAGGGTCCCACTATCTTTTGTCTTATTTGCTTGCATGCATTCTTGGCCGCATGACCCCTTCAGTTATTTTCTGGCCGCATGAGCTTTGGTTGGCCGCATGGGACCCCACCCACTCTTGGCCGCATGGAGTCCACTTTGATTGTTTATTATTTTATTTGCTTATTTGCTTATCCACTTTAATTGTTTAATATTTTATTGCTTGATTTGTGGTCGAAATTTCTTTCCACTCCCAACATGAAAGTTGTAAATCTTTTCCTTGGCTTCAAGGATATGCTATTTAATTATTTTATTGCAAGTTCTATCATCTTAATATGGAGTTTATAATCACAATGTATATTTTCTATTCTGACCTGAATTGCGATGACCCACTTAATAGCTTGTTATTTATTTATTAATGAATTGCTTAACACGATTGTGACCCGCCGTGGTGCACTCCTCACAAGATAACTTGACCTGATAATTTTAACATGATAACTTGACATGATAATTCTTGATAGTGGCCCGCCGTGGCGCACTCTTGACATGATAAACCTGGCAAGATATTTCTCGAAATGTTGTTACGACGGCTAACATGACATGACAAGTATGAACGACCTGGACACCGTGGATGATTGTGCTTGTACAAATAAACCCGTCTTGTCTTGCATCATGTCTAGGACGGGGACCCCTGAGTACCACGGTCAGGGGTACCAACTGAAATCGACTAAGGTTAACAACTAGAATAATCCAGTAGTCATGAAGAGATTTCCTCAGCTACAGGCAATCCCGTTACCTGGGCGCGCTTATGGATTTGTAGCCTGCCGACGGGTAGGGCACACTTCCAGCACACTGTTATGTGTTGCACCCTTACTGTACTAATATTCACCTGGATAACCTGTATGGTCTGCAGGGCTTGTGGCTGTGGAACAATCTCGCTACATCTTGTTAGTAACTAGGCTGGTGATAACCCTAGTTAGTTAAAGAATCAAGCCATACTTATTGCTTGGCCGTGAATGTTGGATGAAGTTCAGTCTGTCTGGTCTTGTCTTGATCTTGTACATGATTGTTACATGTCTTGATTTCTTATTTTATCTTGCCGATAAATGGTAGGAGAAACCAAGTTCTGTTCAGACGAAGGGTTACAACCCCGGTCCTTGTTTGGTTTACGGGTTGTAACCTGGTTATCTGAATAGTCCCATGGTTATCCCATCGTATATCACCTTTCCAGTCTAAGTCTTGTCTAGATCCAGTTCCTAATTGTTCCAGGATAATGGTGGCAATGATTGTCACTCTAATGTATTGTACTCTGTATTGTCACTCTCTCACTGTCACTTAAAGATTGTCACCTCTACCAATAAATGATCAGAGACCAAGTTCTGTTCAGGCGAAGGGTTACAATCTCGGTCCTTGTTTGGTTTAAGGGTTGTAACCTGGCTACCGGAACAGTACCTTCGTCCTCTCTTCGTATATTGCCTAGCTCTATTTATTTAACATGTTCTCCAGTTTACCCTATGTCAAATGTTGCTTTACTTACAGTCTCTCTATGTTCGGGATGAGTGCATTGGTACTGCACGAATCTCGATCCTCCTTTACTTATTGCTTTCTCTCCCTATTGATTGCCTATGATTGCTGGTTTTTAAGTTCATAGTTTGGCCTCCTTTGTGGTACTTGCTATTTGGGGTCTGACCCTACTGGTTTTGCATGGCCATGTTCAGATAGAAGAGCCCGAAGGATCTACCGTACCATCTACTCGACGGTGACCAGCCGGAGCACCAGAGTGCCTCAGTGGGTTTCTTTTTTCTCCCACTGATATGTAAATTCTCCTCTTGTAACGTTTAGCCCCGAGCACGTGTTTAGCTCGTGTTTTGGTATTTTGCTTGATATTGTAGCCTACGGGCATAAACATGATATGTGTATTCTAGACTATAGCTAGTCCTTATCATGTACGACTAATACTCTAGCTAGTCCTCAGTTCTGTGGTACTGGCTTCATGATCAGTCATGTATATATGGTTCGGGACGCCTTACTATTGTATGTATGATGATCGTACTCCTTGCTCTTGTATAATTGCCTGTGATTGAGATACCTAGGATTGTTAAACCATAGGATTTGACTGATGGCTTGTAGAGTAACCCCCATGTCTTGACAGCTTATATGTGATTTCAGAGTATTAACGTACTTTGGGATTGCGTAGCTGGCTATGTCTGCCCCCGCTCTCCGGTATTCCGGTTCTGGGGTGTGACAGCGGCTGCGAGCGGCGCATGCAGACGGCAGAGGCCCGACGAGGGTGGCGGAAGCGGCTGTGGTTCGGTTATGGTGTAGGTGGGTTGAAGTGGTGAAGTTGGTGGTGAAATGGTGTGGGTGTTGATGAAGTGGAGGAGGAAGGAGGAGATGGAGATGGTGGCTGGGGTGGTTGTGCTTGGCCATGGAGGTGGTGGTCGGTCGAGCATGGGTCGGCTATGGGGGAATTGAGCTCGGGAGGAGCTCGGGTTGGTGATGGGGATGTAGGTGATGGTGTAGTTGTGGTGGTGGTGATAGTGTTAGATGGTGGTAGTGGTTATAGTATTAGATGAAGAAGGAGAAGCAGAAATATGAAGAAAAAAAATAATGGGGGTGTGCTGCTCTCGGCCAGGTAGGGGAGAGAGGGAGAGTGTGATGGGGGTGAGGTGTGTGTGAGAGAGAGAGAGAGAGTATATAATATATATGTGTGTGTATAATATAAAGAGAGAGAGAAAGAGATATTTTAGAGAGAGTGAGGAAAAGAGAGAGATATTTTAGTGAGAGAGAGGGGTAGGTCGGCTGGCATTGGGGGGTGATTTGTGTATGGAGAGAGAGAGAGAGAGAGAGAGAGAGAGAGAGAGAGAGAGAGAGAGATGTTTAAATGTAGAGAGAGGGGGAGTGAGAGTATTATATATATATATATATATATATATATATATATATATATATATATATATATATATATATATATATATATATATATAGAGAGGGGGAGTGAGAGTATTATATATATATATATATATATATATATATATATATATATATATATATATATATAAGAGAGAGAAAAATAAGATAATTATATAAAATAGGAATATTTTTGAGTAGAGAAAATGCAAATACAATAGTGGGGTGATACGGGTAGACATAGTAGGGTCACACCAATTTGGGTTGGGTGTTGGGTCAAGTTTGGACAAGCTTGGGGCCAAGATTTAATTAAAATAATAATTTTAAACTATTTAAAATCATGGACGAAATGGGAGCACAAGGGAAATAAATTCGATGGCACGCAAGTGGCACGTGCACAGTAGACTCAAAACAGGCCAGGGTCATATATTGGGTCGACTGGATTGGACCGATATCGGGCCCGGAAATTAAATTGGAAATTAAATCACAAATTACGGCAGACTATAAATTGGTCTAAATTGACCCGAAAGTTGTGCGAAGCAAATGGAGCACAAGGGAACAAGTTCGAGTGGGACACGATATATCAACACGAAGATAATCTCGTCTACTACAAACTTCAAGAATGAAGTTTCCAGAGACTGGCATCCCTGATGCTCTAGAATTCCAAGTCACGGTAAAGAGCATTAATGATCAAAAATTAATTATATAGAAATGAATTATTGAAAATAATTCATTAGAAATTTTGAAAAATAATTCAGAAAATTCAGGGGGCTTACATCCTATCCACCTTATAGAAATTTCGCCCTCGAAATTAAGGTTGTAGTAAGGGTAAAACAAGATAGAAAGTTTTTAGGCAAAAACTTAGGCACGATCATAGAATGACAAGTTTGCACGATTAAGATAATCAATTCACAATTATTCAGGCACGATGAAAAATTTTCGCACGATAGAATCAAAATATGAACAAAATCATATAGGCACGATTATAGATAAGTTAAGTCATTGGGAAACGATTCAGAAATGACTTAGGAGAACGAAAGTTATAGATGAGGTCCACGTACGAGGTGACGTGTAGCACTCGGGTTAACGGATAATCAGCTTGAAAGTCACACGTGCTTGATCAAGATGAGAGATAATCATGACCAAAACAAGGCTTGGCATGATTGAGCTGGAGTTTCAGACACAACAAAATCGAAGTCAAGGTCTTATAGGCCCGATCAAAGATTAAGGAGTATGATTAATAAAATCATGAAATACGATCCAAGTTCGAACGTGATTAAAATTGAAAATAGTCTAAGTTCACTTGGCACGATTTAGATATGACAATGAAATCAAAACTTGAACTTCGTCGGTTACAATCGAGTCAAAACATTGATTAACAGGATTTCAGCTCGATGAAATTTGATTTAGGGTTATACATAGGCACGATCAAGATGAAATGACGTGATTGGGCATTGTTAGGAATAATCAGATGTTTTAGCACAAACATTGATCAAGGATTAACCATCTGGTCATGAGTGAAATCAAAACTCAGACGCGTTAAAAATTTGTGATGATTAACCACTTAGGAACGATTTGGAAAAGAACGAGGAAAATCGAAAATCTAGTCTCGATCAGGAATGAAACCTGAGCATGAGCGACTAGAGAATCAAAATTCAAGTATGAAGGAGATCTATTTCGACACAGTTGGTTAGGGTTCAGGATTTTTTTAGCACGATTTGAGAGATAGATTTGATAGAATCAGGTTATAGGTCACATAAGCACGATCAAGATCCAAGTTCAGTTGTGAAAGACGATAAAATCATGAATTCAAAATCAAGGTCTTAAAAGCACAATTTAGGAAAGAACCCAAGTCAATTTGGCACGGTAGAAAGTCAAACATGTTCAATTTTAACACGAATAATTTCGTAGTCTCACTAGTTAGTCGTGATTGAAAGTCAAAAATTTTAGCACGAGTCTGAGGCAAGATAAAATATAGTTATGATCGTTAAAATCACGGTCAAGGAAATCCCAAGTTGTCTTAGTCCTGCCAAGTCATCTAGGAACGACTAATCACAAGGAATTGGATATAATCAGGAAATGAAATCAAGGTCGAAAAGAGTTTAGACACGAGTGTCCAAAATCCAAACATGATCAAAATCAAAAGGCAATGCACAAGGGTTAATAGCATTGAAATTCAACCACGATAAAGAAATTTGTCTCAACACGATCTAAGTTGATCACTTTCGAGTAAATCAGAATTTGGGCAAGATGGAGAATAAGATCAACGAAGGCTGGGCACGAGAATCCAAGGATGAAAATCCAAGTCACAAAGGAATTTGAAGTCATCTAGAGTCTAGTCAGCAACCAAGACTCTTTGGCACGATAAACAAGACGACCAAATCGACTGGTCAAAATCAGAGAAGATCAAATCTTACGATATTGAATTTTAGAAACAGTTCAAGGATAAGGAATTGAATTTCTTTCGTTAGGAAAGAAACCCAAATGTAGGATTGTAGAAGACAGTCGGGGTAATCATCTCGCTCTGCTTCGACTACTACCAAGATCCAACGTCTACTCCGAACCAGATGATTACGATACTCCCTCGACTTTTTCCAAGATAAAAAGATACAAAAGTTCAAAAAGATTTCAAGGTACAGATGACAGAAGTAGATACGAGATAGTTGATTGGTGTAATCAAGACATAGCTAAACAAGTCAAGAAAATGATGGCAAGATGAGAAAATCATCATACGATGATAAAAGAAATGAATGATAAGTCGAGAAATAAGGGTATGAATTGTCCTCATCATTTGGTCAAAAAGAAGTGAATCAATCTAAGATATGACCTGATAACCATACACGTCTATCCATAATCATGTTGCCAGAATTTTGCCACGCCAGTAAACATAGCTGCAATAAACGATAGGGTCCATAACTAGGCTATACACCCTATAATCATGTCATCTAGATTCCTTACCACGCCAACCGGTATGGCTGCAAGAGAATCTAAATGCCATAACCAGGATAGTATATCCAAAATCAGGCTCCATGTCCTTGTCAGGCTAGCTAATATGACTGCGATAAATTCTAAACTCCATAAATAAAGTAGACATTTATCATTCTCATCGTCTCCATCAAATATGTTTATCAGGATATCTTAACTCAATCCTTAAAAACTTATCTTCAAACAAAATCAAAATCGAAGTCAACAACGAAGCATCAAGATTCAAAATTTTCAACAACGAATCAAGGATAAGTAGATGGAAACTAGCGGAAACAGATCCCGAGGTAGAGTTTAGAAGAAAATTCTTCTGGAGATGTCCAAAGATACTATCTAAGTCAAGATAAAGGAAATCATTGGAATATAATCTAAAACAATCTCAACCTAATATGAGACTGGCAAATCATATTTTCGTCTCAACCTAGAAGATATATAAGTCCAACTTATACCTTCTCTCTGGGGTCCACAACTCATTCCAAGAAAGAATGAAGTTGATAACGGACAGATGTTTCAGAAATCAGGACGGACAGAAATAAATGGAAAAAGTTTCGAAAAGTTCAAAATAGGATTCCCAGTGGTCATTCCTGGAATCTACCAAGAGTTCCTAATATGTAACTGAGTACCAAATTCCTAAAATATTCTATTACTCAGCCTTAATCCTAGGACAGGCTCGCAGTAGTACAGATAAGCTCAAGTACTACCATGACTTCGCATTAAATGCAAAGACTGACCTGCATGGGGCCACCACTAAAAACGTATCACGACCAGCACCCGGATATACGGATACGAATGCGTGGGCCACGTCCAGCCTACGCCGCAGTATCGGCGGTAGAACGCTGTCTAGTACCCAATAAATATACACTACATCTAGAAGGTCCATGAACTACAAATGTACTCAATCACAACCCAACATCTAAAGAAGATAAGACAGAAAAGATAACTAAGGCACAAAAACAATAGAAACTACTAGAAGGAATCATAAGATAGGAAAATAAAGAAGGAAGAATAAGACAAACTAAGAACAACTACCAGGCAACTCACATAGAATAATAGTGAGATCCACCTCAGCTAGCAACATTATGAAGTCCACTAATGGCACAACTACTCCTAAAATATTATCAACGGTATCCTGTCAGGAAAATGAGCAAGTACAAACACTAACAGTACTTCCATGTGAATTGACAAATTCTATAAGAGACAGTATAATAAAATACAAGACAAAGATATATGAAGACTTGGGAACCGTTCGGAAGCTGAGCTACAACCCTTAAACCAAATAAGGACTGAGGTTGTAACCCTTCTCCCGAGCAGAACCTAGTCTCCAATCAAGGTACATCATGGAGGCATATGGAACATGTGAGTAACTGTATATCATAGCATGGTGAAAAGTACTGTATGTAGAACAGAGTAGGATATATGATAAGATAAGTAAATATAAAATGTGCCTTGAATTAATAGAGCGATATGTGATCGGCTTGGGATAAGTGACAGGACAGGCTATCCACTTGGCCCGGCAATCCGCGGTGACCTCAACGGAAAGTCATGCCGGCCAACCTGGATAACGAGCACAAGGTAAATGGGATCTCGTTACACCCTACGTAAGGGAAGAGTGGCGCGAGCACAAGAATAGTGACAGGGTGGCTCTGATCACATAACCCCTAATAATTTCTCATCCCCGAATAATATAATGGACCTGGACATGACACGTCATGACACGGGATTTCCTAAGAGGATAGCTACTCTCTCTCAGGATTCGGTGTCTATACAAGTACATGGAACAAGGCAAGAAATATACATATATACCAAGAAAATTCAGGAACAACATCTCATGTCATGATCCAACATATACTAGTCTGTGAACTATCGTGACTGAGAATCAAGTAAGACACTACAACTGAATCGGATATAGCAGATATCAAGACAATGAAAACTCTCAGTAAATGTACTCACCTGGGGTCCCGAGCTGTCAATGGGGTCGATGCTCAGAGTAATGCCACAGACCTAAAGATAAGATATATATATATATATATATAAACTAATTAGGGTTCAACAGTGTTAGGCTTGATTCTATAGTATAAGCTACGTAATCTAGGTCAGACTCAGTCCAACTAAGTCAAACTAGGCCACACTGAGTCACACTAGGTCACAGGAAGTCAAACCAAGTCAAACTAGGCTAATGTTGACTAACAGTTGACTTTTGGTCAACTGGTCAACTCTGGTCAACTCTAGGTCAAACCTAGGTCAAATGTTGACTCGACTTCGACGTTCAGTCAAAGTAGTCAACCATGGTCAAACAGGGTCAAGGCTAGTCCCTATAAACATCTACAGGGTCAACACATTCAATTTTAGTGGTTGTGAAATTACTGGAATCGATGGATCTCCATTCTGATACAAGGATCTAAAAGTACGAATAAAAAGAGAAGGATTAAAATAATAGGGTAAAAACCTACAGGTGTTGTTGGATGGTGAAACAACCATTATCAACGTGTCCAGAATGGTCAAATTAGCTAGGATAGGCTATCCATAAGTCCAATTTGGACACAGAGGCAAAAAGGTAATTTCGGGCCAAAATGGTGTCCGTGTCGGACCCACTTTGCACCGAAAAATGTGCCAAAATAAAAGTGCACAAAACCTAACAAATTATGTCTAAAATCCAGAATGACGATACGAACCCAACGGTATATCCAGAATTGGATTCCGTTGACCCGATCTCAAATTGGTCCGTTGACCAGGACATTGGAAACCGATTTGCACGAAAAAGCGTGTCGGAGCTAATGTCCTCAAAACTCAGCAAATTATATGTTAATTAGTCCATAATGACGATACAAACTCAACGATATATTCAGAATTGGATTCCGATGAGCCGAACTCAAAATGACCCGCTGACCCGGATATTGGGATCCGACTTGCACCGAAATGCGTGCCGGAACCAATGTCCACTAAAACCTAGTAAATTATATGTCAACGAGTCCAGAATGACAATACGAACTCAACAGTATATCCGAAATTGGATTCTGATGAGCCGAACTCAAAATGACCCGTTGACTCAGAAAGTGGGACCCGCTTTGCACCGAAATACGTACCAGGGACCACGTTCTCCAAATCAAGCAAAATTTATATGAAAACATGCCAGAATGATGCCACGAGTCTACTGGTGGTGTTAGAAATTGAATTCGGAGTCCCGGGTTCTAAAATAGAATTTTACAAGTGCAACACTAAGAATTCGAACGGCCAACTTTGGCGTCGAATTCGACCGACCTAACAAGCTCAAACTAAAATGAAATCTAAAGGAGGCAGAAAGAAGGTTATACCAGCTTCGCACAGGAACTGGTAGCGTGCCAACCGGAGCTGTGACGACGAAGATACAAACCCGCAAAGTTGGCATCACGAAACTGTCCAAAAATAACACAATTTAAACGGTCAACTTGGTGGCCGGTTTTGATGTATCAAACGAAGAAATTAACGGGTGAAATTTGAGAGGACTGAAGGTGGATATACCGAGATTGAGACGAAGCAAAGAAATCGCCGATCCAACGGTCGGATTGTCCAAAAAATGGTGCGAAGCTGCTGCGACGGAGCGTAAATTCTGGAATTTCTCCGCGCGCGCGTCGAAGGAACTTCGAGAAAAATGCTGAAATCGCCCAGACGGCGCATCCCGGAGGACGTTGGCCGCCACAGGGTGGTACGCCTGGGTGCGTCCGGCCATGGGGGTGCCAACCCCGGCGGTGGCGCGGCCGGGGACCTCGCCGGCGACGGTTGTGCGCACGGTGGCTATGCGGCTGCTTCCGTGGCAGCTGCTGCCATAGCGTTTGCTGCTGCTGCGAGCGGCTGCGCTCGCACGCGCACGGCTGCGAGCGACGCATGCCGGTGGCGGAGGCCCGACGAGGGTGGCGGAAGCGGCGGTGGTTCGGTTATGGTGTAGGTGGGTTGAAGTGGTGAAGTTGGTGGTAAAATGGTGTGGGTGTTGATGAAGTTGAGGAGGAAGGAGGAGATGGAGATGGTGGCTGAGGTGGTTGTGCTCGGCCATGGAGGTGGTGTTCGACCGAACATGGGTCGGCTGTGGAGGAGTTGAGCTCGAAAGGAGCTCGGGTTGGTAATGGGGATATAGGTGATGGTGTAGTTGTGGTGGTGGTGATAGTGTTAGATAGTGGTGGTGGTTATAGTGTAGCACGAGGCAACTGCCTCTTTGTAGTACCAAACTACCCAGCATGAAGGCTTAGGCTCCTTTGCGGTGTTACGCCGCAACGTCATGGCTTGCAAGGTCGAGGCTTTATCCCTAACCGGGTACCTTATCGTGGTGTTGTGCCACTGTAACATGAGGAACTCCTCCTCTTTGTAGTACTGACTACATCCCTCTTTATTTTTAACATACATCATTAGGCTAACTGCCTATTTGCGGTGCTACGCCGCTGTGACTTGGCATGCAAAGTCGAGGCTTTATCCTATTCCTGGGCAGCACCCCACATATAGGAACCTCATCGTAGAGTCACCCCACTGTAGCATAGAGTTTCACTCCTTGTAGTGCTGCTCTACCGTGCTTCCTGTAAAGCACACCAGGCATTCACTCTGCCTGAGAACTCATTAAGGCAATTAAGCCAACCTTCCCACAGAAATCGTTTTTCGCAGAAAACAACAGTAAACAACAGTGGTTATAGGTCCGTAACCTCTCCATGCCCAATAGAACATGTACCCCCCATTCCTGATATTCTTCCAGTTAATGGTCCTCCCTTGAACCAAAAGCTAGATGCCTAGTAGATATATCTTTCAACTAATAGCATAAAAATTTATAGTAGGAATACAATAACTAATATCAGAATGCCTTCAAGCCCATTTTACATGCTGAGTCATCGACCAGCTGGCACCTGAGGCCCTTGGTGAACGGATCCGCCAGGTTTTCCTGACTTCGAACATTAATTACTGCAATTACACCTCTCTTAATAAGACCGTGTACTGCCCTGTGCTTTAACCGCACAGTCCTCTTTGTTCCGTTGAAGAGGTCATTTGATGCCACCGACGCAGTCGCCTGGTTGTCGTAGTATATCAGTATTGCCGGTATTTATGCCCCAACCACTGGAAGATCATATATGAGCTTCCGAATCTATTCTGCTTCCTAGGCTGCGGTGTCAAGTGCAAAAAACTAAGATTCGATGGATGTCCGCGAGATCATTGTCTGCTTCTTCGACTTCCATGATATAGCAGCTCCACCCATTGTGAAAATATATCCACCTGTGGACCTCTCGCTCTCCAAATCTGAGCACCAGCTGGCATCAGTGAAGCCTTCCACTACCTGCGGATCTCCGCTGTAGTACAGTGCATATGTCTGAGTTTTCTTGAGATATCTCATAACCCGTTTCACAGCCTTCCAGTGTTCAACACCAGGGTTGCTCGTGAAACGACTCAGCATTCCCACGACGAAAGCTATGTCAGGCCTTGTGGCAGTAGTAGCATACATCAAACTCTCGATTACGCTTGCATACTCCAGTTGCCTGACGCTTTTTCCTGAATTAGGCTTCCACTTCAGATCACACATGTACGACGTATCGATCCCTGAAAGATTTCGATACCCATAACGAGTGATCATCTTCTCAATATAATGAGACTGTGACAGCGCTAGTCCAGTGTCTGTCCGGATGATCTTGATCCCTAAGATCACATCAACTTTCCCCAAGTCCTTCATACTGAACTTATTCGAGATGAACCCCTTTGTCTCCGTGACACAGCTCATATTCGTACCTAGAATAAGCATGTCATCCACATATAGACAAACGATCACATATTTTCTATCAACGAACTTTGTGTAAACATACTTGTCCGTCTCGCTGACCATGTAGCTATTTGACCTTATAACCTTGTCAAATTTCTCATGCCACATCTTAGGAGCCTGTTTAAGACCGTACAAAAATTTTACCAACTTGCAGACTTTGTCTTCAAGACCCTTGATGACAAATCCCTCTGGTTGTTGCATATAAATCTCTTCGGTCAGCTCGTCATTTAGGAAAGCCGTTTTCATATCCATCTGATGTATCACCATCTTATGTATCGCTGCGAGAGCAATCAACATTTTGATGGTAGTCATCCGGAATACTGGAGCATACGAGTCAAAGTAGTCGATTCCCTGCTTCTGAGAAAACCCCTTGGCTACTAGCCTAGCCTTGAACTTGTCAATAGTTCCGTCTGATTTCATCTTCTTCTTGAAGATCCATTTGCATCCGATGGGTTTTGCTCCTTCAGAAAGATCAACCAACACCCAAGTATTATTGGAGGTGATAGATTCAATTTTATTATCAATTACCTTTCTCTAGAAAACCGCGTCTCTGGTCTTCATCGCCTCATCATAGGTGAGCGGATCTGCTTTCACATAATAGGTGACTAAGTCACTTCCGAAGTCCTTCGGCCTCCTCACTCGCTTCGTTGACGGCTCAGTGAGATCTGGTTCAACCGTTGTTTCAACAACATCTTCTTAGACCACATCTTCATTGAAGACCTGTGCACCCTCATTATTCTCCGGAACATCCGCAAGAATAATATTCTTGTGCCTTGCAAATTTGTCTTCAAAATATTCTGCGTCGTGAGATTCAATGATATGATTTGACTCAATATCAAGAAATCTCCGAGTATCACTCTTCTCGGCATACCCTAAGAAGATCGTCTTAGTAGTCGTTGTCCCAAGTGTAGTGCCCCATCCCGATCAGTCAATCGGAGGAATCGAAACGCCGACGGCGTTCGGACTTAGCCTTGCAACGGATACTCGAAGACATCGCTCGGTCGAGACGATCGCTCGCTCAGGTAGGGTAGTTTCGGTGAACTCGCCTCATCTTTGACTTCACATAATAAATTATATGTTTTCAACTTGCACAAGTAGGCTTGATAATAAAAAAGATGAATCCACATAGCTAAAAGGGAATAATCCCGATGGGTCAAATTGAGTTAGAATATGGAAAGGTCCAACGGTCGGCTTAGAGTTGGTGCACGACGTGCTTTGAAAATGACACTCGATCCTTCGTCCCGTGGCTTGGGAGAAGGAAGTTGGTTGAGTCAGCGAAGTTATGAACATAGCCTAAGTTATAGACGTCGCCCGCATGAATGCTTCATAAAGCATGCACGGTCCTGTCGTCCAAGGCTTGGCATAGCCTTGGCTTGCCCCATGAGTTAAGTTGCGTTGTACAGCTTGTGCCATAAGTCTAGGCACCCAAATGACTTGGTCGTTCAAAGTTGAACGCGTGCACAGCACGTTCCATCGAGGCAAGGCTTGACGCGGCCTTTGCTCGTTAAGTTGTAAGCTTGATTAAGTTAGACAAAGTTATGTTGGTCGACCTAAGTCATTCCAAGTGCTGTTCCGCTCATTCTGCGGTTGTCAGGTTAAATAGTCCCACGATCCCAAGGCCCGTCATATAAAGTATGACTTGGCGATAGCGTCGCGTAGAACGGAAGTCGGTTTGAGGCACGATGTACGGACCTAGTGTTAAGGCAGGAACCACGATTGATTTAATGAGTTTTAGAGAAAGGACTATCGAATAGGCATTCATGAGTTGAATGAAATGATATGGTAACATAGAAAGAATGCTCGCGACCGTGGGTCGTCGAGGGGTCTCAAATGATAGAAAAAATGCTCGCGACTGTGGGTCGTCGAGGGGTCTCAAATGATAGAAGGCTTGATATTGGTTTTGAAAGAGATGGTAACATTGAAAAGAAAGATGACTGTGTGAGACGTCAGTTTGAGTCGAGTCTTGCATAGTCATTGGACAACTTGTCGACAAGGAGGAGTTTTCACGTGCGACAACCCTGGACGCCATGGGACCGCGGCATTCCGGAGGAAAATAGGTATAGCCGTAGCTGGACGAACCGCTCGGGTCATTCGGGAACTTTCAGCGGGGCTAGCTACTTGCGCTGAAAGGGTCGCCGAATGGTAAGGCTATAGTCCAGGATAGCTTGTGATGTTAGTAACCAATTCATATAGATGGGTCGGCACGGACGACAATCCGCGTGTGTGCCTCTTGATTGAGTCTAGTTGAAAGTGTGTGCCCGCAAACTATAACACTACACGCTAGAATAACTCTACTAACTCCTACGAGCCCATTGCCAGTGAGTATATTCAACCTCCCTGGCAATGCCTCGAACTTCATTCCTAGCCGTGTCGTAAATTGTGCAGATATAAATGAGTGTGATGCTCCTGAATCAAACAATGCTACTGCAGGATATGAGCCGACGAGAATGTTACCTGCCACAACATCTCCTGATGCCAATGCCTCTTCCAAGGACAGAGTGAATGCCTGCCCTCGACCTCCTTGCTGGTTTCCATGCGGTGGTCTAGTCTGGTGCTGCTGCTGGCCCCTGCCTTAATGATGCTGGGGTGGTCTATGCTGGTGCTGCTGCATCGGCGGTCCCTGCTGTCGAAACATCTGAGCCTGTGCTATTAACGGACGCTGGGCCAATGGTCTCACTGCAACCGCTGGTCCTCGATACTGCCCTGCCCCTGGTGCTGGCAGAGCAGGAAACTGTTGCCCTGGTCCTCCTGACCTCGAATACATGGGACATGTGGTAACCCGATGATCTGGATTTCTACATATCAAATACAGTCCGTTTAATGCCCGACACACATCTCTAGTGTGCCCCATCTTTCCACAATAAGTACAGCCCGCTGGGGGTTGCTGGTTCTTTTTTTGTTGCTGCTGCTGCCTGGGTGGTGGTGCTGGCCCTCCCATTGCCACATCGTGAATACGAATGCCAAGGGATGGTGCTATTGTTCGGGACGCTGCTCCTACTCCTCCTTCAATCTGACTGTGAGATCTCTTCTGACCTCCAGTCCTTACTGTGATCCTCTGAATGGTGATCTCATGCCTTCGGGTTGCCGTCAATATCTCATCAAAAGTCTGGTAATTGTGCCCCTCTATCAATTGCAAGAGCTCAAGATGAAACCCTTGCTGAAACCTCATAGCCCTCTGGCGCTCCGTCGCTACCATCTCTGGGGCAAACCTACTTAATCTGCAGAACTCCGCTGCATAAGCATCTACCGTCTTGCCGGCCTGCTTGAGGTTGATAAACTTCTGTTGTAGCTCAAACTGTGCCACAACTCTATAGTACTTTGTCTTGAATCTTGCTGTAAAATCGTCCCAAGCCACAGGACGTCTGATGCCTACCTCCTCTGATTCCCACCAATCACGTACGAGATCCTGAAGTAACAACTTCACCTGATCCACACGTTCTTCTGTCGGCACCTTAGCGGCTGTTAGAATAGCCTCAATATCCTTAAGCCATGCATCTGCTGAGATGGCATCCTCCGTTCCTTCAAAACGACGGGGATTGAACTTGCAAAATCTGGTCGATGCTCCAGAATCTGGCCTTGCCCCTCTTTTCAAAGCTGTCTGCAACCCTTAGTTGAGTAGTACATTCTGCTCTTGTAACCGAACGTGCATGCGCTGCTGGGCTAACATCTAGTGTTGCTGAGTAGCCATCATCCCTCTCATGATCTCCAGAAGGGCTGGTGTGTCCAATTCCACAGGGGTAGGTGGAACCGTTGGTGGTGTTGGAACCTCCGGATACTGCGGTCCAACTGCTGGTTCTACTATCACCTCTTCTTGAATAGTCTCATGAAGTGGTTCTGACCCTTGTTGCTGATCAACCTGGTCAGGTTGTCCATGCTGCCCTTGTTGTTGTTGTCCAATCCTGACAGATGCGGACGAGGTGCCCCTAAGAAAAGGGACAAGAAAACCATCAAACGACTGGACAGGAAAGATCAATGAAGTCAAGGGATACTGGAATGTCAAGATTGAATTGAGAACAACGAATCACGAGATCAAAGGGGAACGTGTGTGATTGAGACATCCTACAAATCAAAACACCCCACAAGTCTGAAATCAGACCTGCATGGGCCACCACTAAAACCTTGTCACGCCCCAGAACCAGAATACTGGAGAGCAGGGGAATGACTCAGCCAGCTACGTATTACGGGTAGATGAATACCGTATAATACGATCAATGCTGTCTACAAGACGAGGGGAGTGCATACTACATAAAAGTCTCACTATGGTCACTCCACATCTATTGTCTCAATCATTCAAATAAGAAACAAAAATAGAGAACATATAAGATAAAGCAGTAAGGCATCCCAAACGCTTAGTCAAAATGTACTTTGATATCTGGCTTTACAAAACATAGCCAGATAATGTAGTAAGGCATACACAATTGTTATCAGCTGCAGCCTGACTTAGTTACAATTATGTAAAAGTAAGTACAAGACGATCCGACTAACATGTCGGTGCCAAACGGCAAGGTATAAAGTAGATAATAAAATGAACGGGAAAGTAAGAAACCCACTCGAGTCCTCCTGCGATCATCCCTCTAGTGTTGACCATCTTAGAGGTAGAAGTAAGCTGAGTCTTCGGGAACCGGCTCTAAATCTGGCCATGCAAAACCAGAGAGGTTAGACCTCTAATAGCAAGTACCACAAGGAAGCACGACATGAAAACTAAAACCAGTAATGAGAAATATGATAAATAGATCTCTGCTTGCTACTAGGATTCTCATAACATCACGACACTTCGAACCAACCTCCCAACCAAACAAGGACAGAAGTTGGCCCGTCATGTCCTGACATTCTGATCATCTTAGTTAGGCAACAGAGTAGGTACAGTACACAAACAAATCAATTTAAACGGCCATTCAACTACTACGGCTTGCTACTGTGTGTTCCAAGTTATCCTGGAATTATACAATAAAAGATTCCTCGGTTCTCACTATATGCAAGCAAGGCTAGTTTACCCAGTCAATCATTTGCGCCATTCATGAATTAGACGAGTCCCAGCGGGACGTCCGTCATTAATATACAATATTCGATAGATAATATAACCAGATACCGTTCCCTGCCCGTGTAGCAGATTTGCAGTATCTGTGGAGACCAACCGGCCTGTCGGGCACTACTAGTCCCAAGAGGACTGCCATGTAAGAACTCAGAAATCCATTCTCTCCATGCAATCATTATTTTATTTAACTTAATAGTCTCTATTTGCCATTAAAATTGTTTGATTGTAAATCTTAATACAAACAGAACAGTGTTACAATATAGGACTTAGATGTAGTCCTAGGAGTACACTTTTGTTTAATCTGGGTCCTAAGTGCCAATGGAGCGAGTGGTAATGCGTTGACTCCGTTGACGGGCTAACGACGGTTATCGGTTCTCTGAAGGTGTAGATTGCTCTGGGTGCTGGAGCTTGCTGAGAGGAGGAAGACGTTGAGTGTCTGTATCTGCCTCTCTGGTGATATCTGTCTGTCTTGTTCGTATATGTCTATATGTGTGGAAGGAGGGAATGATTCCTCTATTTATAGCTGGGCAGGTTGGCTACTCATGCGCGCATATGTAGGATACGCCGGTGCGTGGGGACGCCACGTAGAGATTGCTGATGGAGGCGCATGGATGATGCGCCCTACTCGAGGGGTTGAATTCTTCATACTGCTGTTGTGAGCCGACACGTAGCAGAGGAGAAGATCTTTCTGTTGCTGAAATCTTGGATGAGTTGAGCCAAAGGACACGTGTCGTCGACTCATGGCTCGGAGATCTCGGATCTGATGGAGGAGAATGATTTGGTGGGATGTGCCTTGGATTGGGCGTATGATGAGACTTTGGCTCGTGACCTTTAGGAGTCACGAGCGGTTCTGGGCGTATGGCTTTTGAGGCGCATGCAAGCGACTTTCCTTCTGTCTTTCGGGATCAGAGATCAGTCTGGGGCGCATGGCTCTTGAGACGCATGCAAAGCTTCAACTGGAGACTCTTCTTCTGTCTTTAGGGATCAGTGAAGGGTCTGAGGCGCATGGCTTTTGAGGCGCATGCGGATGGTTGGGTGGCCACGTGGCAGTAGCCGTCGGAATAAAGTCATGATGATGCTGACGTTGTGGACGCTTCATTTTCTGCAAAAACTGTCAACCGTTCAGGCTTGGGGAGGCGTACTGCCAACTCTGTCAGTTCAGCATTTAATGTTGGTGACATTCGATGGACAGCTGAGTGGGCACGTCAGTTGACGTTCCACTAAGCGTATGGGGACGTATGGGGGCGCATCCCCTATGATGCGCTCGGTACAGGGCGCATCTGTTGGAGGCGCTTGATGTTTGAAGGGGTATGATGCGCTGTCCAGCCGGCGCATCCGACACGTCTTTAATGATGCGGCTGTTTTGCTTCTCGAGTGCCTTTAAATAGCCGTTTGGCTGAAGTCGAGGCGTCCGGTTCACCAATTTAATGTGAGTTTATTGCACAAAATTCGGAGAGCCATCCACTTGGCACGTGGGTTTGATCTGCCCGGCCTATAAATAGTGGCATGGAGAGAAGGTTTGCTTCTCATTCCCTCACGTACTTCCGACATGAACTTGAGTATTCGGGTGCACTCTGTTGACGAAGTACTCCCGAGGGTGAAGATGAGACGCCATGTCGTCATTGATGCTTTTGAAGGTGACTGTTACATCCAAAAGGCGGAGTCGAGGGCTTCCGAGGCAGGCGGAAGGTGCCTGTTGCATCCAAAGATGGGGATGCTCGGGCCTCGTCTCCGTTGTTCCGGAAGAGCCGTAGATTGGAATGGCGGTGCTAGGCTCTCTCTTCCTTCAAAGTGGGTGTCGCCCACTCTGAAAGCTGCTCCTTTTGCCGTGATTTCGATTACGGTCTTCCTTGGTCTTTGGAGGCTCTTTCGAAGCCTCCCCTGGCCACAGATTTGCGGTGCTCTTCTCTTTCTTGGTTCCAGCCAGAGGGTTAAATACTTTGTGTAATTGAAGCACTTATCAGGTGAGCCTGGCTGGAAGAGCGGCACACTCCTGCTCGGCCAGATGAGCCTGGTTGGAAGAGTGGCACATAACTGGGCTGCTGAAGGGATGCACATAACTGAGATGGATGCACATAACTGAGCTGCTGAAAAGATGGCGGGATGCGCTTGGTTGGAGGCGCATGACATCTGCTGCGCCTAACTGGCAGCGCATGGTGACTGCTGCGCCTATCTGAAGGCGTATGGTGGCCACTGGCTGTAGACTTAGGATCTTTCCTTTGTAGAAATTCTCCTTTGTACAACCTTTTCTAGACATGTAATAGACTTTTATATATAAAATAAAAAGTCCTTCTTCATATGTCTACGGCTATTGACTTTGCTGTTTGAGTTCTGGCGCATGTAGTGTCTGGCGCATGGTCTTTCTGGTTGTGAAATTCCATACTTCTACAAGACCCCCTTCAAAGTTTTCAAAACTTTTGAATAAGTTTTGGAATACTTTGAATAAGAAGCATGGCGATCAGGGCGCATGACAGTTGGGGCACATGCCTGTTTAGCCGCATGCTCTTCTCAGTTAATGGATATGATAATGCCTCGGTAACCGAAAAGATTAATGATGATCTTTTGGTTTTATCTGCTTTTATCTTCACAAGACCCGAGGCGACGGCTGAGATCACTCGTCATCGGTTCACGCGTGCGACCACGGCCTATAAATAGGTGAGAGGTGGAGAGAGAGAGAGAGAGTTCTTCTGCTCTGTGCCTTTGCCTCCTTTGAGTTCTTCTTAAAAACCCTAACTTCTTCCTCTCTGTTAAAATGGCTCCTAAGACTCCTCGCGGCGGTGCCGGCAAAGAAAAAGGGAAGGAGGAGCCGGTAGAGGCTGTCGTGAGTGACATTCCTCGCCCGTCTGTCGAAGTTCGGCCGGCGGCAGTCGGTGAGCTTTATTGTCTCCTATCGATGTTGAAAACTTTTCCGTCGACGTGCATAGGCTCAGGCCTTTATCATGCACTGTGGCTTTAATTACTGACGCGCATGGGTTTTACACCCTGATGATGCGCCGAAGCCTTCGCTGACGCGCATGGGCTCACGCCTTGACGATGCGCTGAGGCTCTACCGCTAACGCGCATGGGTTTATACCCTGATGATGCGCCGAGGCTTCTTTTTCAGATGCGCTCGATACGCGCTTTTGACGATATCTTTGCATTTTTGTCAGTGTCGATGACTATCCCACTTTTGAACGAAGTGCTGCTGGACGCCGCGCTCTGCCTGATGGGAATGGATTATGATGAAGAGGTGATAAACCCTGCTCAAGCGGCTATTATGTTGGATCAACATCCCGAAAGAATGATTCAAATTCGGGAACAACATCACGGGTTCCTCAAACGGATGATGGAACGTGGCGTTCTGAAATCTGCCACTTCCGATAAAGTGACCTTCTTAAAGCCTGAGTTCCTGTTCGGAGACCGTCTTTCTTCTACTGAAGCCACGGTGCTGAAGGTCAAAGAAGACTGGTTCTTTACAGCCAGGGGTGTGCATATGACCGTCAGGCAGCTTGAACGTCAATGGCCTTTGTTAACTTTCTGTCGTCTTGCTTCCAAAAGGAGAATGTCCTGGGACATTACTCCATCTCAAGGAGGAGCGGTGGCATGCGTCATCAGAATTGATTCTTCTTCTGATCAGAGGGATACTCTGACCGCCTCGCGAGCTGGTACCTCTTATACCTGGCGGACTCTTCGTCCTGGGAGTATTTATAGCGATGTTCCCGTCAATACTTTTGCCTTGGGTGCATCGACTTTTGCTCGTCGCATGTTGTTGATGGAACAATCATACCCCAAGGAAGAATTTCGGGTAGAGGGTTGGTACCATTATGTTTCAAAATAGGACAAACTGACACACTGGATCCTGTCGCGGTTTCAGACTGAGCTCCAAGAGATTGGGCTGACCGCCGTAATCCGTGCCACTCAGGCAGGTGTAGAGATTAACAGGCACATGTTCCTTGCGCTTTTGGAGATGTTTGATACCCATACCGGGACCTTCTTCACTCCGGTGGGGGAGCTAGGGCTCGCGCTTTATGAGATGTACGAGGTATCAAAACTCCCCTGGGGATCGGAACCTTACGAGGAATACTTCCCGACCAATGAAGAATTCCAGGTCTTGGAAGACAAAGCTGATGAGATGATGGCTGTCTTCAAAGAAGTAGCGAGTCATCACTACTATATGCAGAAGAAGGATAGGGGCGGGACGCAGTCTCATGTGACTGCTTGGAGAGATCACATCTTTAGGCAGGACAAGGAGGATCCTTCCCATTTTTCTACTCCACCGGCACTTTCTCGTAACGAAGTGCTTTCTGAAATGAGCAGGTTAGGCGAGAAGAATTCCTTGGAGAACGAGGACCAGCAGTCGGATGAACGCTCCTATAGCTGTTTTCGGCATCTCACCTATCGGATGTCGCCAAAAGCAGTATTAGTCGTGTATCTTATGATTTGGCTCCGGGACCACGTCTTTTCAGGTGGGTCTGGCTCTGTAGAGAGGGTGACCCGGAACTTAATTCTGCCGGCCGTGAAGTTGGTCTTCGACCGTCCTTTAGCTTTACTCCCCGCAATGGTGTGTAACCTGTTGCGGGGTCTTCGAGAGTTCGCGGGAGATGTCGTTCACGAGCGGGACAAAAAAACTTCCCGCGTGCCGAACTGCCGTTTTATTATTTGATGGGGTGGTTAATTTTACACCATCCCAATGTGATGAGCCCGGGTTCGGAGGAAGACCACAGGTCCGGAGATGCGTTCCTCCGGCGTTTCCACCGGAGGAATTGGTCGCACACCGGTGTTCCTGTTTGCAGGAAAGTTTTATCCCATCTTCAGGGATGGGAGATCGCCAAAGTTGGTCCTGTCTTCTCCGATTTTGAGGCCAACGAAGATCTGGTGGACTCGGATGAGGATGCCACCACTCTGTCTCCATAGGGATTCCACTGGTTGCAAAGTATCCGGCCGTCCCATTTGGTATATCGGAACAGGAACCAGTGTTACCTGGAACCGTATCTGCCGAGCCGCTTTGCGAGGCAATTCGGATACGCCCAATTGATGTTGGATAATCCCAGTATTACCTTGGGGTATGCTGGAAGTTTGCTGGATGGCGCACGAGCTTGGCATTACTATAATGCCGGATGTATTGGAGCCCGCTTTACGCTCCCTGTCCAGAACCCGCGGCCGTCGATTCTTTACTCAGCCGCCAGATTTTACTGTGCTATGGCTGCTCCGCCCACCGGATATGATAGGGAGACCAGTTTTATTGTAGGCACCCATTTAGCGGCGGGTGCAGACACTTTGGCGAAGGCTCGGTCGTACTGTCCGCCCGAGTCGGGTTATCGAGGTGCCCCCGCCGTATCTACCGGGGTCAGGCAAAACCCTCGGTTGATCAGACGAAAAGGGGTGCAGATACAAAGGTCGACTCTCCTGTATCGAAAAAACAGAAGAGGGCGTCATCACCGACGGTGTCCTCGGACTCCGCATCTGCAGAGGTAAGGTGTTCCGTAAGGTTTGATTTCAAGTTCAGCTTCTTATGTAATCATGCTTCTCTCTTTTTGTGTAGGAGCCGCTGAAAAGAAAGCCCCGCACTCCAAAATTTGGTGGGAGCCGGCCAAAGGAGATGGCGGGCTCGTCTGAAGTGCGTATTCCGCCTACTATGATCTCTCCCATGGAGGAGAGTACCGAGGATGTTGCTGTAGAGGCTCCAGCATCTCCGGATTATGTCAGATGGGAAGTTGAGGATGCAGCAGCTTCCGAAAAAATGAAGGCTACAACGTCGGCCTTGGATGACATTGTCGCAGATCCGTAAGAGTCTGTTGCGGGGGCAACAGATATAGTTGGGACAGAGGAGAGGGTTGATTCCTCTCCTTGTCATGATGAGGGGAGGTCGACTGTATCATTGCCGAGTCTTACCCCAGTTTCAACCGTGGAAGTTGAGGCGGCTACCGATCAGGAGGTAGCGATAGATTCTGTCCCTGTGGAGGGACTTGGTGACGAGATCCGTCTGCTGGTCACGACCGCTGAGGCGGGTCAAGAGACAAGTGATAATCTCCCTATTCTGCCAAGGGAGGTACCAGCTGTTGATAGGACGTTGGGGGTAGAAGAGGTGGTCGTTGACGTCGGTAGTTCCTCTGGGCTTGAGAAGGGCGAGGGTGTAGAACCCTCTGTTGCCCCTCCTACTTGGGGTACTATTTCGACGCCTGTACGGGCTTCCTCTGTTCCTTCGGCTCCTCGGGCTAGCAGTCCAGCCCCTGTTGATGAAGAGCCCATTGATGCCGAGGTTCAAGCCTCGCAGATTGAGGTTGGCGGATCTTCTTTCGGTCCGCAAACTGTAGTAGCTCCTCCAACTCCTGCTATGACGCCGCAGGTCCTGGCGGATGCAGACGAATATGTGAAATTCCTCGCCGAGGGGGTGTACAAAATGCTGCAGAAGGGTGTATATGCTGTGATAGATGCCAATGGGAGCTTTGCGACGGCAAGAGCTCTGGCAATGCCCTGTATCGAGCTAATCCGCATTCACCAAGGCCACGACCAAATGGCCGAAATTCTGGAGGCTTCGGTGATCGAGCTGGACGAGCGGCTCACGGAACTTCAGCGCATCCAGCGAAACGACCTCTCCGTCCTGATAGATGCGAAGAAGGGAAAGCTGATTGCTGAGATCGAGTCTTCATACCAGGCCACTGTGGGCCTTTGGGAGCGCGAGGTGGCTGAGACTGAGGCTGCGGTAGAGCAGTTGTCTCAGTCCAAGAAGACGACGGCGGAAACTCGAGCTGCATTGGATGCTAATATCGCGGAGATCGACACCCAGATGCGCCGCCTTGGGGACCAACGGGCCCGACTCCAGTTAGATGTCGAGCGTGTCCGGGCTGAACACGCAGCATTCAAGAAGGAAGAAGCGACTTTTACTCAGCGGACTCTTGCCTTGGCGCAGCAGCGACAACAGCTTGATGAGAAGCATGAGAGCGAGACTTCCGCTGGGGCTGTTGAATTGATGCGTCATGAAGCTGAGCGACGAGTCCTGGCGACTGTGGAGGCCCGTACAGCCGACCTAAGACTTCGAGTCAGGGAGCTCTCAGCCCACCCTGGGGAGGTTCAGGGACTGTAGCTTTTCCCCTTTTTTATGTTCTTTTGCAACCCTTTGCTGAGGGATAGTGTAGTTTTTGTACTCTCTCTTTCAGAAAAATAAAGAAGTACGCAACTTTTTGTGATGTGTTCATTTTTGTTATTATGAACTTGATGATTTGTGTGGACCTATTATCTTTTGCGCACCTTGGTTTTTAGGCACAGATAATAAGTTTGAAGGAACCAACATGTTTGCTCAGAGGTGATATGGACATGGCAATCATTGGGTTCAAAATGATAGAATCTTCCTACTTAGAGGTATTATGGACGTGGTAGGAATGATCCTGGGGGATACGCTGAACAACTCAGAGGTGATGTGGACGTGGAAGTTCTGCGATCAATGTACGACAACGCAGGGGTTATTTGTACGAGATGTTTACTTAGAGGTAATGTGGACGTGGTAAACATGAAGGGTAGCGTCGGCTTACGTAGTGTAAGATTCCGCTTTGTAGGGTGTAGAGGAACAACTCAGAGGTAATGTGGACGTGGTTATCTTTCTACTGAAGGAAGCCACAGAACAGCTGGGTTCCAGAAGCGGATGAGTTTATGGAAGGAGATTGTTTGTGAGTCCCGATGATTGGGCCCACAGATCCCCTTTGGGGAAGTACATGTCTGAAGGATGTCAAGAATAGTACTTCTTTAGGAACTTGCCGTTGATGGGCATCATAAACAAGTCTCTATTGGGTTTGGCGAGGCGGTAAGCACCGTTTGAGTATACCGTCTCTATGATGAAAAGTCCTTCCCACTTGGGCTCGAACTTTCCTGGTGTCTTGTGAGTTAACACCATTGGCCTTCTGACTGCTAAGACCAGGCCGCCAACTTGGAAAGTCCTCTGTTTGACCTTCTTGTTGAAAGCCTGTGATATACAGGCTTGGTAGAGTTCGATGCGTTGTTGAGCTAGGAGACGCTTCTTATCGAGTGCCTCCAGTTCCCGCAGACGATGACGTTGATTGTCCTCTTCTGTGAGTTTGTTTGTTATTGCTACGCGGAGTGAGGGTATCTGGATCTCGAGAGGCAGTACTGCTTCGCTTCCGTAGACCAGAGAGAATGGTGTGTTGCCTGTTGGGGTCCGTACCGTTGTGCGGTAGGCCCAAAGGCATTCGCCAAGCTTTTCGTCCCAGTCGCGTTTATTGGATGACACGACCTTTTTGAGCAGCCTAACGATGGTTTTGTTGAACGCCTCTGCTAACCCGTTTGCTGCCGGATTATAGGCGGTGGATGCCATATTTTGAATACGATTCTTGTCACAGAACCTGCTAAAAATGTGGCTGATAAACTGAGGACCGTTGTCATGAATGATCCGCCGGGGTACTCCGAAACGGTAAATGACATAGTGTTTGATAAAGCTGACCACCCTGGAGCTCTTAACTTCCTCCAGTGGGACTGCTTCTGCCCATTTGGAGAAGTAATCGGTGATGGCCAGGATGAAGCGGTGTCCTCTTGATGAAGGAGGGGTGATAGGTCCCACAACATCCATGCCCCAGGCTTCGAAGGGCCAGGAGGCGACTGTAGGATATAGTGGTTCAGACGGTGTATGTATGAAGTCTGCATGAAGTTGGCATGCGTAACACTTCTTAGCATATTCAATAGCGTCGGCGGCCATGGTTGGCCAGTCGTAGCCCATACGTCGCAGTCGATCCTGCAACTTAGGACCGGGTTGATGAGCTCCGCAAGTTCCGTCATGAGCTTCTTGAAGAGCTTCGGCTGCTTCTTCGTTGGACAGGCATCGAAGGAGGAGCCCATCGAAGGAGCATCGGTACAGCGTTTTAGTAGCTGTATCGTAGTAGAATCGAAGAGAGCGTCTCCTGACTGAGACGGCTTCCTTCGGGTCCTCCGGAAGGATTCCATAGACAGCAAAGTCGATGAACAGGAACCTCCAGTCTCGAACATTAACACCCGTGTTCGTTGGCATGGCGTGAGCCACTCGCAAGCACAGGTTGTTTCTAGGACAAATCAAGTCTCGGCCTGTTACCGTGACATAGTGTTGAGTCCCAAAGGGCGTTGCCAATGAGGCTGCGAGGCCAGCCAGAGCGTCAGCCTCCAAGTTTTGCAGACGAGGTACGTGTTCGATGAAGAACCCGGTGAAGGTTGAAATGATGTTCAATGCAACCTCATGGTAAGGGATCAGATCTTCATGACGAACCTCATATTGCCCCCGAATCTGGTTCATGACAAGTTTTGAGTCACCGTAGGCTTCCAGATGGTCGACCCCCAGCTGTTGTGCGAGCTGGAGTCCCATGACGAGTGCGTTGTACTCGGCAACATTGTTGGAGCACGGCTTCGAAAGTGAGTAAGCACGCTGGATGACCAACTGATCGGGGGAGACTAAGACTACCCCCACTCCTGCGATGATTTGGCCTTTGGGGCCTATTCTCGAAGCGCCATCAAAAAATATCTGCCAAATGGAGCTTCCTTCGGTGACGTTGGATTCTTGGACCTCATCCGGGATATCTTCATAGAGCTTTGAGGATTCTGGGATGGGGTGTGCAGCTAAAAAGTCAGCCAGAGCTTGACCTTTAACAGCTTTTTGCGGGACAAATACCATATTATATGGTGTTAGCAAAATCGCCCATGTGGCTAGCCGGGAGTTCAATGATCCTGGCTTCGTCATGAGGACTCTGAGTGGATTGACTCGGGAAATAACATGAATTGTCTGGCCCGAGACATAATGACGGGTCTTCTGGATGGCAAACACCAAAGCCAAGAACTTCTTTTCGACGGGGTTGTACCGGTGTTCGGCCCCGATGAGCGTTCAACTGAGGTAGTAGATTGCTTGCTCATAGCCTGTATCGCTGTTTTGAGCCAGCAGAGCGCCAAGAGAATGATCCATGGCACGGGCGTAGAGGAGAAATGGTTTGCCGGCGACAGGTGCCACCAGGACTGGTGGGCTCGTCAAGTAGGCTTTGATGTCGTCGAAAGCCTTTTGGCATTCCTCTGTCCAGACATAAGAGACTCCCTTTTTCATGAGCTGAGTAAAGGGTTGACATTTACCGAAGAGGTTTGCTACGAACCTCCGGATGTATGCCAGACGTCCTTGTAAGTCCCGAAGTTTTCGAAGATTCTTCGGAGGGTCCATGTTAAGGATGGCTTTGGTCTTCTCGGGATCAACATGAATGTCTTTCGCCGTGATGACAAAGCCCAAGAATTTGCCGCTAGAAACCCCCAGAAAGGATTTAGCGGGGTTCATTTTGAGTTGATGTGCCCGCATGAGATCGAAGACTGTCTTCAGATCCTGTAGGCGATCTCCTTTGAGGCGGCTCTTGACTGCAATGTCGTCAACATAGCATTCGACTGTCTTGCGAAGATGTTGACGGAAGATGGTGCTCATAGCTCGTTGGTATGTCGCACCGGCGTTCTTCAAGCCGAAGGGCATTACTGTGTAGCAGAAAACACCCTTTGGAGTCCTGAATGACGTGTGTTTCGCGTCATCGAGGAACATCTTGATTTGATTGTAGCCTGAATACCCATCCATGAAGGACATGCGTTCAAAGCCACAGGTATTGTCGATCATCACATCGGTGATCGGAAGCGGGAATTCGTCCTTCGGGCAAGCAGAATTGAGGTCCCTGAAGTCGATACAGACTCATATCTTTTCGTTCTTCTTGGTGACAGGTACGACATTGGCTACCCAATCTGGGTGTTGTTCCTCACGGATGAAGCCGCTAGTCAAGAGTTTGTCCACCTCCTGATCGATGGCATTCATGATGTCCGGACGGAAACGTCGCTGTTGATGTTTGATAGGTTTGGCATCAGGTAAGATGTTCAACCTATGCATTGCGATCTGTGGATCGGGTCCTGGCATGTCTTCGTAGCTCTAGGCAAAGACGTTGATATACTCTTTAGCCAGCTGGATTAAAGCCTCTCGGTCTTCTCCTTCTAGGCTTTTGCTGATGAAGATGGGTTTGGAAGAAGATCCGTCCCCAAGGTCGATCTGCTCGACTTCGTCTTCGGTGGGAGGTTCACGTAACTCAAAACGAGACTCCTATTCCTCTCCTAGGCGTTGAGCCCAGGGTTCTTCTTCGAAGGATTCCGACGTTTGGTCTTCGCCTTCACCTTTTTGAGGTTGTGCTGACGTTATATTAGCTGACAGCACTTTCCTGAAAACTGATCCGATACTGGTATCGAAATTCTAAGTCGATGCTTCAGACGAGTGGGAATGTTCCACGTCTTCTGCATCTGAATTCTCCGGAGTTGATGGCGGCGTGACATAGCCTACCCCCCCTCGAGTCTTGTTGTAGTAGTCTTGCGTCTTTCCTTTGGGAGTTGGAAATCGGACAGGGAGATGTCGACCTTTGCCGTAGTTTAGGCCTTTATTGCTGTTTAGGTCGTAGCCCATCTTTTGGATGATGTGCTTTGCCGTATCCGTGTACCGATAGACTTGTACTCTGCCGGTATCAGGTTCTGGCTCGAGTGGCGGGAGGTCTTGATGACGCTCAACTTTGCCCCAGATGATGGATCCTTCGTCTCGGCTTCGTGGAGGGGCTATGAAACAGACTCCTTGAGACGGGACTACTCGATTTACATGATTTACGGTCGTTATTTGTGTTTGCAACGACCGTAGAGCGTGATCTAATGTATACATGGCATTCCAGTGCGGAAGACAAGAATAATTAAAAGACACTCTATTATTGATAAAATACGAGATCTTATCCCATGGGATTACATTGTCTAAGGAGGGTGCATCTACATCAGCAGAGTATATTCGCCAAGCTCCTCATCTGTAAGCACTGGGGTCGGATCAGAAGAATCTACCATAGCTTTGACTTTGGGGTCTGAGAGGGCGATGTGAGCCTTCTCTGGCATCTTGGATGACTGCGGGAGCTTGCCCTTAAGACGCACCTTCAAAGGTGCCTCAACTGCGCCTCCTGTGAGTGGTGCCTTCCCCTGTAATTTTGCCACCAGGGGAGCCGATGTTTGAGGCGGCTTTCCCTTGAGGCGTATCTTCAGGGGAGCCTCAGGAGTCGGTGCTTTCCCTGATAGCTTGATGCTCATTGGAGGCACCTTCTGGGGTGGTTTGCCCTTCAGTCGGATCTTCAGTGGGGCATCTGGATTCATCTCAGGCTCTGTGTCCGGCTCAGTTGCCATCTCTGCCTCATCATCTGCATCGTTGGCTTCCTCCTCGTCAAGTGGCTTGTACAAGTCGGAATCGGTGAAGTAAGCTTCAATCCCTTTGAAAGGATCGATGTCTGCGAACTCCATCCGGATGACGCCGTTAGTGGATACATATTTCATGCATTGGTGGAGCGTGGAAGGCACCACCATGTACTCATGTAGCCATGGCCGGCCGAGCAGGATGTTGTAGTTGACCTCGGCGTCCACCACATAACAAGTCACCTCAGTTTTGAGGTTGCCTATGTGACACTTCAGTCGGATCTTGCCCAGTGGTTCGTTTTTGCTAGCGTTGAAGCCACTGATGGTTGTGTTGGAGGGTGCCAGCCGGTACATTGGGATCCCCAGTTTTGATAGCAGCGCCTTCGGAATAATGCTGAGGGAAGACCCTGGATCGATCTGAATCCGGCTCACCTTGACTGAACCGATGTATCCTGTGTAATACAGCGGTCGGTTATGTCGGTGGTGCTTGAGCAGCATGTCCTGTTGGGTGAAAGTTATGTTTGGGATAACTTCATCCGCACGATGATAGTGCGCACAAGTAGTTGGGAGGTCTTCAGGCTGCTTGACCTGACTGAGAAAGGATTCAGCGTCCTTCAGAGCTTCACAGAGAGCTTCTCAGAAGTCTTTGGAAAGACGCAGGAGCTCAAACAAAGACAAACGTGCATGAGTACTGGCAGGTTGTGCCAGTATGTCAAAGTTGTGGGGCTTGGCTAGCCCCGAAACATTCTCCTTCCGTAGAGGTCTGTCGAAACGAGCCTCCACCTGGTTCTTCTTATTGGCTGCTGAGGGTTTAGACGGGCCCTCCTCAGGGATGGTACCAGGAGGCACCACCTCGGCGGCAGCTTCGCCCGACTGAGCGTTCTGTTGTGCACGCGTCTGCACTGGAAGTGCTTCTTCCGTTGAAGAAGAGACCGTGCGGCAAGACTTGATCTTCCTGCCTTTTGATTTGGAGGTAGAGCGTACCTCCGGTTGAGTCACCTCGGAGACGAGGTCGGGATGAACCCAGAGGACCTCTCCTCGAGATGTGGTGAGTGGAATGAGTCCACTCGCATTGTTACGGGTAGGTGGCAAGTTCACCACCTCCATGGTCGCCTTAGGGATGGGGACGACGCCATCTTGTGTGGTAGTCGGCGACATGGTGCCGAATTAGAGTGACACCACATTGGCTGACACCGTCTTCTCTTCGTAGTCGACGGAGATTACATCCGCATTGATCATGCGCTGGATGTAATTTTTGAGGACGTAGCAGTCCTTGGTCGGGTGTCCGACAAACCGATGGTAGTGACAGTACCTCGGGTTGTCCACTTTCCCGACTTCATCGGGCCGCTTTGGGTCCGGAAGTTTGATTTTGTTACCCTGCTTCAGTATTTCAAAGAGTTGCAGGGTGTCTTCGTCATTGAATGAATACACCTCCTTGGGTCTCGGCGCCAGTGGAGGTTTCTGAGTAGGCGTAGATGCGCCCTTCGAGGCATTAACAGTCAATACCTGTTTTTCCTTTGCTTCTCGTCTGGAGTTGTTGGTTGCTGACCTTTTCCCCTTATCATCAAAGGCGGGGAAGCTGACACCCAGAAGACGTGCATTGGCCGCCTTCTTTTCTGCGGCTTCAGCTTCGATGATCAGGGAGCTCCAGTCGGGAGGAGGAGTAGAGTTGAGCCAGAGCTTCACTGCGGGCAGCATGTTCATGCTGCAAGAGGAGAGGAGCGCATGTTCTGGCATGCCTGGAGGTAGCCTTAAGCAGGCTTGTCGGAAGCGTTCGATGAACACCCGAATCGTTTCTTTCTCCTTCTGGCGTATCTCTATGAGAGATGCCATCGTCATGTCCTTCCCGCCGTCGTAGAAGCGATCAAGGAAGAGGCGCGTCAAGTCGTCGAAGGACGATATAGAATTGTCGGGGAGGCTGCAGTACCAGTCATATGCCACCCCTTTTTGGGCCCCAACAAAGACGCTGGTGAGGAGCGCGTCCTCCTTTGGAAGATGCCCCGTTTGTGACTGGAAATATGTCAGGTATCGACGCGGAGAGTCCTTCCCATCGTATGGTGTGAGTGTTTGTGGTTTATATTTTGGAGGATAAACCACCTTGTTCCACTCGAGGGGATAAGGCTGGGGAATGCCCATTTTCTGGCGCTCCTCTTGCCTGTTTTTGGACTCAAAGCGCTCCCGCAGGTCCTTGATCATTTCGACCACATCCTCCGTGGAGCTAGGAGTCGGGGAAGGTGGCACTATCTGGAGCGGAGCGTTTGAGGGTTCCGACGTCCGAGGTGCTTCTGTGTCGGAGGGTGCCCGTTGAAGGGGTACACTCGACTCCCCATTAACTCCGGGGTCGGGACCGGTTGAAGGTGCTCTGGTCAAGGCCGACCGAATATCAAACACTGCTTGGGTCATTGCTTGCATAGAGGCAGAGAGGGTTTTGAGTCCTCCCTCTAATGAGTCTATGCGCTGAACAATGTCCTGCGGTGGCGCATCAGACTCGGCATCATCCCCAGCCATGTATACTGTCCTGATACGGCCAGGAGTGGATGGATTGGTTGAGGCTTCGCTCTCGGCCTCACTTTCATGTGGGGGAGTCACCTCTCCTGGTGTTTCACCTTGGCCACCCCCAGCCACATTCTAGAGGTCATTCTCGACCGGGCATCTGCCAGGGCCTGATTGTCCTCAGCTCCGTCTTGAAGGGCCTCTTCGTCTTTGTCCCCAGCTGTGTCTTGGGGGACATCCTCGTTTCGAGGTGCTTCTGGGAGGCTGACTTCGCCTCGAGGATGAAGATCCGCCGCAGCTGTGCTTTGGACATCTTCGTCTTCGGAAGGAAGTTCAACAAGGGTCTGACTACCCCCAGCTTCCTCCAAGAACTTCTTCTTCGACCGAGTGCCTTCGAACACCCCAGAGGTCGAGACTGCTGCCTTGGTTCTCCTTGGTTGGCTTTTGGACGAGGAATTACCGGTCGCCTTCCGGAGAGATGAGGAGTTGGAGACCACATTGCATGAAGCAACTCTTGGCTCCTCTTCTGTTGACACCTTCGTCCCGAGACGATGACGGAGGGGTGTCGATGACTGCAGCCGCTGGAAGACTGACTTCCTTGGTAGTACTGCCGCCTTGCCACAGCAGTTGATAGTGACCATCGCACAAGTATGCCCCGTGAGAGGCTCATCGTGCTTGTTGGTCGACTCTCCTGACCGGCGCTTGTGAGTAATCACATTACGCAGGTCGTTGGAGGAGAGTGCTACCTTCACACCCCCTTCAGGCGCATGGCAAGGCCAAACGCCGGGGCGGACAGGTGAGTGCTGCGCCCCCTGATCTAATACCAAGCAGGCATCATGATCAGTAGTGGGGGAACAACAACATTTGAAGTGACTTGAACGGACCTCAAATGCACAACCAGAGGAGGCACGGGAGTTCACGACCACTGAATTTGCCGCACTCGACTTGGTTATGCACGCAGTAGATGCGCCCAAGTGAGATGAGGACTTTGAAGACCGACTCGTTTTTGGTGCCGAAGCACCTGAGCCGACCTTGTACAGCCTGCCATCGGCAGCGCGCGTGATTGTGAGCACGTACCTCTGGCCTGCTGCTGGCATAGCACATTTGTGGCGCATGGCCCGTGCCGCCTTGGATTTCTTTGTACTAGCCCGCTGGGGCGCATAGTACTCAGCATCCAAATTCTCCTCGTCATTACAGCGAGTGAGTCTGTCAAAGACAGAGACTTTTTGTGGCGCATCAGAGGTGATGTACGGGGCATTGGCCGCGTCCCTGTTCCGTCGACGCATCTTCCTCGCCTGAGAGGAAGATGGCTGGGGAACGTGGTCAGCCGCACGCTTCCCCGAGAGATGTGCTGTATCAGCGGGCGCACCTTGGTTGCTGAGAACGTCAGCAGGAAGGGAGGGCTGGATTGGCGCATCCCCTTCAGTGGTGGTGCCCGAGGCGTCGACCTTGCGCACCCAGACACGGCGGGTCTTCTTCGGCTTCGGCAGCCGCTTCGAAGGACTCGCGCGTCCTTCAGAAATGAACTCCTCGTACACCTGTTGATTGAGGCGTACGACCAGCGTCTTGTGGGAGGAGCCCACCTTCACGTCGTCGGCCTGTGACACGACTTTCTCGAAAGAGGAGAAAGAAGTCCCCAGCAGAGTCGCCAGCTTGTTTGCCATTAAAATCGTTTGATTGCAAATCTTAATACAAACAGAATAGTGTTACAATATAGGACTTAGATGTAGTCCTAGGAGTACACTTTTGTTTAATCTGGGTCCTAAGTGCCAATGGAGCGAGTGGTAATGCGTTGACTCCGTTGACGGGCTGACGACGGTTATCGGTTCTCTGAAGGTGTAGATTGCTCTGGGTGCTGGAGCTTGCTGAGAGGAGGAAGACGTTGAGTGTCTGTATCTGCCTCTCTGGTGATATCTGTCTGTCTTGTTCGTATATGTCTATATGTGTGGAAGGAGGGAATGATTCCTCTATTTATAGCTGGGCAGGTTGGCTGCTCATGCGCACATATGTAGGATGAATCGGTGCGTGGGGACGCCACGTGGAGATTGCTGACGGAGGCGTATGGATGATGCGCCCTACTCGAGGGGTTGAATTCTTCATACTGCTGTTGTGAGCCGACACGTAGCAGAGGAGAAGATCTTTCTGTTGCTGAAATCTTGGATGAGTTGAGTCAAAGGACACGTGTCGTCGACTCATGGCTCGGAGATCTCGAATCTGATGGGGGGAATAATTTGGTAGGATGCGCCTTAGATTGGGCGCATGATGAGACTTTGGCTCGTGACCTTTAGGAGTCACGAGCGGTTCTGGGCGCATGGCTTTTGAGGCGCATGCAAGCGACTTTTCTTCTGTCTTTCGGGATCAGAGATCAGTCTGGGGCGCATGGCTCTTGAGGCGCATGCAAAGCTTCAACTGGAGAATCTTCTTCTGTCTTTAGGGATCAGTGAAGGGTCTGAGGCGCATGGCTTTTGAGGCGCATGCGGATGGTTGGGTGGCCACGTGGCAGTAGCCATCGGGGTAAAGTCATGATGATGCTGACGTTGTGGACGCTTCGTTTTCTGCAAAAGCTGTCAAACGTTCAGGCTTGGGAAGGCGTGCTGCCAACTCTGTCAGTTCAGCATTTAATGTTGGTGACATTCGATGGACAGCTGAGTGGGCGCGTCAGTTGATGTTCCACTAAGCGTATGGGGACGTATGGGGGTGCATCCCCTATGATGCGCTCGGTACAGGGCGTATCTGTTGGAGGTGCTTGATGTTTGAAGGGGTGTGATGCGCTGTCCAGCCGGCGCATCCGACACGTCTTTAATGATGCGGCTGTTTCGCTTCTCGAGTGCCTTTAAATAGCCGTTTGGCTGAAGTCGAGGCGTCCGGTTCACCCATTTAATGTGAGTTCATTGCACGGAATTCGGAGAGCCATTCACTTGTGCGTGGGTTTGATCTGCCCGGCCTATAAATAGTGGCATGGAGAGAAGGTTTGCTTCTCATTCCCTCACGTACTTCCGACATGAACTTGAGTATTCGGGTGCACTCTGTTGACGAAGTGCTCCCGAGGGTGAAGATGAGACGCCATGTCGTCATTGATGCTTTTGAAGGTGACTGTTACATCCAAAAGACGGAGTCGAGGGCTTCCGAGGCGGGCGGAAGGTGCCTGTTGCATCCAAAGATGGGGATGCTCGGGCCTCGTCTCCGTTGTTCCGGAAGAGCCGTAGATTGGAATGGCGGTGCTAGGCTCTCTCTTCCTTCAAAGTGGGTCGCCCACTCTGAAAGCTGCTCCTTTCGCCGTGATTTCGATCACGGTCTTCCTTGGTCTTTGGAGGCTCTTTCGAAGCCTCCCCTGGCCACAGATTTGCGGTGCTCTTCTCTTTCTTGGTTCCAGTCAGAAGGTTAAATGCTTTGTGTAATCGAAACACTTATCAGGTGAGCCTGGCTGGAAGAGCGGCACACTCCTGCTCGGCCAGGTGAGCCTGGTTGGAAGAGTGGCACATAACTGGGCTGCTGAAGGGATGCACATAACTGAGCTGGATGCACATAACTGAGCTGCTGAAGAGATGGCGGGATGCGCTTGGTTGGAGGCGCATGACATCTGCTGCGCCTAACTGGCAGTGCATGGTGACTGCTGCGCCTATCTGAAGGCGTATGGTGGCCGCTGGCTGTAGACTTAGGATCTTTCCTTTGTAGAAATTCTCCTTTGTACAACCTTTTCTAGACATGTAATAGACTTTTATATATAAAATAAAAAGTCCTTCTTCAAATGTCTACGGCTATTGACTTTGCTGTTTGAGTTCTGGCGCATGTAGTGTCTGGCGCATGGTCTTTCTGGTTATGAAATTCCATGCTTCTACAGTCTCTACGTTGAGTGAAGTACCATACCGTAGATCATGGTCATTCAAAATGAGTACTTTCGTCCGGGGTACGATATGCGCAACTCTACAATGATACCAGTACGGTCAGGTTGTAGGTCTTACATAGCGTAATACAACAATCAAAACTAACCACGGAGTAATCATGCCTTGACCATAAAGTACACATGCTTCTTTGGTAAGATAAATAAATAATAAATAAATTGAAGCATGCATGTGCCAGTATGCCAATATTCAGGATTAGCCAGTCGATTTCAATAGTTCATAATTAATATGAATGTGTCTCATTCATTCAATTCAAAGACGACTAGCCAGTCTCTTAGTTCTAACTAGGAACGCATGATCAATTATTAGTCAAGGTCACAATCATTATCAATGGTGACAAGGCATGAAAGTCAACTAATATTCAGTGGGGTCGAGTCTACAACTCTCAGGGTTTAATTCCAGTCAATCGGGGTATCTATAACTCAATTCACGACACATGGTACATCCCACGTAACAATCTATATTTAACAGAAATATTAGCATATCTAATAAGATATCAATATACAGGGCTATAGAAGATCCAGGGTAAGCAGGCTACGCTCATGTCAGCCTACGCTCAAGTCAGCGTACGCTCAGGTCAAGCTACGCTCAAGTCAGCGTACGCTCAGGTCAAGCTACGCTCAAGTCAGCGTACGCTCAGGTCAAGCTACGCTCAAGTCAGCATACGCTCAGTCAGCATACGCTCAAGTCAGGCTACGCTCAAGTCAAGCTACGCTCAAGTCAGCGTACGCTCAATCAAGCTACGCTCAAGTCAGTGTACGCTCAGGTCAAGCTACGCTCAAGTCAGCGTACGCAAGTCATACGCTTCCAAAAGGCAGCGTATGAACTCCATACGACTCCTTACCATCCAAGCCAGCGTACGCAAGTCATACGCTTCCAAAAGGCAGCGTATGAACTCCATACGACTCCTTACTATCCAAGCCAGCGTACGCAAGTCATACGCTTCCAAAAGGCAGCGTATGAACTCCATACGACTCCTTACTATCCAAGCCAGCATACGCAAGTCATACGCTTCCAAAAGGCAGCGTATGAACTCCATACAACTCCTTACTTCAAGACAGCGTATGCAAGACCCTACGTCGCCAAAAGGCAGCGTATGAGTCAGACTGCGCTGCGCTAAAGAGCACGCGCAGCTCAGTGGCTCAAGCTAAAAAGCTCACGCCCACTGCTCACTGTCTTCTCCAAATCAGCAAGAACTCTATGGTTTGAACCCAAAGCTTCAAAATCCATAACTTGGTCAAAATAAGTCCAAATCCAACTTTGCAAAGGTCAAAATTGGGTAGAATAAAATTTTCTACAACATGGAACCATCAAAACTTGAAAACAAAGAAGTTTGATAGACCAAAACCACCAAAATCCGAAAATAACTAATTTCTAGATCTACTAAAAATAAAACGAAAAACAAAAAATGCCAAGTTCTAAACTCTCTTGGGATCATGAGAGGAAGATAAATGAACTATAAAAACATGGGTTCTCATGGGAAGCAAGCTGTACTTGCCTACGGTTTGGTAGGTGTAGGGAGTGATGAGGAAGAAGAAGAAGAGTGATGGTGAAGGAAAAATAATGAAGAGAGAGAAAGGGGGGTTGGCTTTAAATGAAAAGGTGGTGGTAGGTGGGGGTGTTAGGTTTGGTTCATGATGAACCAACTAACTAAACCAAACCAAGCCGAACCCAAGTCTAGCTAAAGCAGAGAAATAAAAATAAAAAATAAAATACAGAAAATTAATTAACATGAATTTAAAGGAATTTAAATACAGGATAATACATGACAAATATTAAATAAATACATTTGAGTAGTACATGTATAAAATACGCATTCTGGGAATGGGGAGTGACAGCTAGACACCCCCACACTCGAATGACTTTCAAGTTAGGTCTGACTTTGCACCAGAGTTCATGAGGAGTAATGTCAGAAGTTGCATGAGGCATCCTATTCAAAATAAAAGTGGCCGTCAGTGCAGCTTCTCCCCAGTAGCACTTAGGAAGATCCGCAGTCAACAACATTGAGTTTATCATTTCTGTCAACGTCCTGTTCTTTCTCTCAGCTACTCCGTTGGATTGAGGAGAGTACGGAGCCGTAGTCTCATTGACAATTCTATGTTCTTTGCAGAACGATGCAAATTCATAAGACCTGTACTCCCCATCCCGATCACTTCTTATTTTTTTGAGTTGTTGTCCAGTTTGCCGCTCAGCTTCGGCCCTGAACTCCTTGAACTTCTCAAATGCTTCGTCTTTAGCCTTCAGCAAGTAGACGAACGCATACTTAGATAAGTCATCGATGAAGGTTATGAAATTCTTTATCCCGACCTTTGTAGAGAACTGTTTGAAGTCACAGATATCTGAGTGTACTAACTCCAGAATATCTGTACTTCGATTAACCCGAGGAAAGGGTTTCCTTGTGATCTTAGTTTGAGCACAAACTTCACATTTCTCTACCTTACCCCCACACTTGGAGATAAGTCCTAGACTAGACATTCTGTTAATTCGTTTAGAATGAACATGTCCTAGCCTATTATGCCACAACTCAAAAGTATAAGCAGAATGGGTGATTGTATTAACAACATTGAACTGATTTACAAGTTAAATTTTGAACATTCCTTCGGTATAAAAAGCTTTTTCGAAATATGTTCTACTGATAGACATCACCATCTGGCCAGTATTGATGTCCATCCTGAGACCTGCTTTGCAGAGTAGGCCTCCTGAGATCAGGTTCTTGGCGATAGCAGGTACATGCTTTACGCCTTGAAGTGTCAGAGACTTGTCAGAAGTCAGCTTCAATACCACTGTCCCGATCCCAAGCACTTCAGCTTGTGCCTGGTTCGCCACCATAACCACATCAGAAGTAGGGGTATAGGTGGTGAACCACTCCTTGCTGGAGCAAACATGGCAGGTGGCTCCAGTGTCTACCCACCAGTCAGCATCAGTTCCTACCGCATCAACCTAAGCAATCATAGCAACAACATCAGTGATCATAGTTACCTTAATAGGCTCTTCTTTCTCCGAATGCTTGGATTTTGCTTTGCACTCATTCTTAAAGTGGCCCTTCTTGCCACACTTAAAGCAAGCCAAGTAGGACTTTGGCTTCTTCTTCTTTATTGAAGTACCCTTGACTTTTAGATTGTCAAGGTCCTTCTTCTTGCTTTGGGAAGCCGCATGCTTTCCCCTTGGTTCCCTTGAATTCACCAGATTGACGTTAGCCAATTGCTTGGACAGTGCGTCCACTTTCAGTTGAGCCCGCATCTGGCCCTCAACATAGATTTTTTGCAGGAGATCTTCAAGGGTGATCTCCAGCTTCTTTCTATGCATGTTTGCATAGAACTTGCTCCATCCAGCGGGGAGCTTTGAGACAATTCCTCCAACAACAAACTTATCGGAGAGGGGCATCGCCTCATCTTCCAGCTTCTGTCGCAGTTTCAGGAACTCCTTCACCTGCGGCAGCATAGACTTTTCGTCCTCAAAGAACCACTTGTGATATCTTTCAGCCACAAAGATTTTACTGCGGTTCTTGTCTTCTTCGTAGAGTTTTTCTAGAGACTCTCATATATCGCTAGTAATAGTCTTCTTAGAAGTGGATTCTGCAAGGAAATCTTCCATAGCATTCAGGATAAGCAGCCTATAAATACTATTTTTTCCTTCTCCATTTTGCTTGAAGTTTAGTAGCCGCGGTGATTGCGGTAGCAGATCCAACATCTGGAACAGTAGGTTCTTCCTCCAGAAGCACGTGATCTACGTCTTTGAGTTGAAGGGTGAGATAAACCTTCCTCTTCCAGATTTGGTAATGTTCTCCATCAAACTTTTCTAACTTACAAAAGTCAGAATTGAAGAGTGAAACATTAACGTTTTCCATCGTAGCGATAAAGCTTTGAGATTGTTAATGCCGGGGCACAATTTTTCGATGGAAAACTGAGAATTCGTAACAATTGTAAAAACAATCGCTATTACGTAACACTTTACAAAAGGTACGTAACTGAAATTCCACTAGTGCAACACATCACAGAAGGTGTACAGATTTTTACCAACGCAAACACTTTACCGAAGGTGCGCTAATAGAAATTCGAGAAACGAAGAAGGTGACAGGCGAAAGGTGCAACACTTCACAGATGGTGCACAGATTTCTACCAACGCAAATACTTCACCGAAGGTGCGCTAATAGAATTCTGATAAACGAAGAAGGTGACGGACGAAAGATGAAAAAAAAACTTCGGCTGGGGTGAATGATCACCGTTGCTCAAAACTTTATTCGTCCCACACGAATAGCTTCCAGGAACCAGCAAGTTCGTCGGAGAACTTGGAACACTCTTGCTCTTCTGACTCCTCGGATGAACACGAACTCCCGTGCAAAACTCAATGCTGGTACAATACCTCTCTTCTCTCTCACAGCTTATAAACACTTGTAAACTTTCTGTCTACTACCTGTGTATTAGTCACTACCTGTGAGAGAGAAGGATGAGACCTTATATAGGCCGCTGCAACAACTGTCCGGTTAGCACAATGTTAGGGACGTGGTAATAACCACCCCGAACATGGAGCAACCGCTCAGAACATGCAAAGACACATTCTGTCGCAAGTTGTGCCACTCGCGTAATCCGCGTGATTTGCACTTTACGCACACAACCTTATTACGCAACCTGCGCACACTATGCACTCTATGCACACTGCGTACGCTGCGCACACTGTGCACTCTACGCACGCTGTGCACACTGGGCTGCGTAACTGGGCCGGCGTAACTGGGCTCGCATAACGGGGCAAGTGCTAAGTGGGCCAACAAAACGTCACATTACGCCTCATGAGCCCTTGAGCCCGAGCCCGAGCCCGAGTCCGTGTCCGAGTCGAGCTCCCATGAAAATAAATTTTCCAATAGCAAAAAGCTAGAAGCTTACCATGGAGCCTTATTCTTACCTCTTAATAAAATCACCCACATCGTTCCCACCTTTGGGTCACCACCCATGTGCACATCCCAATAATACATAGAAGCCTATATATGTTGAGATACTACATGGTACATTTTCGATGTGGGACTAAAACTTCACTAAGCATGTAGTTCTCTACATGTCAAGAATATAAATGTCCCAACACACCATAGCCAGATGATTTCGGTAGGAACATGTTTTTGATGATAATCTAAAAACTGTTGCATCGACACTCATGGTAAATCTAGTTTGGCCCCTACCCAGTTAGCATACCCTAGTATATTGGCTAGGGTTGGGGAGACCAATTGACTTGGGTTGCCTACCGTGTATTCATATTCCGATATGACATGTAGGACTGGTTTGTCGAGTGTCGACAACCTGAAAATTAAGATAAAAGTGGTAGGATTAAACTAACTAGTTAAAATGCACTGAGAATTTAGTAGGGAAGTATTTCGATCTTCATACATTGTTACTAGCTTAGCTGACCGGACACAATGTATGGTTTCATATTGTTATATATGTTGTTAGCTTTTGGACAGAAACGTCCTACTAAGAACTACAGAAAGTGGACAGCTTCAATGTGGATTTGTAAGATGCATTTATTGTTTATTAGAGGATGCCTTTAAATAGGCTTAGGAAGCCAACATGAACAACATCAAAAGAGGAGCAAAAGGCTCCTAGAAAGACTCTAGACCACACAACTAGCTAAGGACTAGGTAAACAAACAAGCTAAAATAAAACATGGACTGAGTCAGCAACATGATTATTCCTAACATTCACCCTCCTAATCATGTTGCTACTTGAGGATGGTGCATTTCTGGAAGACGACCGCGTCGTCGCCGAATATGAAGTCGACGGTGCCGGAGATGACACAGCTTGAGCGTGTACAACCTATCAGCCTCCTTTCTCGATCGTAGATGCACAGGAAACCACCTTCCATAACGGATTTATAGCCGTTCTCGTCGAGCTGGCCGAGGCTGATGATGTTGCTCTTGAGACGTGGGATGTAGTACACGTTGGTGAGAACACGATGCTCTCCGGTTTGGCATTTGAACAAAACCGTCCCACGCCCATAAATTTCCACAGCGGAGTCGTCGCCGAATCGGACAGTGCCCCTTACCGAAGTGTCCAGTTCGGAGAATATCTTCTCATAACCGGTCATGTGGTTGCTTGCTCCATTGTCGAGGTACCACACATCACTTGCACACCGGCCCGATCCTTCGATTGGCCCAGCTTTCTCCTTGTTGAGCATGACCATGTCACATGTCTCTTGCGCGTGCATGGACAGTAACAGGGCGGGCTCATCGTCTACAGCATCGGTGAGGAGTGCTTCTTCGTTGCGATCACGCGGTAGCTTGCGACACTCTGATGCATAATGCCCATACACATTGTAGTTGAAGCATTTGATTTTGCTTCTATCGCGACCACCACTGGACCCACGACCGCCATTTTTCTTCATCCGAGCAAGCCACTCAGATTGTGTGAGCAGCAGGTACGGCTCCTCCTCCTTGTTGCCGAAGCCACGAGGTCGCTCTTCGTAGGCCTTGATACGGCCAATCACCTCCTCAACTGTCATGGTCTTGAGGTCCACCAGTTGCTCGATCGGAGTCACGAGCTGCATGAATCGTGTCGGCATAGCACGAAGAAATTTTCGGACGACGGAGGTCTCCTCTACCTTCTCGCCCAATGTTCGGATACCGTTGACGATCGTCGTCAACCTCATGGCAAAGTCGTCCACTGACTCGCTATCCTTCATGCGAATCGCCTCAAAGTCACTCTTCAAGGTTTGCAACTTTGCTTCCTTGACGCGCTCCGCGCCAATGTTCATCGTCTTGAGCATTTCCCACGCCTCTTTGGCCGAGTCCTTTTCAGCCAACGTGAGGAGAATATCCTCTGGTACTGCTTGAAGGATGACGGCAAGAGCCATCCTATCCTTACGCTCGTCGACGTCATCGTGCACAACGGCGTCCCACACGCCATGTGCTTGCAAGTTGACCCGCATCTTCAGGGACCAGGCGGCGTAGTTGTTCCGTGTGAGCATCGGGTACTGCAGCGTCATGCTACTCTCTTTTTCCTTCACAGCCGTCGCATCAAGGATGACACGCTGCTCTCCTGAAGATGACTCGGTGCTCAACTGCCTCGACATGATCTTAGGCATCCACAGAGGCTCATGATACCACTGTTAGCTTTTGGACAGAAACGTCCTACTAAGAACTACAGAAAGTGGACAGCTTCAATGTGGATTTGTAAGATGCATTTATTGTTTATTAGAGGATGTCTTTAAATAGGCTTAGGAAGCCAACGTGAACAACATCAAAAGAGGAGCAAAAGGCTCCTAGAAAGACTCTAGACCACACAACTAGCTAAGGACTAGGTAAACAAACAAGCTAAAATAAAACATGGACTGAGTCAGCAACATGATTATTCCTAACATATGTATGGTTGCATATTGTTATATATTTTATCTTCATTTCAGTATCTTAAATTTCGTACTTGTTTTGGGAGACCATTTCTTGGTACCGCATATATATCTCGTCTTTATTCTTCTTTTTATTTTCTGTCTTATCTTATTTCTTTGATTTGTTGCCGGTTTTATGCTATTCTTTCATGCTTTCTTGTATTACTAGTTATTAGGGATTGATCCATGTGATTTGTATGGACAAATCTTGTAGCAGAGTCCGAACATCTTCCGCCATTTGTATTCGATGACCCGCACCAAGAGAGTGGCAATCCGGAGTCTTGAGTGGGTTCCTTATCCACGACTCATGTTTGACATTAATATTTTGAGGCATTTAGCCATCGGACATCTGTTAAGTCCGTGTATCTGTCCTTTCTCCATCTTTTGAGACATCGTAATTGTAGTTGATTATGTGATTATGTATTATTGACACTTATGCTAGTATCCCATATACAGCTTCCTGATCATTTATATTAGAGATTAATTCTAGTCACTAGTCCATACGTTAAGTCGTTGCGAGGATGTATTTCGTTGCTAGTTGTGGAAATTTGACCAACAGAAGTACACTTTTTATCAGTTGAATCCATTAGTGATTGACTTTCGTTGCTAAGTCATCGGCACAACGTGGCTACCACTCGGTGACTATCTGTCGCTAAATCGATGCTGGTGGCAACGAATATAGCTATGAAATTTGGTTAGATCCCGACAACCAATTTATGTACCGACAAAATTTTGATGTATATTTTTGTTGTTTAACAATAATTTAATAATTATGTATAGTCTCGTTGGTGGAGTTACTTTGCTTAAGTGTTTAGTTCCTATGAGTTGGGTTTTAAGTTGGAATCCTTTGTAACACATTTCGAAGAAAATAATTACAATGTATTTTTGCTATTCATAGCACTACCACCCACCCACACACACATCCCTTAATATAAATTTTAAAAATTGATATCTGCCGTATGCTATTCATCACTTAATTTTTTTTTTTTTTTTGAAGATATCATCACCCATGGTTCATGATATGACCAAAACGTTACAACAATTTGAGATTTTATAAGTAACATTTTTTTTTCAAATTCTTTTGTATATTTTGATATTATTTTTGAGTTCTATCATGAAATATTTTATTTGTCAAGATCTTCTGATACTAAATTGTCGTCGCGTCACCAAGGCCGACACATGGATATGCCTGATAAAATTTTTAAGCTTATGTAACCCCGTTCTGCTTATGGCAACCTCTCATGTCAAGCGTGACCACGTGACCTGCAAGAGGTTAAGGTCGTAGGCAGGTGCAGATCCAGGTATGAACTGGGTTGCGCTCCAAAGCCCACCCCACTTTTTTCATATGATTTTTATTTTATTTTTTAATGAGTTAGCCCACATCTAGTCTATTATAATCCACTCTAATCCACTCTAGTTTATATTTCTGGATCCGTCCCTGGTCACAGGTGATCCCAGGACCAACCCACAACAATGATACAATCAAAATAAGTTCAGACTCGAACAACACAATCTTCGGATCGGTACAACACGCCTCTTTTACCGCCATGTCATGGTATCATTCCAATAAAGAAAGAAGAAAGAAGAAGTTGAATAATATTTTTGTATTTTAAGATTTTTTTTTTTTAGTACTTATAGTTTGTGTGAAAAGCTGCACGGATACTTAGGGGTGCAACTCGGGCGGGTTGGGTGGGGCATGAGGTCAATCCGAGCCCAACCCGATGAATCAAAAGTCTAGCCCGAGCCCAAGCCCAAGCCCTACCCGACCTCGGGTTCAACATAGGAAGTCCAAGACCAAGCCTGGAGGATCGGGTTGGACTCGGGTTGACCATCGGGTTTATCGGGTTCTAATATAATATTTGAAATAATTTTAAACATAAGTAATATTAAACATATAATCAAATAGCAATCAAGCCTTGATCATTACAAAATACAAACTGTAAGGCCTCGTTTGGTTCGCGGAATCTCCCGGTTGGGAAAGGAAAGTGATTACTTTCCTATGTTTGGGTGTCCAAGGAATTGAGGAGGAAAGGAAAGTGATTTCCAATGGAAGGGAAATTAGGGAGGAAAGTGATTCCATCCATCCAAGGAAGGAATTACTTTCCCACATTGAAGCATTCACTTTCCTTTCCAAATTCCTTGGCATTGCCAAACATCGGAAAGGAAAATCAATAGGAATTAAAGTTTTCCAAAGGAAAGGAAATGACAAGGAATTGATTTCCTTTCCCTTCCATTCCGCGAACCAAACGAGGCCTAAGATTTAGAATAAAGAGTTGAAGGATTTTGGTGGATATATATATATATATATATATATATATATATATATATATATATATATATATATGTCGGATTTCGGGTTCTTCGGATAATCCGACGCATGAACGCGAGCCCAACCCGATTTTTGATCGGGTTCAAATATTTTAATCCGAACTCAAGCCCGAATCCGAGTATCCTCAACCCTAATCCAATCCATTAACGGATTTATCCGATCGGGTTCAGATTTTGCCCGTCCAAGTTGCACCCCTGCGGATACTAGACGGCCGACAGGATTTAAACCCCAATAGTAAGGACCTGTAGTGTGTAATTAAAAAATAAACAAATCAAAACCCTTGGTTCTAATACAGTAGTGTGGGTTCTGGATGACCATTAAGTGGCCAGTCCACTGTCGACAAAACCTGGTCCCACTACAGTCCGACGTGGCACTCCATGCATCAAGGATGAGGAGGGGCGGACCAGAGGGGTCTTTAGGCCCGTGCGTGAATTCATGCACGCATGTATGCCCATGCTGCCATGCATGATTCATGTATGCATGCATACACGCATGCATGGCATTGTTACTGGGTGGGGGGGAGTGACACTCGTGTCAGCGTGAAGACTAAGCTGACTTTTAACGTAGAAAGGAAAGGAGATGGGTGACAGAGGAATATGTTCTCGTTTGTGGGACCGTACGGGATCACGTCCGTCCGTTTTTTTCGTAATGGGGGTTCGTACGTAATCCTCTCTCTCTCTTTGATGCATGGGGGAGCCACTGGTGGTGGCCATTGAGCATACATCAGTTTGGAGGAAAGTTGATGCATAATTGAATAGATCAGGAAAGAAAGAAAGAAAGAAAATTGTCCTACGCATGTCTTCCAAGTAAATTAGCAGGAATAGAATACTAGGTTTAGATACTATATTTCTGCGTACATGTAGGATTCTATACTCTTTCAGTAACAACATGTTGCATCCCTTTAGTGTATATATATTTATTTATTCCATAATGCTACAAGTCCCTATTTATCCATACCAGAAATTCTGGATTAGGCTAGAATAGACTAGGGTGAACTAGGTGCAGTTTGTACAGGGGCAGATGCAAGTATCAGTTGGGGTGGGCTGGATCCCATCCCAAATAAAACATTTTACATTTTTTTCTATATAATTTTTTTTTGAATTTTTTTATATGGGTTAGTCTAGTTCTAGTCCACCCAAATATATGGTAGCCCACCCTAATTATAGTTTCTGGATCCGTCCCTGAGTTTGTAGCCTAGTTGTTGAGGCGTTGGAGCTCGTTTAGTGCTTCAATATGTTCGATTGAAGATACTGTCTTTAGTTTTTAGAGGACATAATGTATAGAACATTATTGTATTGTATAGTTTTTGAGTTGTAATTCTTGTGGCTTGTTTCATTGTAATGAAAGAGAGAATGCTTTTTTGTAAACAATTTATTCTTTGGATTCGAACTGTTGTAAATTATGCTGCAATAATAATAAAAGGAATCATGTTTCATTTATCTCGTGCTTATCAACTCTTTTTTTTTTTTTGCTTATTTTTGCTACAATGACTTTTATTCTGAGATGTTCTATCGACTGTATTTTGTTCTTACATTGTACAATTGTAATTCAGGCTTGTACAACATCATGTCCAATGGCAATTTTTGGTCCTACAGAAACGGGGTGCGACAACGACTGTATATAGTATGGAAGCATCCATCTAGACAACACTCCCCATTGGTGATCTCATGAGATACCCCTATCTCTTGAACATCTATTTGAGTGTCAAACGTATTGTAAGATCTCACAACCTTGAAGTAGGTAGACGTAGAACCGACCACGGTGAATGGTGAGAAGACTCTGGATATCTCAAAATTATGCGTCACAGAGGCTATGTAAGTCTTCTATAGTTATGTACTTAGTGGCAGGGGCGGATCCATAAATGTATACTCGGGTGGACTAGAGTGAGTTGGGATGGACTAGATGTAGACTAACTTCCACAAAAAATCTATAAAAAAATTATATGGAAAGAAAAGGAAAAGAAAAAAAAAATTTGGGGTGCTACCTGGATCCTCCCATGCTTAGTGGGTGCCCGAACGCACTATGGAATGACGAATGCGCTAGCACGAAGGATATGGCAACCGTGAGGTGCTATGGATACATTGATATATTCTCCAGGGAGAACAGGTTCTTCATCTTCAAACTTGAACTGGAAGAAGATACGGGCCGAGTATCAGAAGGTGGGCCATGGACATTTCATGGACAGCGGGCCATCCTGAGATGATGAGATCGATCCTTTGACAAGCTTTGAGAGAGATCAGCTCTCTAAAGTTATTATATGGATTCAATTTCCATGGCTCTCCCCTCTACAAAGGAATGTTCCGACCATGGCGAAGATGGTTAGTCTGATTGGCACCCATTAAGGACAAGTCTTCCTATGGCTCAGTGAACCCGGGAGATATCTACCTAGCAAGGTACATGTTTTATTGGCGTAAGGTGAAACATTCCTTCAAGACGTTGAGTATGAATGGATACGATGCACCAAATGTTGTAATTTTGGGCATCAACGTTCTCAGTGTTTGGACTGTCTTCCCATTACAAGAAATGAATTAGAGGCTATGGAGACAGATTGTGATATAAGCGCTAGTGATTCCCAACAAGTTGGCCTTGAAGAGCATCTAGAGATTAGTACGCAACAAAGAAAACATTCCTAGTTCATGATGACTTTCTGGGCTAAAAGTTCAGGTAATGACAACTCCGTGGGATCGGCTTGGAAGTTGGTTCGTGGATCGGCCATATATATAGGCAATTTCTAAGGGTACTCCCAAAGCTAGTTGGGACTAACCTTTACTAAGAGGCAGTCCAAAAAGGTGAAACTTTTACTTGGGACACTCCAAATTTTACTTGGGACTAGCCTACTCCCCAAATTTAGAATTTCTCTGGATGCAGCCGCCGACGGACGCGCGCGGGAGGTCCTTGGTGAGCGCGACGCCGACGTTACCCCGGCCGTCCTCGGCCTGGTAGGCGGTGCGATAGGACGAGTCGTCGGAGCCGTGGTGCGTGCGGAGGGAGTCGCCGAAGTACCAGTTGAGGCTGGTGCTCTCGGTGGCGGCGACGAGGACGTAGTAGATTTTGCTGGAGGCGTTGAGGATGTGGGAGGCGAGGTCGAGGGCGGAGGCGTCGGAGCTGCAGCCCATGCCGAGGAGGTTGTAGGTCGCGACGTGGTCGGGGAGGTGGTAGCGGCGGACAAGAAGGGAGGAGAGGGAGGAGGTCAACATGCCGCAGGCGACAACGACGGTGTCGAGGAGGGAGGGGGTGGAAGTGGGTCTTGGAGAGGAGGGAATCGACGGCGGAGAGGAGGCCCTCCTCGGCCTCCCGGAGGGCGGAGTGGAGGTGGGTCTCGTCGTGGGGGGCCGTCAGCAGCTGGAAGAAGAAGAAGCCATCTTTTAAATTAGGACTGCCAGCTTAGTGGCAGTCATATTTGCTGGAAAATTTTGGGCTAGCCCCAAGTAAAAAAAATGGATGGCAAATTTGTAGTTTTTTGAACCGTTTTTGTGCTAGTCCCAAGTAAAATTGGTAGTGTCCTTAGAAAAAGCCTATATATATATGAATGGTTCCCTGCATGAGGTCGTCCGTGACGGATTTCAAATCTAATATTACCGTGAATCATGGAAAAGAAGCGGTAAAACAACGACCTTGAAGAGTTAGAGGACAAGGAGTCGGTGCATCTAATAGAGCAGCCTGAAACGTCTCTTTCGAGTTTGCAACATGATGACACGAGTGGCTGCTACAGCATGTTGTTGGAAAAGTGAATGTAAATTTGACTTGAAAAATTAATTAAAATTTTTTTTATTAATTTTTCAATGTGTGTGTCCAATGTGCAACGAATCTGTCTATTGGAATGGTGTGTCCTCTCCTTTGTGTCTCTTCATCCCTTATAAAAGGATAGTCCTATGAATGTTTGAATCAATGAATCAAAAACATATTTCATCCATCAAACATTAAGTCTAAGAGAGAGAGGGAGGGAGGGACTACCAACATTGTTTCGTCTAGTTCCTGCGGTGTGAAGTGCTGTTATCGAAGGAGAAGAAACGTTGTATCCTGGGAGACTAATTGCCGTTAAACCGTAGCACCAGTATGGGGACGAATATTGTCTTAAGGACATTGAACCAAGTTCGAGTCACGGTTTCGATTAGATCGTTATTTTATATTTTAATTTTAGAGTCTAAAATACAAAGTTGGAAATTTATTTAACACATGCCACATGGTGCCAGAGTACCGAAGCTCCATTCAAGGGTTGTAGCTGAATTGACCCAATGCCAAAGAGAGTGAAGAGAAGTTAATCGCTGCATAAATTTTTCAATAATGCTAAGTCTACTACCAAATGCTTACAACCCACTTACAACCACTCATCCATTTGCTGACATGTGGACCATGGCCCACATGTCAGCAATGGATGAAGGTCGTAAGTGGGTTGTAAGCATTTGGTTGTAACTGTAGCATTACTCTAAATTTTTTAATTACAAGTGAAGGACAGAAAAGACGACTTCAAAAAGAGGTTGGCTACACTTCCTCTCCGTCTAGAATCAATAAAGGAAGTTATTGCCGTAGGGTAGAGTTAAGTAGGCAGTACTTACTAAGAGTTGGTATGTATTTTGTAATTCCAATTGCTTTTGCCTTTGGGTAATCCGAAGGAAAAAGTAGTACTCGAGTTGAAGATGGTGTCTGTGTTTTTTTTTCTCAGCTAGCACTGCTAAATTTTTTTGTTTCTTTAGACCGCGCTGTGTCCGTGCCAACGTGTCTCCCCCTCCGCCTTTCGGGGTCTATTTCTGAAATTTTAGAACCACTTTTCAATGGAAGGTCGGCACGTGGCCGACGGTCAATGACCGCGGTCTAAAACTGCGAACAAAGTAGCATTTTTTTTGTTAATACTATATAATGATCTACAGGTCCATCCTACGGGACAGAAAAATATAAGTATGTCAATAATAACAGCAGTACTATTGAGCAATCAAGAAAAGTTAATTAGACTTCAACAGCAGTACTATTGAGCAATCAAGAAAAGTTAATTAGACTTCAACATGAAGTCCCAACATAATCATGTGATATATACAAAGTATATCCCTTTATCTAGAAAAATTATTCATGGACATAAAAGAAAGTTAGTATAATATTCCAGCGGTACGTAAATAGATTGGATTATTATTGCCAAATTTTAGCACGATTAGAATATATGAATGAGTTCCTCCACTGATCCATCCAGGATGTCCGTTGAATTGTCCTGTCCGAAACTAATTTTAATTGCCCCCTTGATCTTTATTGTGGATTGATGATTCCGACTTCTTGTGAGGTCACGTCGTACAGAGGGGTTGTCCAAATTCGAAATCTTTGTTGGACTTATCAACGGGACCGACACGGCAGGTTCGACCACCACCACCATCAAATCCCGAAAAGAGCATCAATGAGGAGACCACATGCATGTTGGCGATAATATGCTCCTAATGCCCGGCCACCTTTAATTGCTCGATCGATCGTCAATCAGTGATCATCATATATATTCAAAGTATATCTCGGTCGGAAAAACTAATCAACTTTAGCTCCCGAGTAGTGTACTCCAGGACGCGGTCGGCACAGCGCCATGACGCCAAAGCTTCAAGCTCACAAAAGCTATATCGATCGATCAATTTTTTTTTTTTTTTTTTTTGTGTGTAGATGATTCTGATACACCACTTACAGAAAGTTTGCCATCATCGCGCGCGCGCCCACTCCAAGGAAAAGGGCACTTTGGAGGCCTGGCAATGGCATGTCCCTTAGAAAAAAGCTAGCTCGAGACCACCACCAACAAGTAGAGCTATATGGCAAGGAGGAGGTAGCCTAACCTTGTGGAGTGGGGATAAAAGGTTCCTAGTGAAGATGGGTGATTCTTTGGATATGTGGTTTAGCTTTTAACTCCCATCTCTGAATCAACCCCATAAACATAATGCTCCTTTCCTTTGGAGCCCCCCCGCCCCCCCCCCCCCCCCCCCCCCCCCCCCCCCTACATTATTCCTCTAATGGGGGGATCAACCATGGAGAGAGATCTATTAGTGGACTTTTGCGTCCACTTGTGTTTATGCATGTTTGTGATTGATTAATGAATTGATGGTTTGTTTTATGTTTTAAAAAGTAAAAGAGTAATGCTACGGAGATATACGTTTTTTTGATACACTTCATAGCCACACTAATATGGCAGTATATTATTGGATGTAAAGTAAAATTTCAGAATATTGGATGTGGCACTGCATTATTTTATGTGGCAATGCTATTCATCATCCAAGTGTTTTTTTTTTGTATTAGACATGACGATAACGCGACGCGATGACAATTTTCGCGTGAGAAAATCTTGACCGTAAATAAAACATTTCATGATAGAATTCAGAAATAAAATTAAAATATCACAAATAAAATTTTTGGAAAAATATATTATATGTAACACTAATATAGTTATCACGTCGTCGTCATGTCATGGATTGTTGGAAACACGGTGTGAATCGAACCGAAGTTGGCACATGAGACGCGATCTTGGACTGGTTCAGAGGCCTTACGTGGTCATTTTCTTTTAAGAGACATGGGTTGTTCCAATATCTTACCTGATAGGCCAACTTCAGTTCGGATCACATCGCATTTCCAACAAGTGGTATTATAGCCCATAGTCGCGGGTGGTTTGGACGCAAATAATATCTTACAGACGCCTCTATTTGATTCGAGACATATGGTACTAAACGTTCATGCATATACACGAATATACGGACTCTCTTTCAAGATGGGATCATGAGCATCTTCTATAAGGTGGTCTAGGTGTAAAAAATTCGCATACGGAAGGGTGGATCAGACCTAATGTTAGATCTACATATATTGGCTTCAATGGTGGGTCTGATACATCCAAAGTGGAGCAAGACGTTGTGGTTGGCACACAATGAGGGTGTTCATGAACGTGTCGGTTTATTTACGTGCTCAAATGGATCGAGATTACAATATGTTGGATCTCTTGGGTGCCCGACTGGCGGAAACGAGCAAAATGTAATAGGGGCGTTAAGGTTGCTCAGCTATCAGAAACGAGTTAAGGTGGAGATTGTTGGATTGTACGTATCTCGTTTTCGGTTGAGCCCTCAAAGGGGAGGTAACAATGTAGTTGGTAATTTAGTCTCACATTGAATAGGAGGTGGGATCATGAGAGAGAATTGAAATCGGTTCAGACGTGACATGGAAATTTTATTTTAAGACATATGACACAGTCTAATTTCGTATTTCATGGGCCAACTCTGATTCGAATCACATCATATCTCTAACAGCGATGATGGTATAATCAAAAAAATTTAAATGATGAATAGCATTTTTATTTCAAAAAGATATTGTATTGTGCCAATCCAGGCCAAGCCAAAAGAACATACATCTGACCATGCCTTTACCTCCCCCACAAGAGAAATATCACAGGGGAAAAAAAGGCTTTACATAAACTTCAAGGAGAAGCCTCTGTCATACAAAAGCCTGAAGCAGATAAAAAGAGCCCTTTTGACTCATGTCTTCCCATGTCATGCCACCATGTCATGGCCCTCCCTTCAACTTCAACAATCCCATATAAATCCCCTCCCTTCACCACAACCATAACCCCCCTCTCCCTCCCCATAGAAGAAAGAAGGAGAAGAAGAAGGAGAGAGAGAGAGAGAGAGAGAGAACACTGGAATTCCTTGATGAAGTCCTCCACTGATCACTCCCACACCATCTCCAAGCCATTTGATCATCACTCAAATACCAACACCAACACAATCAACAACAACCACAACAACAACACTACTAGTAGTACAACCTTCCCTCCACACATCTTCTACGAGCCAACCTCAGTCCTGGACCCCCACCTCCCCCCTCCCTCCGATGACTGGGACCCCGTCTCCTGGCTCCTCGCCGACGCCACCGACCCCCCCTCCCCCTCCTCCTTCGACCCCTTCGACGTCGACCTCCCCCTCGACCTCCTCGACACCTACCCGCATTCTTCAACCAACAACAACAACAACATCCATCCTCCCGCACCAATATTCCCATCCTTCGACCGCAGCCATCTGGACCTCCTCCTCCGCGCCGCGGGCTGCGTCGAGGCCAACGACCCCATGGCCGCCCACATGATATTGGCGCGGCTCAACTACGCCTTCCCCCCCTCGACCGCCTCGACCGCGCCCCTCCCCGCCCTCCACCGCGCCGCGCTCCACTTCCGCGACGCCCTCCTCTCCCTCCTCCCCATCCCCAACCCCCCTTCCGCCTCCCCTCCGCCCTCCCCTCTCGAGACCGTCCACCGCATCACCGCCCAGAAGTCCTTCTCCGACCTCTCCCCGATCCCGCAGTTCACCAGCTTCACCGCCAACCAGACGCTACTCGAGTCCCTCCTACTGCTCGACCACATCAACGTCAATAACAACAACACCACCAGTTCCAGTTCCTCTTCCTCGCCGCCTACGTCTATCCACGTCATCGACTTCGACCTCGGCCTCGGCGGACAGTGGTCGTCCTTCGCGCAGGAGATCCACGCGCGCAGCCGCTCGCTCCGCTCCAGCCCCCCCGCGGTCCGCATCACCGCGGTCGTCCCCGAGGAGACCGTCGAGACGGCGCTGGCCGCCGAGAACCTGCGCGACTTCGCGCGCGCGGTCGGCGTCCGCCTCTCCCTCGACTTCGTCCGCGTCGGCGCCCTCGGCGCCCTCGCCCTCGCCGGCGTCCGCCTCTCCGCCGCCGAGCCCGTCGGCGTCGTCCTCTCCCCCACCGTCTTCCGCCTCCTCGGCGGCTCCCCGGAGTCCTCCGCCGCGCTCCTCCGCTTCGTCCGCCGCGTGTCCCCGCGGGTCGTCGTGTTCGTCGACACCGAGTGCTTCGCCGCCGGGGGCGCCTCGTTCCGCCGGAGCTTCGCCGGCGGCCTCGAGTTCTACTCGGCCGTGCTGGAGTCCGTCGACGCCGCGGCGGCGGCGACGGGCGCCGGAGAGGAGCCGGTGAGGCGGGTGGAGAGGTCGGTGCTCCGGCCGAGGATCTTCTCGTCGGTCTCCATGTGGGCCCCGCGCGAGGCCTCGGACTGGCGGGAGACGTTCGCGGCCGGCGGGATGGCCCCGGTGGCGTTCAGCGAGTTCACGGAGTCGCAGGCCGAGTGGCTGCTCCGCCGGGCGCCGGCCGAGGGGTTCCACGTGGCGCGGCGGGAGGGCTCCATGATGCTGAGCTGGAAAGGGCGGGAGCTGGCTGCCACGTCAGCGTGGAGATGTTTATAATTAGTTGTCGTTCATTATTGGGGATAACAATAACACTAATCACTTTCTTATTTTATTTTTTAATTAGTGTCCTATTTGTTAGTAGGTTTGGGCTCCTAATTTTTGTGTGCATGTGCTTTGTTTTGTACTATTTGGACGGTTTTGTTGATTGATAATAGTTCATTAACATAATTTAGAGGAGGATGACATAATTAGAGCACAAGGGACACAATAAGTCTTTCTCAACTTGGACATTGTTAATGGGAATATAATTGTCTTTCATTAATACTTGTATATTTTTTTGTTTCAACAATTTGTTTAAATACTGACAAGAATGGTTTTGTTTGTAAGTTTCTTGTTTGATTGGAAACTATGATGCTTAGCTCATCAAGCTTCCTTGGACTCTTGGCTCTTGTATTGTAATTGGCTCTTAATTGTATTTGTCTTGTTTGTTTGTGATGATGTTTGACATTGTGCCATCAGCCATAGGATGTTCCACTAGAAGCTCTGATCTTATCTTTTGCTGCACTGATCTTAATAATGTACTTCACATTTGGAGTGTATAAAATTTGTATTTTCTATGTATAATAAAAGTCAAAAGAGGAGGAAAAATAGGAAAATAAAATAAATATAAAGATACCATTAAAATAGTTTAAGGGTTCTAATGCAGTCACATTTGTAGAGTGTAAATTTTGTATTTTTCTCCACACTCTTAAGGCCTTTTATGCGCATCTCCGCTGACCACAAAGATCGCGCAAGAATATATATATATATATATATATATATATATATATATATATAATGTTGTTATTGATATTTCCTAAAATGTCATCATGTACTTTTTTTTTTATAGTTTAAGTATCAAGTGAAGGATAATACACATGTATTTGAAAATCTCAAAGGAGTAGTCTACATAACTTTGGATGAATAAAAAGTTAGGAAAGATTAACTTTCAAGTTGGATGAATAAAAAGTTGTTTTTCATTTTGCAAAAGTTAGGAGATGTTAACTATCAAGTGAAAAATAATACACATGCATTTGAAAATCTCGAAGGAGTACTCTACATAACTTGGATGAATAAAAATATGGCTAATTAGGGTTTAGACCTTGGATTTTGTATCGGTTTATATTTTAAGTCCTCGTATGTCCAATTGTTTAGACCTTTTTTTTCTTCTTCTTTTCATTATACCCTTTTTTCAACATGTGTTTGGTTATTGTCATTGTATTAATGTTCAGTATAAAATGGAAAAAAAATAGATTTCAAAATTTTCAATTTAATTAACATGTCAAGACTTAAACTCTAAGCTGATATAAAATCCAGAGTCTGGATGCTAAGCCTAAAAATAACATGTCTCATGTTTGTATAAAAGTTTACTTTTTCGTCTACTAAACACATCACCCTATTGAGATGTATAAATTGGTGTATCATTGAGCTTGTTTCATTCATTAATAAGTAAGAAAGAAGGAATTAAGTGAGCCAACCGAGAGGGGGCCTTAAAGTGGCCATCCTTCGAAGAAAGCGTATTTTCAAAGGATCACAAAGTTATACCAATTGTTTATATGACGATTTTCAAAGCCTTCATAGTAAATTCAGCTAGTTGATGTTGTTAAGAATGATACAACAATGTAATTTTTATCTTAACGTTTTTTAGAGTCTCTTTGACTGGTATTTTTTGAAGTGTTTTTGAGCTAAACGTTTATAAAGTGTTTAAAAAACTCATACTTAATCATTTTTCTGGGACACTAATTTTAGTCGGTTCAAAAATTCTCAAAAACAAGTAGTATAATTTTTGTCATTTTTATAAACATAACAAATTAGTGAATTTTGAGAGTTTATATTATATTCTTCTATTTATATCCTCATAAAAAATAATTATAATTACTGCCTAAGATAGTTTAATGTTATATATACTCTTTTTCGTACTTGTTTCTTTTGTCTTTATTTTGCTTGTTACTCCTTCCTCCAACCGGCGGCTGCTTCCTTGAATCTGATTAGGTGAGTTTTTTATTCAGATTATTTGTACGTTTTGTATATGAATTATTTTTTACTAGTTGTTAAATTAAGAGCGATAATATTTTTTTGTTATGACCTGACAATAAGTAATGATATAATCATATTTTTGGTGGACTTTTGTTTATATGTGTACATATAGATAATTTTATTCTTTTAAAAGAAATTCAGATCGAGCATGAGTTGGATTAATTGGTTTAAAAATTGCTACCTAAAATTATCCAAAACTGGACTTCTGGTAACCGCTACTTTAAAAAAAATATCTCATAACTGTTATTCCAACAACTAACGAGCATACCCTTAGTGTCTTTAGTCACAATTAAGAGTCTTATATTTTTTTTACTCTCTTTAGTCGCACCTTAAGAAATCATTTCGACTACGTAAACTCAAAATAAGAATTTACAATATGGTTATGACATGTGGATGTTTTTATTATTTAGGTCATTGGATTTTTTTTTGTTTAGGCTTTTGAAGAAAAAAAAAATCAAGCGATGAGATACATCCAATCCAACGATTTTTAATTGAGGAGTTTTAATAATTATTAACTCATGAGTTACTCTAGAATTTTTGTTAAGAAATGTATGATAACTTATATAATACTTTTTTAGGATATTCGACAATACGTTTATGTGGTTTGATTCACTGATCTTCAACCACCCAGTAAATTTTTTTTATGCCTATTTCTGCTGACCACAAACTATGCTGACCACGAGCTAGGGTTCGATCTAAATAATATAAACTAAAACCAACAAGTTAACAACATAAAGTATACACAATGTAGACATATGTAAGTAAGACCACTAATAGGTCCTCCTTGTTTTTGTCAATTATGTATGGTCCCTGCGCTAATTAGGTTTACTAGAACACCACAATCTACACCTGAAAATTTGATTGATTCAACACGTTTGTCTTTCTTTCCCCTTTTTTTTTTTGATGTAGTGCATGATGGGAAAGTCCAAGCTTTAAATCGTCTCTTGTGTTTGCCTCATTGCCATTGCTAGCGTCAAAAAATGGCGTTAAAATTAAATGGATTTGATTGTGACAATGCTAAAATAAGAATAAAATTCTGACGGTAATCTCAAAAGAAAGTCATAATATTAACTTACCTAAGAAAAACACTATTTTTTTTTTCACTCCCAATACTTGTGGGTAGAAATAACTCCCTTCTCCATAGGATAGAATCCATGCATCTACGATGTGTTATATCTCCATCTGCTAGCAAGGTCGGTCCGTACTCCTGAGGTTGGACTGTCATAGCTGAGGCTAATTTTGGTTATCCTTTGATCTGGTCTCTTTTGAGACGCTTTTTATGTTCTAGGGAGATCATCCGCGGCCGTCATATTTTGTATGTCACGTTGGATCTGGAAGATTTTTCTAAGCATAAAAATGTTGTCCCAAGTTTAAATTTGTCGGACTTTATCTTTGGACAAGTCAAGTCTACTAGATGTATAAAAATTACTAGGTTCATTAATAGATCCATGTTGTCACATAGTTGAGAGAGTATGTTTGCTCCCCATGTACTCCGTTATAATGCATTTGCAATTTTTTTTTTTTTTTACTGAATATGCCAATTAATGAATAGGAGACAGACAATATGGAAACAATGGAAACAAGAAAAAGGTCAAATAAGGAAATTTCTTTTTTTTTAGACAATATGGAAATATAGAAAGAGAAACATATGTAGGATTTTTTATTTTTTGACAATTCAATACAACAAATTAAATAATTTGAAATTCTATTTCTTATATATATATATAGTTTTTTCGGGAAATTACTGAGAAACCCAATTTCGGAGTTGATTTTTATGAAAAATCCACCCGCATGATAGGTTTTATGAAATGTCCAGAATTATATATTTCAAAGTTAAGTATTCCAAGATTCCCTTTAGATGTTCTGTATTTACAAAATTAATACCATAACTACCCCTCCCCACAAACTCATATTTGGATTGCGATTCTCGTCTTCTTCTTCTTTTTCTTCTTCACGAGAGATCTAAATTCCATTGCTCTCATCTTCAGCAGAGATCGCAAAGATCGTTCGTAGTTCACCGTGCTTTTTTTTTCAGTCGAACTCCGATCATTGCTCATCTTCTTCTTTTCCGACAATTAGGTCAATTATGGAGAGAAGAACTTCTTCTTCTTTTCCATAAGAGTTAGCATCGTTTTGAAAGAACAACGAAAACTCTTGAATATTTATTCATGTCAAATTTCTTTCCACAAAACAAAAAAATAAAAAATTAGGTTTCTGTCCACTGTTCTCCGTCGATATCACACGAAGAATAGTCATTCTCCTGCATTTTAACAAGGAGAATGTCATTCTCCGTGTAAATTAATACGGAGAATGCCATTCTCCGTGTTACTAACACAGAGAATGACATTCTCCGTGTTACTAACACAGAGAATGGTCATTCTCCTGTGTTATAACATTTAAATGACCATTCTCCGTGTCATTTAACACGGAGAATGTCATTCATTCTCTGTGTAATTTAGTACGAAAAATGACCATTCTTCGTGTAATTTAGAACGGAGAATGCCATTCTCCGTACTAAATTACACGGAAAATGGTCATTCTCCTACGTTTTAACATTGGGAATGACTATTCTCCGTGTAAATTAACACGGAGAATGGCATTCTCCGTGTTTCTAATACGGAGAATGGCCATTCTCCTGCGTTTTAACACTGGAATGACCATTCTCCGTGCTAAATTACACGAAGAATGGCCATTCTCCGTTTTATTTAACACGAAAAATGTCATTCTCCGTTTTATTTAACACGGAGAATGGCATTAACACGGAGAATGGCTATTCTCCTGCATTTTAACACTGGAATGACCATTCTTCGTGCTAAATTACATAGAGAATGGTCATTCTCCGTGTAAATTAAGACGGAGAATGACATTCTCCGTGTTACTAACACAGAGAATGGCCATTAATCTCCGTGTAAATTAAGATGGAGAATGTCATTCTCCATGTTACTAACACGGAGAATGACCATCCTCATGCGAAATTAATATTTTTCGTGTTCTAACACGGAGAATGGTCATTCTCCTGCATTTTATGGTCAGTTGAAACTTTGGAGGGCCATAACTTTTGACTGGGAGGTCGAAACGAGATCCTATTTATCGCAAAATGAGCGTATCTTCGAGGAGCCTGAGATTAACTATTTTTTTTTAGATGGCCTTCCAAAATTTTAGAATTGCAAAAAAATGATGTTTGGACCTCCGTTTTAGCACTTTTGTCGTTTGTCTCGGTCTTTCCGAAATTTTTCGACGAGTTTTTGAAGATTTTTGAGGAGAAAACCTAGATTCGAAAGTGAGCAGCGTATGGAAGAAGATGAAGTATCGAAACGTTTTTTTTAAGAGTAGTTTCGTGGGTATTTGCAATAAATTAGAAGGAATGGCAAAACGGTCATTCAGAACCCTCTTTATATATTTTTTCTTAATTCTGGGCACGCGATGAAATGTTATTGTACGGTAAATTTTTCATAAAAATTTTTCGTTTTTTTGACATTTCATAAATTTTTCCTAGTTTTTTTTTTTGGATAGGGGTTTAAAAACAAAAGCAAAGTCAACTGTTACAAGAGTGAGTAGTGAGGGCGGACAATCCAATACACAAATAAAACATTTTGGCCATGTCCTTTACTATATTTTGTGTTAGATGAGTGTTCAAGTGTTGGACTAATCTCTCACCTAAAAACAGCCCCAGCCAAAAGCATATATAAACTAATTAGTTAGTTGATAATTTTTAAAAAACAAAAAACAAAAGATAAAAAACAAAACAAAAAACAAATCATGATAGATACAAACATGATTTGTATCTTAGCCAAATCTTGCTTAAAACCTACATTAACTAAGGGATGTTTAGAGGATGGCCATCCAAAATATAGTGTTTTTTTTTTTTTTTGTCTCTAATTAGATACAGAGAACGTGACTACTAATTAGATGCTCCGAAAAAGAAAGTCCTAGCATGCTATCATTTCAATCCAACTTCTAATTGGAGGTAAAAAAAATTATAATCCCTGGAAAAATTTCTATTTATCCCTTCTTTCCTTGAAACTGATGATATAAAAATTTGAAAAGATAGAAATTCAAATACCAATAATTATGTACGAATTTAATTGCGTGATCAATTACAATAGAACTATACACAAATTTGAGATTAATATAGCTATTGTTTTTGATATTTTAGTTGTTGTGAGTGATAAGAGGCTTGTTTATGATACGTTTTGTAATTGCTTTGACTTGCATGATATATATATATATATATATATATATATATATATATATATATATATATATATATATATATATATATATATATATATATATATATATATATATATATATATATATATATATATATAGTTTAGGAATGTAACACTTCACTTAGTATCTAGCTAAAAAAAATTATTTTGATATGAATTTAGTTTAAAATTGTCATGGATAATTTTTCGACATAGCATTAATAAAATATTTTGTATTTTAATCTATTCTACTATATAATAGAAAAACTTAGATGGTAAAACTTTTGAATTCCGAAAATACCCTTACATAAATATTCTTACATACATATACTAATTAAAAATAGTTCATTAATTTTAATAAGGACAAGTTAGTAATTAGGAAGACTACCCTTTGGTCTTCCTAAAGAGTCTTCCTAAACTAATCTATTCTACTATATAATAGGAAAACTTAGATGGTGAAACTTTTGAATTCCGAAAATACCCTTACATACTTATACTAATTAAAAATAGTTCATTAATCTATTCTACTATATAATAGAAAAACTTAGATGGTGAAACTTTTGAATTCCGAAAATACCCTTTGGTCTTCTAAAGAGTCTTCCTAAACTAATTAAAAAATGTTAAAATACGTGCAAGGCACGTGCACATATGCTAGTAATAGATTAGTGGAATTTACTATGAATGAAATTAAGTAATTAATTTGTTTGGATTAAGTTTTTGTATTCCAATAAATCCATTTTCTAATCCTTTTCCATGGAAAAGGAATTCAACATTTTCAAACCCATGTTTGGTTATGGGAATATGTGGTCCAAAATTCAGTCTTTTAATTCTCATGTTTGGTTCACACAGGAGAAATATTAATTTGTTTACTTTTTCATAAATATACTTTTATTAATTTCATGATGGTACTATTACAAAAATTCACATATTTGGGATAGAAGTTGAAATTTTGAAAATAAATGGAGGATATTATCGTCCAAACAAAATATTCAAACAATATTCCTAGGAAAGTAAAACTATTTTCAAAGGGGACTTGGGGATAGTTTTTCCACATCAGTGAGAATATGAAGTCCCTCGTATTCTCCCCCTAATTCCAATCCTAGACATACCAAACATGGGTAAGGAATTCAAAACACATTCCCAAACATCCAAAACTTGAACCAAATGTCCAATAAGAGCTTGCTACATGTTATTCCTTAGCAACATAAAATAAAGAAATTGTAATTGCTAAGGAGTTTCTTACAATGTCCAAAAAAAATTAAATGGATTATCAAAATTATTCTCAATTTATTACAGTTTCTAAAAATAAAATATTCAAACAATATTCCTAGGAAAGCAAAACTATTTTTAAAGGGGACTTGAGGATAGTTTTTCCACATCAGTGAGAATATGAAGTCCCTCGTATTCTTCCCCTAATTCCAATTCTAGACATACCAAAACATGGGTAAGAAATTCAAAACACATTCCCAAGCATCCAAAACTTGAACCAAATGTCCCATAAGAGCTTGCTACATGTTATTCCTTAGCAACATAAAATAAAGGAATTGTAATTGCTAAGGAGTTTCTTACAATGTCCAAAAAAAATTAAATGGATTATCAAAATTATTCTCAATTTATTACAGTTTCTAAAAAAATAAATTTTATATCTTTCCTTATAAATTAAGGATAGCTTTGTTAAACCACTTTAAAAATTATTGGACATTGTAAATGCCTCCTTGGCAATTACAATTTTTTTAAAATAAATATTACTACATTAGTAGTTTTATTACATGCAACTATTTTAGTATAATTCTGTCGTGTAAGATTTTTAGTACTATGTAGAGGGAAAAGCAAAGGCGAGGGTTTTTAGGCAGAGAGAAAGAGAGACGAGGTCTATGTTATAGGTTGTGTTAGAGATTGGTGATATATAAAGTGAAATTAAGAAAGTATGGATGAAAACTGGAGGTGAATTTCTCTCTTGTTTGAAAGTGAAAGGCTAGTTTGCAACTAAATATTCTTGTTTGAAAGTGAAAGGCTAGTTTCTACTATATAATAGGAAAACTTAGATGGTGAAACTTTTGAATTTCGAAAATATCCTTACATACTTATACTAATTAAAAATAGTTCATTAATCTATTTTACTATATAATAGGAAAACTTAGATGGTGAAACTTTTGAATTCTGAAAATACCCTTACATACTTATACTAATTAAAAATAGTTCATTATCTATTCTACTATATAATAGGAAAACTTAGATGGTGAAACTTTTGAATTTCGAAAATATCCTTACATACTTATACTAATTAAAAATAGTTCATTAATCTATTCTACTATATAATAGGAAAACTTAGATGGTGAAACTTTTGAATTCTGAAAATACCCTTACATACTTATACTAATTAAAAATAGTTCATTAATTTTAATAAGGACAACTTAATAATTATGAAGACTACCCTTTGGTTTTCCTAAACTAATCTATTTTACTATATAATAGTTATATAGGAAAACTTAGATGGTGAAACTTTTGAATTCCGAAAATACCCTTACATACTTATACTAATTAAAAATAGTTCATTAATCTATTCTACTATATAATAGGAAAACTTAGATGGTGAAACTTTTGAATTCCGAAAATACCCTTTGGTCTTCCTAAAGAGTCTTCCTAAACTAATTAAGAAATGTTAAAATACGTGCAAGGCACGTTACATACTCCAAATTAACTTCCTTCATATTTTTTTCTCTTTATTTTCCTTCAATGTTTGGTAAGATTTTTTATCCCTCTTTTAGCTCTTTAATTTTCTTCCATGTTTGGTAAGAACAGTAAGTTTGGTGGGCCCAAAATTAATGTAGCGGAACTAGAACACGCTGTAAATGTGGAGTGTCTCTTAGCTTTCTAGCAATTTTCAAGTGTTGACAAGTGCCCATTGCAGCCTTCAAGTGCTACACAATTTAACTAAAGTCAAAATGTAGCACTTAAAATTTCTTCCACTGTGGATGATGTAACATTTATCTCCACTGCGTTCTAACCTCCACAGGTAGATTAGTTGTCACTTCTTCCATATAATTGTGCATATATTTATCAAAAAGTGGACCTCTTCTTGGTTGCATCCTAAAATAATTCAAAATAATAACTCCAAATCGTAATCCCATCAAAAGTAATTCCAGATATCCCGTCCTAGAATGGTTAAAGTGTCCATATAGCATATTATGACAAACTCCATTTTAGCGGATCCGCTCACAAAAGCATTATCACCCAGGGTCTTTCATGAGCATACTGCTCATGTCACGCCCCAGAACCAGAATACTGGAGAGCGGGGGCAGACATATCCAGCTACGTATATTAAAATAGAATACATCTCAACTATACGGTCACGGCTGTCTAGATATGAGGGTTTACTACAAGCCAGCAGTCTCTTAAGGTCAAGCCTATTGTCTCAATCTCAAGCAATTAACAGAGTTACAAGATATTAGAGCATCAAATATATATATATAAGGCGTCCCAAATATTACATATTGGATGATCATGAAGCTAGTCGTACAAAATGATAGGACTAGCAAGAGTTCAGTCATACATGATCAACCCTAGGATTTGTTAATCATGTTTACAGCCCGTAGGCAGACAGTAAGTAAATGTGCATCGAGCTAACAGGTGCTCGTCGGCAAACGTCTCAAAAGAATAAATTTACATATAAGTGGGCGAATCAAAAAGGGAAAACCCACTCGTAGCCCTGGTTCCTTCTAGTGTTCACCATTGGGCTAGAAGCTTGGTAGATCCTCGGGAGCTGCTCCAAAATCTGGCCACACAAAACCAGCTGGGTCAAACCCCAGAAAGAGCAAGTGCCACAAGGAGGCCACAAATAAGAACAAAAGCCAGCATATCAGAACATAAAGAATAAAAGAAAGTACAAGTAGTAAGGTACACAGGGCGATAAACGACTAGGGACGTGGAGCCATTCCGGGAGCCAGATTACAATCCTTAAACCAAACAAGGACCGGAATTGTACCCCTTCGCCTGAATAGCTCACTGTCTCTACCCATTTATCGTCAGAGATAAGTAAAACAATCATGATCAAGAGTTCCAGGTACAGGGGCTAGACAAGACTTAGACAGAGCTGGACACCATTCATTCACAATCGGCCAAGCAAGTACTACGGCTTACTACTTTAACTAACTAGGGTTATCACAAGCCTAATTACTAACAAGATGCAAGTGAGAATTTCCAGTCCCAAGCCCTGCAGACCATCCAGTTATCCTTCCGCGGGTTGAGAGTTATAGGTGGGTACATTGCCCGGGAGACAAATGTACCCTTAGGTGACTTAGAGGGTGCAACACATGACAGTGTGCTGGAAATGTGCTCTACTCGTCGGCAAGCTACAAGTCCATTAAAGCGCCCAGATAACGAGATTGCCTGTGACTGAGAATTCTCCATGTTCTAGTTTGATCTAATAATTAGCCTAATCCAATTTAGCGCGTGTCCCTGGCCGTGGTACCCAGGAAGTCACGTCCTAGACATGATGCAAGACAAGACAAGTGGATTGTACAAGCAAGCAAGCAGGAGCACACTGTAATGCCTATAGTTCGTATTACGTATCTTGGAATACGTGTACGTATTTTATTTTGTATTGCATATCTCTTGGCTTGGCTCGGTTTGTTTTGGGTTGGTTCGGCTAGGCTTGGGATGCCTTGGTTCATCATGAACCAAGGGTAGAACCCCTACCTACCACCACCATCCCCATTTATTAACCCCTCTTCTTTCTCTCTCTTCATTATTCTTCTTCTTCTCCACATTTACTTCTACACCTACCAGGAAGGAGAGAGAGAGAGAGAGAGCTTAGGCAAGTGCAAACTTGATTCATGATGGATCTCATGTTTTATTGTTCCATTCTCTTCCTTACTAGATTCTAAGCCTCTTTAGAACTGGAAGTTTTCGGTTTTGATGGTTATATTTTTGTAGATCTAAGTTTTAAGTTCCTTCTTGTTTATTTTTCTTGGTTTTGATCTCTAAAACTTGGTTATTTTTGAAAACTAATGGTTCTATGTTGTAGAGAATTCAATTTCATTCAGTTTTGGCTTTTGTTTCGCTTGATTTCGACTCCGGATGAGTAAGTTATGGCCATTACAAGTTTTCGGAACTTTCATGGCTGAACTTGCTGTTTGGGGACGATGAATCCCATGCGCCGGGAACCTCATGCGCCCGGGAGGCCATGCGCCGTGAAGTTCCGGCAACGCATTCCTTAACTCCGAGCGTGTCATGCGCGTAGGTTTCTTACGCGCATGTATTGAAGACGCAACGTGAGTTTCTCATGCGCCGATTGGTGCAGGAATCCCATGCGCCGATTGCGCAGGAATCTCATGCGCCGATTGGTGCAGGAATCCCATGCGCCAATTCGTGCAGGAATCTCATGCGCCGATTTGTGCAGGAATCCCATGCGCCGATTGGTGCAGGAATCCCATGCGCCGATTGGTGCAGGAATCCCATGCGCCGATTGCGCAGGAATCTCATGCGCCGATTTGTGCAGGAATCCCATGCGCCGATTCATGCAGGAATCCCATGCGCCGATTGCACAGGAATCCCATGCGCCGATTGGTGCAGGAATCCCATGCGCCGATTGCGCAGGAATCTCATGCGCCGATTGGTGCAGGAATCCCATGCGCCGATTCGTGCAGGAATCTCATGCGCCAATTTGTGCAGGAATCCCATGCGCCGATTCGTGTAGGAATCCTATGCGCCGATTGCACAGGAATCTCATGCGCCGATTTGTGCAGGAATCCCATGCGCCGATTCGTGCAGGAATCTCATGCGCCGATTTGTGCAGGAATCCCATGCGCCGATTGGTGCAGGAATCCCATGCGCCGATTTTTGCAGGAATCCCATGCGCCGATTCGTGCAGGAATCCCATGCGCCGATTGTGCAGGAATTTACTGTTTTTGCCTGTTTAAGTTGTTTTGTAGCTAGAATCTTGAAAAACTCAAAACATGAAAGTTGTAGATCTTTTCCTTGGCTTCAAGAATATGTTATTAGTTATTTTATACAATCTTTCTCATTCATGATAATGTAAGAATAGAACACGATAGTGGCCCGCGGTGGCGCACTCTTGACAAGTAAACTGATATGACAAGTATGAAAGGTCTGGACACCGTGGGCGATTGCGTTTGTACAAATAAACCAGTACTGTCTTGCATCATGTCTAGGATGGGGATCCCTGAGTACCACGGTCAGGGGTACCTACTGAAATTGACTAAGGCTAATTAACTAGAATGATTCAGTAGTCATGAAGAGATTTCCAGCTACAGGCAATCCCGTTATCTGGGCGCATTAAGTGGACTTGTAGCCTACCGACGAGTAGGGCACATTTTCAGCACACAGTCACGTGTTGCATTCTTCATAACGGACATTCGACCCGGATAACTGGATGGTCTGCAGGGCTTGTGGCTGTTGGGATAATCTCATTGCATCTTGCTAGTAACTAGGCCTGTGATAACCCTAGTTAGTTAAAAGTATCAAGCCGTACTCTTGATTGGCCGTGATTGATTGGATGAAGTTTATTCCAGTTTAGTCTTATCCTGATCCGGTACAAGATTGTATCAGGACATGATATCTTGTATCGATAAATGATGGGATACCAAGTTCTGTTCAGATGAAGGATTACAACCCCGGTCCTTGTTTGGTTTAAGGGTTGTAACTTAGCTATCTGAATAGTTCCATGGTTATCTTATCATATATCGTCCTGCTTATTGATGCTGGCCTTAACAATAACGATCGGGGGTCCAGTTCTGCTCAGGCGAAGGGTTACAATCCCGGTCCTTGTTTGGTTTAAGGGTTGTAACCTGGCTCCCGGAGCAGTTCTGTGTCCTCTCTTCGTTTATTGTCTTATTGAAACCCCCTGTCATGCTCGTCATGTTTTACCTTTACTTCAATACCATGATTATTTATACTGGCCTTAACAATAAAGATCAGGGGTCCAGTTCTGTTCAGGCGAAGGGTTACAACCCCGGTCCTTGTTTGGTTTAAGGGTTGTAACCTGGCTTCCGGAGCAGTTCTGTGTCCTCTCTTCGTTTATTGTCTTGTTACCTTATCAATAGTAATTGAGACGGGTTTCTATTCAGGCGAAGGATTGCAACCCCGGTCCTTGTTTGGTTTAAGGGTTGCAGCCTGGCTACTTGAATGATTTCTCCGTGCTCAATATATTATTGTTATCTCAGCTATTATCACTATCTTTTAATTACCTTTACTATTTATTTGTGATATGCTGGTTTTAGTTCCTAAGTGAAGCCTCTTTTGTGGCACTTGCTCTTTCTGGGGTCTGACCCAACTGATTTTGTGTGGCCAGATATCGGAGCAGCAACAGAGGATCCACCTGTCTTCCAGCCCGATGGTGACCACCAGGCGTAACCAGGGCAACGAGTGGGTTTCTTTTGTGTGGCCAGATATCGGAGCAGCAACAGAGGATCCACCTGTCTTCCAGCCCGATGGTGACCACCAGGCGTAACCAGGGCAACGAGTGGGTTTCTTTTGTCCTCCCACTCTATTTGTAAAATTATTCTTTTGAGGCATTTAGCCGGCGAGCACGTGTTAGCTCGTATTGTACCTTTATTTACTGTCTGCCTACGGGCTGTAACATGATTGACAAATCCTAGGGTTGATCATGTATTGACTAAAACTCTTGCTAGTCCTGACATTTTGTACGACTAGCTTCATGATCATCCAATATGTAATGTATGGGATGCCTTACTATTGTATATTTGGTGCTCTGACATCTTGTAACTGTTACTACTTGCTTGTGATTGAGACAATAGGCTTGTTCATGACCATAGGAGACTGTTGGATTGTAGTTAAACCCTCATATATCTAGACAGCCGTGACCGTATAGTGACGTGGATTCCATTTCATTATACGTAGCTGGCTATGTCTGCCCCCGCTCTCCAGTATTCTGGTTCTGGGGCGTGACATGGTTTTAGTGGTGGCCCATGCAGGTCTTGTAAATCAAGATATGTGAGGGTTTACCGAATAGATGTCTCAATCAGTATTCGCCCTTGATCTCTGCTCGTATCTTCTGAATCCCTGTAATCATGACCTGATCACATGCTTGTATCGTTGATCTATCCTGGTCCTTCCTTATTGTTCCCTATGTCGTCTTCTTCAGCGACATTGTTTCTGGACCTGCCGATCAGCAAGGCGAAGTACCTCCCGCGGACCAGCAGCAACCTGGAGATCAAGCCCAGCATTCAGGAGTAGCCTCCAGAGTCGTGCCCACCGAAGGAGAACCACCAGTTCAGCCCGTCCAGCCAGTAGAGCATGATGATGGCACTTTGGTGGGTCTCATCAGGATGCTATTAGCTTCCCAGGATCGTCGCGGAGATGCCTTGCACCAGGCGGTGGCAGATGCTTTGACCAGAGGAGGTCATCAGGGTAATAGCGCGGCCAACAGCTTCAAGCGCTTGAACCCTCCCTTCTTCGACGGCAGTGAAGATGCGATCGCTGCAGATGCATGGCTTCAGGACACAGAGGTGATTCTAGAAGCAGCCAAGACTCCAGAGAACGAGAAGGTGGCCGTAGTGCGCCTGCAGTTACTAGATCTTGCCCGCAGCTGGTGGGCAGTGCAGGCCGATGGATTAGTGGCCCCTATTTTATGGGCAGTATTCAGGGAGAGATTCCAGACCAAGTATTTTGATGCTGTAGCTCGGTATGATCTACAGACGAGGTTCACCAATCTGAAGCAGATGGGCAGGACGGTCGATGGATATGCGGCCGAGTTTTCGAGACTTAGTCGGTTTGCTCCTACCTTGGTGTCGACCGAGTTCGATAGAGCCCAGCGGTTCCAGCAGGGGCTTCATCTGGAGATTTTATTGGCGGTGGAGCAGTTTGAGCATCAGACTTTTGATGCAGTATTGAGAGCAGCCCGGAGGCATGAGTATACATCCCAGAGGATCGTGGATAGGACCGGAGGTCGGAAGCGATCTCACGGCCAGATGAATCAGTCATCAGCACCAACCCCGGTCGCCAGGGCTTTGACCATTGGAGCTCCGAGGCGGGCGGCCTCAGTGACGTCGGTTCAATATTCCACCCCGACGTACCCTCAGCAGCAGAAGCAGAAGCAGTCTTCCGCAGTGGGATGTTCACACTGCGGGAAGCCAGGGCATGTGGTATCAGAGTGTCGCAGAGCACAAGGTTTGTGCTTGGTTTGTAGTACCCCAGACCACAGGGTTGGGAACTGCCCGAACAGGGGGAGTTCATCCGCCTTCTCTAGTCCTTCAGTTAGAGGACCAGCACCAACCCAGCAGCAGCAGCAGTTGCAGTACCCGTTCTCGAGGCCATTGCCGATGCAGGCCCAGGCATTCCAGCAGCAGAGACCGCAGCAGTATGCCCAAGCCCAAGCCCTGATCCAGAGCAGGCAAAGGAATGTTCAGCAGAGGGGACCCGCACCCAGAGGACATGGTCAAGTGCTGGCTTTGACCATGGGAGAAGAAGGAATTGCTCCAGGTGAGGTGGTGGCAGGTACTATTCTCGTCAACACCTTTCCAGCTTCAGTATTATTTGATTCTGGTGCCTCGCATTCATTTATGTCTGCACGATTTGCGACACGGGTAGGACTGGAGCCCGAGTCATTATCAGTAAGGCTCAATATACTTACTGGTAACGGACTTGTGGGAGTAGATAGAGTGTTTTCCTCGTGTCGGATCGTAGTTAGCGGTAGAGAATTCCCCGCTAGGTTGATAGAGTTCCCGATGGCCGATTATGATGTGGTCTTAGGGATGGATTGGTTGAGGGACCAGTATGCTAGGATAGACTGCCACATTGGCAGGGTTATTTTTAGTATTCCAGACGAGCCAGAGTTTTTTTTCTCCCGAGGCAAAGTTGAACCTTCTCCTCCATTATTGCGGATGGCAGTAGCAGCAGTGCAGTTACCTCGGATAGTCGAAGAGTTTCCGGATATTTTCCCAGAAGAGCTTCCAGGGATGCCGCCAGAGCGAGGGATCGAGTTTACTATCGACTTGATTCCCGGGACAGCCCCAGTGTCAGAGAGAGTCTACAGGATGGCACCGTCAGAGCTAGAGATATTGTACAAGATGATTGAAGAACTCAGAACCAAGGGATTCATTCGTGCTAGTGGATCGCCTTGGGGAGCCCCGATGCTTCTTGTGAAAAAGAAGGATGGTACGTCCAGATTGTGTGTTGATTATCGTACCTTGAACTCAGTGACAATCAAGAACAGATACCCTCTCCCGAGGATAGATGACTTGTTTGATCAACTCAAAGGGGCATCAGTATTTTCGAAGATTGACTTGCGGTCAGGATACCATCAGATCAGAGTCAGAGAGCAGGACATCCCGAAGACAGCTTTCAGATCTAGATATGGGCATTGGGAGTTCCTTGTGATGCCATTTGGAGCAACCAATGCGCCGGCTGTATTCATGGACCTCATGAATCGCATCTTTATGCCTTATTTGGATCAGTTCGTGATTGTATTCCTAGACGACATCCTGGTCTACAGCAAGAGTGAGGCGGAGCATGAGCATCATCTCAGAATGGTCCTCCAGATTCTCAGAGAGCACCAGTTGTATGCCAAGTTTAGTAAATGCGAGTTCTGGCTCGATCGTATTTCATACTTGGGTCATATCATCACCCGAGGAGGAGTTGAAGTGGATCCCCAGAAGATCGTGGCCATTGAAACATGGCCGGTACCTAGCACAGTGGCAGAAGTCCGTAGTTTTTTTGGATTGGCCGGTTACTACCTGCGATTTGTTTCAGACTTTGCTCGAATTTCAGCGCCATTGACCCAGTTGACCCGCAGGATGTACAGTTTGCTTGGACAGCAGAATGCCAGGATTCTTTTGAGAGGTTGAAGCGAGGCTTGATGACGGCTCCTATTCTCACGCTTCCAGATGGAACTGGAGGATTCTCAGTATATTGTGATGCTTCGGACAGAGGTTTAGGATGTGTTCTGATGCAGCATGGGAAGGTAATAGCTTATGCGTCACGACAACTTCGTGATCATGAGAGGAATTACCCAACCCATGACTTGGAGCTGGCAGCAGTAGTGTTTGCACTTAAGTTGTGGAGACATTACCTATATGGAGATAGGGTGGAGATTTTCACCGACCACAAGAGCCTGAAGTATGTTTTCACTCAGAAGGATCTTAACATGCGTCAGAGGAGATGGCTAGAGCTGCTTGTGGATTATGATGTCAACTTGCAGTATCACCCAGGAAAGGCCAACGTTGTTGCAGATGCATTGAGCAGGAGAGCCGGAGTTTATTTCCTGACAGCGCAACCAGAGCTATTGGTCGATCTTCAGAAGATGGGTATAGAAATTGTCCTCCCTTCCAGTGTGGCATTGATGGCCAGCATGCAAGTCCAGTCCACTATAGTCGAGAGGATCCGGATGGCGCAGTCAGCAGATTCCAAGCTTCAGCGACTCAGAGCAGAGTGTGAGGCAGGACGAAGACCAGAGTTATGTATCCATGAAGACGGTACACTTCGACATGGTAAGCGTCTTTGTGTACCCAGTGGAGATATCAGACAGGAGATCCTGGCAGAGTCCCACAGTTCGCAGTATTCCATTCATCCTGGTGGCACGAAGATGTACCGTGATATCCGCCAGCACTTTTGGTGGAATGGCATGAAGAGGGAGATAGCCCGGTTTGTCTCTCGTTGTTTAGTCTGCCAACAAGTTAAGGCTGAACATCAGAGACCAGCTGGACTACTTCAACCGTTGCCGATTCCAGAGTGGAAATGGGAGCACATAACCATGGATTTTGTGACTGGATTGCCTAGATCCCCGGCTGGCAGAGACGCTATTTGGGTTGTCATAGACAGGCTCACGAAGGTGGCTCACTTTCTTCCGTTCAGAGTTGGTCAGTCGACGGCTCAGCTAGCGGAGATGTATCTCCGGCAGATTGTCAGATTGCACGGTGTACCAGTCAGTATCACCTCGGACAGAGATTCCAGGTTTACGTCACACTTTTGGCGTAGCCTGCAAGAGAGTTTGGGAACTCGCCTCCAGTTCAGCTCCGCTTATCATCCGCAGACTGATGGCCAGTCAGAATGCACGATCCAGACTCTTGAAGACATGTTGAGATCTTGTACGCTCGACTTCGGTGGATCGTGGGAAGATCACCTGCACCTGGTAGAGTTCTCGTACAACAACAGTTTCCAAGCCAGTATCCAGATGGCTCCGTTCGAGGCATTGTATGGCAGGAAGTGCCGATCCCCGCTAGCATGGGATGATGTCGGAGAGAGGCAGATGCTCGATCCAGAAATGATTGCTCAGACCGTTGAAGTGGTCAGGAGAGTCAGAGATCATCTTCGAGTTGCCCAAGATCGCCAGCGTCATTGGGCCGATTCCCATCGGCGACCCCTTGAATTCTCGGTCGGCGACCATGTATTCCTGAGGATTTTGCCTAACCGTGGCGTCATTCGTTTCGGCGTACGAGGAAAGCTTAGTCCTAGGTATATAGGGCCATTCGACATTCTGGAGCGAGTAGGAGATGTATCCTATCGTCTCGCTCTTCCACCGTCGCTACGTGAGGTGCATGACGTATTCCATGTATCTCAACTACGACGGTATATCCCGGACCCGAGCCACATCCTGGATCATTCGGAATTGGTTGTTGGTACCAACCTTTCGTATGAGGAGAGACCCGTGTCTATATTGGATCGGAGAGAGAAGATACTTAAGAACAAGACTATTAGTTTAGTCCGTGTTGCTTGGGGTCATCACTCTTTGGGTGAGTCAACGTGGGAGCGTGAGGATGATATCCGATCGCGGTATCCCGACCTGTTTGACTCGTAAGGTATAATGTCTTCCTTATGCCTTATGCTTTCAATTCCTTGCTTGAATAAATGACTGCATGATAGACTGCTTGTTATAGCTTACGATTATTATAGCTTGTCCTTGCAATTCTAGCCTCTTGATTAAATTTCGAGGACGGAATTCTTTTAAGGTGGGTAGAGTTGTAATGCCTGTAGTTCGTATTACGTATCTTGGAATACGTGTACGTATTTTATTTTGTATTGTATATCTCTTGGCTTGGCTCGGTTTGTTTTGGGTTGGTTCGGCTAGGCTTGGGATACCTTGGTTCATCATGAACCAAGGGTAGAACCCCTACCTACCACCACCATCCCCATTTATTAACCCCTCTTCTTTCTCTCTCTTCATTATTCTTCTTCTTCTCCACATTTACTTCTACACCTACCAGGAAGGAGAGAGAGAGAGAGAGAGCTTAGGCAAGTGCAAACTTGCTTCATGATGGATCTCATATTTTATTGTTCCATTCTCTTCCTTACTAGATTCTAAGCCTCTTTAGAACTGGAAGTTTTCGGTTTTGATGGTTATATTTTTGTAGATCTAAGTTTTAAGTTCCTTCTTGTTTATTTTTCTTGGTTTTGATCTCTAAAACTTGGTTATTTTTGAAAACTAATGGTTCTATGTTGTAGAGAATTCAATTTCATTCAGTTTTGGCTTTTGTTTCGCTTGATTTCGACTCCGGATGAGTAAGTTATGGCCATTACAAGTTTTCGGAACTTTCATGGCTGAACTTGCTGTTTGGGGACGATGAATCCCATGCGCCGGGAACCTCATGCGCCCGGGAGGCCATGCGCCGGGAGGCCATGCGCCGTGAAGTTCTGGCAACGCATTCCTTAACTCCGAGCGTGTCATGCGCGTAGGTTTCTTACGCGCATGTATTGAAGACGCAACGTGAGTTTCTCATGCGCCGATTGGTGCAGGAATCCCATGCGCCGATTGCGCAGGAATCTCATACGCCGATTGGTGCAGGAATCCCATGCGCCGATTCGTGCAGGAATCTCATGCGCCGATTTGTGCAGGAATTCCATGCGCCGATTCGTGCAGGAATCCCATGCGCCGATTGGTGCAGGAATCCCATGCGCCGATTGCGCAGGAATCTCATGCGCCGATTTGTGCAGGAATCCCATGCGCCGATTCGTGCAGAAATTCCATGCGCCGATTGGTGCAGGAATCCCATGCGCCGATTCGTGCAGGAATCCCATGCGCCGATTGCACAGGAATCCCATGCGCCGATTGGTGCAGGAATCCCATGCGCCGATTGCGCAGGAATCTCATGCGCCGATTGGTGCAGGAATCCCATGCGCCGATTCGTGCAGGAATCTCATGCGCCGATTTGTGCAGGAATCCCATGCGCCGATTCGTGCAGGAATCCCATGCGCCGATTGCACAGGAATCTCATGCGCCGATTTGTGCAGGAATCCCATGTGCCGATTCGTGCAGGAATCTCATGCGCCGATTTGTGCAGGAATCCCATGCGCCGATTGGTGCATGAATCCCATGCGCCGATTTGTGCAGGAATCCCATGCGCCGATTCGTGCAGGAATCCCATGCGCCGATTGTGCAGGAATTTACTGTTTTTGCCTGTTTAAGTTGTTTTGTAGCTAGAATCTTGAAAAACTCAAAACATGAAAGTTGTAGATCTTTTCCTTGGCTTCAAGAATATGTTATTAGTTATTTTATACAATCTTTCTCATTCATGATAATGTAAGAATAGAACACGATAGTGGCCCACGGTGGCGCACTCTTGACAAGTAAACTGATATGACAAGTATGAAAGGTCTGGACACCGTGGGCGATTGCGTTTGTACAAATAAACCAGTACTGTCTTGCATCATGTCTAGGATGGGGATCCCTGAGTACCACGGTCAGGGGTACCTACTGAAATTGACTAAGGCTAATTAACTAGAATGATTCAGTAGTCATGAAGAGATTTCCAGCTACAGGCAATCCCGTTATCTGGGCGCATTAAGTGGACTTGTAGCCTACCGACGAGTAGGGCACATTTCCAGCACACAGTCACGTGTTGCATTCTTCATAACGGACATTCGACCCGGATAACTGGATGGTCTGCAGGGCTTGTGGCTGTTGGGATAATCTCATTGCATCTTGCTAGTAACTAGGCCTGTGATAACCCTAGTTAGTTAAAAGTATCAAGCCGTACTCTTGATTGGCCGTGATTGATTGGATGAAGTTTATTCCAGTTTAGTCTTATCCTGATCCGGTACAAGATTGTATCAGGACATGATATCTTGTATCGATAAATGATGGGATACCAAGTTCTGTTCAGATGAAGGGTTACAACCCCGGTCCTTGTTTGGTTTAAGGGTTGTAACTTGGCTATCTGAATAGTTCCATGGTTATCTTATCATATATCGTCCTGCTTATTGATGCTGGCCTTAACAATAACGATCGGGGGTCCAGTTCTGCTCAGGCGAAGGGTTACAATCCCGGTCCTTGTTTGGTTTAAGGGTTGTAACCTGGCTCCCGGAGCAGTTCTGTGTCCTCTCTTCGTTTATTGTCTTATTGAAACCCCCTGTCATGCTCGTCATGTTTTACCTTTACTTCAATACCATGATTATTTATACTGGCCTTAACAATAAAGATCAGGGGTCCAGTTCTGTTCAGGCGAAGGGTTACAACCCCGGTCCTTGTTTGGTTTAAGGGTTGTAACCTGGCTTCCGGAGCAGTTCTGTGTCCTCTCTTCGTTTATTGTCTTGTTACCTTATCAATAGTAATTGAGGCGGGTTTCTATTCAGGCGAAGGATTGCAACCCCGGTCCTTGTTTGGTTTAAGGGTTGCAGTCTGGCTACTTGAATGATTTCTCCGTGCTCAATATATTATTGTTATCTCAGCTATTATCACTATCTTTTAATTACCTTTACTATTTATTTGTGATATGCTGGTTTTAGTTCCTAAGTGAAGCCTCCTTTGTGGCACTTGCTCTTTCTGGGGTCTGACCCAGCTGGTTTTGTGTGGCCAGATATCGGAGCAGCAACAGAGGATCCACCTGTCTTCCAGCCCGATGGTGACCACCAGGCGTAACCAGGGCAACGAGTGGGTTTCTTTTGTCCTCCCACTCTATTTGTAAAATTATTCTTTTGAGGCGTTTAGCCGGCGAACACGTGTTAGCTCGTATTGCACCTTTATTTACTGTCTGCCTACGGGCTGTAACATGATTGACAAATCCTAGGGTTGATCATGTATTGACTAAAACTCTTGCTAGTCCTGACATTTTGTACGACTAGCTTCATGATCATCCAATATGTAATGTATGGGACGCCTTACTATTGTATATTTGGTGCTCTGACATCTTGTAACTGTTACTACTTGCTTGTGATTGAGACAATAGGCTTGTTCATGACCATAGGAGACTGTTGGATTGTAGTTAAACCCTCATATATCTAGACAGCCGTGACCGTATAGTGACGTGGATTCCATTTCATTATACGTAGCTGGCTATGTCTGCCCCCGCTCTCCAGTATTCTGGTTCTGGGGCGTGACACACGCACGGTGTCAAGTTGATTATACGAGTCAAGTTACAAGTTACAAGTCAAGTCAAGTCAGGTCAAGTACAGGTCAAGTCAAGTACATGTCAAGAGTGCGCCGTCACGGGCCACTATCAAGTCAAGTTGGTCATGTCAGGAGTGCACCACTACGGGTCATTGTCATGTTATACTAGTTCCTTGTCATGCCATGCCATGTACAATAGTCATTCCAAACATATTAAGTAAAATCAGGTTCATGACAAAAGGCGTAAGGATATAAAATGGGCGTAAAATATCTAATAAAATACCAATATACAGGGCTATAGAAGAGCCAAGATTAAGGAAAAATAAACCAAATCTCCATGATTGGACAGATTGCGCAAGGGTCCCTGGGGTCGGGTTGCGCAGGAGTCAAGTGCGCCAGGGGCCAACTGCGCAGGAGTGAGCTGCGCAGGAGTCGGCTTGCGCTGAACTGGTTGGCGCAGGGGTCAGATTGCACATGAGTGGAGTGTGCAGGGATAGATGGCGCATGGGTGGAGTGCGCAGGGATAGATGGCGCATGGGCAGACTGCGCATGAGCGGACTGCGCATGAGCAGTCTGCGCATGAATCCATGCGCACTCGGGTTGAGCGCAGTTCGCCAAGGGGCAAGCTGCGTGGTCGGCGCTGCGCTAAGGAGCGTTGGCCGAGGGGGAATGCGCAATCCAGCCCTGCGCTAAAGAGCGCAGGCTGCTGTCTTCTTCTCCAGGCCGAGAAGAAGACTCCAAGAACTCTAAGGTTCAAAACTTCATATCTTGGTAAAATCAAAACCAAATCTAGATTTTCAAAGGTCTAACTTGAGTAAAATTGAATTCTCTTCCACATGGAAGCATCAAAACCCACAAAAATCCAACCAAAATAGATCAAAATCATGTAAATCCGAAAATAGTCAAAACCTAGATCTAGAACAATGGAGACTCCAAATCACAAAATGTCAAGTTCTAATATTGATCACCATGGCCTAATCTAGCCAATGAACAAATAAAAAGTGGTGCTTATTTGATGGCAAGGTGCACTTGCCTATGGGTTGGGGAGTTGTGTGGAAGAAGGAAGAAGAAGAAGTTGAAAGAAATTAATGGAGTTATGGAGGAGAGAGAAGAAGTTGGTGGGTTTTAATGAGGGTGGTTGTGATGGAATGGAGGTGGAGAATAGGCTAAGGTGTTCCACTCATGATGAACCAAACCAACTCCACAAAATAAAACCAAGCCATGGTCCAAAATCCATTTACGAGAACCCGAATCCACAAGTCGAGAAAATAAAATACGTGCCGAAATCAAATCACGAGTACAAATACGAAATACAGGAAATGGGGGTGACAGCTCATATGGGTGTTATCTCAATTAAGTACATGGCAATATAGTGGGAGTTTGTATTTTATGTATTTGGGTGCTATTTGGTTTTGGACACATTTGTGTATTAAAGTATTTTGAATATTTATCTGATCAGATATATAGAAATTCAGTTCATTCTGTTTTTATTATGTTAAAGTATTAATCTCACTAAAGTTAAGGAGGACCAGTTGAAAATAGACATGTATTGATCACATTGCGTGTAATTTTCATGCTACGTATCCATGATTGATCTATGTCATTTAGCTATATTGGTATATGTGACCATTGATGGTTTAGTTACGCTATATGTGACGAAGGCTGCTTTGATCCTATGTTGATATGGTTAATGGACGAGATTGTCCGGATATACCCTAAGGATTAAGATAGCAATTTATGAGCTCACTAAGTTAACACAATTATAAGATTACATATGTGGCGCAGTGGGAGATTGTTGAAATTATTCAATAATTAAGGGGTCACACATGAAAAATTAATTGTGTTTAGGTTATCTAAATAATTAAGCCAAATTAAAGTGGTCTATTTGAAAATTGGTTTAAGGGTATAATTGTCATGGAATTAATGTGTAGATACAGGAGATAATTCTAATTTGATGAGGGGCCAAATTAGAAATGTCAAAACATATAAATATATGTATTCATTAGGGTTATGGTCCCCAACTTATACGGCCACCAAAAGAGAGATTTTCTCTTTTTCTCTTCTGCATCCCCATCAACAGAAAGAGAGGGACAAATGATTCATATTCTTCTTTGTCATTAAGGGTCGTAGCAAGTTGGAAGATCGAACCCTATAAAAGAACGACCGTTTCAAGATCCATCAAGCCTAGCAATGGATTCAGGTACGCTTCCGCAATTTAATTTATGTTCTTCATCTCATGAATCGACAGGGTACAATAAATTTCTAACAGATTAGTTGTCACTTCTTCCATATAATTGTGCATATATTTATATTTATCAAAAAGTGGATGTCTTCTTGGTTGCATCCTAAAATAATTCAAAATAATAACTCCAAACCGTAATCCCATCAAAAGTAATTCCCGATATCCCGTCCTAAAATATAAACACACTTGAAAAACATGTTTTTTTTTTCTTTAAACAATAAAAAAAATCAAACATGGCCTACAATATTATTCACTCTTTTTCATTTTGAGAAAACAGTAACAATGAACAAATAATCCTACTTCATTATGGACCCATCTTATAATTTTTTGTTGGGATTAGTTTGGCCAATAATCCAACATAAGAGACAATATTATTAAGCTATACATATCGAGCGTCGCCACGTTTGTCTATGTATGGTATCTAATCCATCCTTAATCCTCACATGAACATTTACGAATCCAAAGATCCACATTTTGTTCGTTATATATGTTGTTGGTCGATGCTGAGTCAGCAATATGTTTCGAAGTTGACCTGCGAATAGCGTGCTACAATGTGGTACCGACGAAAATATTGTCGATAGTATCGATCGGGCTGTGACGACGACGCAGATCGCTCCCGACACAAATTTGTTGTTCCGTACGTGTCCTTTCCTCGTCGGAAAGCGATACGGTCTCACGAAGATCCAACCGGCCGGCAGTAGTTTGCTAAACTAGTTAGTGTTTGTTTCAGACTGTACAAACTGCGAAAAGGAAAGCTTGACGAACCGGAACTGCACATCGATCAACAATGCAGTCAGACTACAAACTACTGCTTTCAACTATGCACTAAAAATCGAACTTGCATATATATATATATATATATATATATATATATATATATATATATATATATATATATATATATATTTTTTTTTTTTTTTTTTTTTCGAACTTGCAATATATATATATATATATATATATATATATTGAAGAGAATGGGTAATTTTATTGATAATAGATGTGTACAAGCCTACAGAATATCGAGACCATGTCTCTCACAAACCAGTATACATACTATCTAGATAGACATTCTATATCCTGCTTAATGTTAGCAGTAATACTAGCAATAGAGTAAAACTCTGCATCAAAAATCTTTCGGTTCCTCTCGCGCCATACATGCCAAACAGCCGACAAGAGCCGTAATCGGGCTTTGTTGTATATTTCCCGTCCCTGGTTCTTAACCTGAGTAATTCCCTCTACTATGGCATGTAACCCCCTTCCTTGCTCACGTCTGAGACCAATCTCTTCACACAAGTTCTTCCAAAGGCAGTCAGAGAAGTCACATTGGAAGAATATAGGTTCGCATGTCTCGGTAACCTGGCAACATAAGACACACTCCGTACTTCCCACTTGAACTCCGAATCGGACGAGCCTATCCCTCGTAAGTAGCATGTTTTTGATAGCTTTGTGCAGACATAACTTCATCTTCATAGCAGCACCTTTGAGCCACACTACCTCCGCCCATGGTACAGGTACTTCAAGCTTGCGCAGCAATTCATATGTCTTCCTGGAGTTGAACTTCTCCTCATTGGCATTCTCCCATACCCAATGGTCAGCTTTGGCCACATCATCTATGGGGACCTGCTCAATTTTCGTTGCAAACCACCGCCCAACTGAGCAAGCCGTAGTATCCCATGCTCCGTCCCTTATAAGCACTTCCACCTGTTCCTGTTCGCCTATCAGTTCAAAAGACGGCCATCCAAGTCGATCGACCAGACTGTCATGCCCGAACCAGGGGTTTGACCACAGGCTCGTGGTTGACCCATCGTGGATAACCCGCCGTAAGTTCTCCTTCAACCACGGTCTCACCCGTAATATATGTTTAAAGGTTACCGAAAAATTATTATCAATTCTTTGAACCCAAAAGTTATTACCTCGCAAGTAGCGACTACTAATCCATTTCGCCCACTGGATTTTCCTTCCAAAAATTTCCATGCTAACATCGTCATCGCCACTTCACGTAATACCTGTAGAGAAAGCATACCGACGCCACCTTCTTCTTTAGTTTTGCAAAGTTCGGCCCATGCTATCTGGTGCACCCCTCCACGCCATACAAAGTTGGCGCACATCATTTCAATATTCTTAATAGTCTTCTCAGGGATATAAATTGCTTGGAGCCAATAATTTACTATCGCCAGAATCACTGATCGGATAAGTTCGAGTCTGCCCCCGAAGGACAAAAGCTTAGCTTGCCACCCTTCCAGTCTGCCTTGAACGTATTGTATGAGTCCCTGGCAATCTGCATCCCTTGCATAAGTAATGGACAACGGGATCCCAAGATACCTGACCGGCAACTGGCCAATCTCAATCTGAAGCCTTTGAGCTAACGCCTCCTTCCGCGAGCATGTCTTATTAAAATACACATTACTTTTGTCCCTGTTCAACTGCAACCTGAGAGCCGGCCGAATTCCTCTATTGTATTGTTCAGCGCCTCAATCGAACTCTCCGATGGCTCAATAAATACCAATAAATCATCCACATATATGAGATGAGAAATAACTGGATGTACTACCAAAATACACTCATTTAGCGACGGATTATTAGCGACGGAATTATTCCGTCGGTATTAGCGACGGTTTCGTGGCCGCTCAGCGACTATTTACCGACTACAATCCTTTGTTATTTTTATTTTAATTTTAGGGGGAGGAAAGGTCGCACATCCGTCGCTAGAGTGTCGGTGTTGTAGCGACGGAGTTTTCGTCGTCGCTACACAGTCGATTATTTGGCGGGAATTGTGTAGAAAATTGGCGGGACATATTTTCGACGACGTAGCGACGGATATTCAGTCGGCACTTACCAAAATAGGCGACTGCTTGGCGACGGTATTTACCAGTCGCTAGTCCGTCGCTATATAAACGTACCAGACTTTAAATGAAACGGTGGGAGAAACTTTTCGTATTCCCCCCAAATTCACTCTCTCCTCTCTCTCTCTTTCTCTCTCTCTCTCTCTCTCTCTCTCTCTCTCGCCCGGTGTCGGCTTCGGTGATCGGTGTCGGTGTCGTCGTCGGCGTCGGCGTCCTCTCCTCTCTCTCTTTCGAAGGTACCCCCTCTCTCTCTTTCTCTCTCTCTCTCTCTCTCTCTCTCTCTCCTCTCTCTCTCTCTCTCTCTTGCGGTGAATGTATAGGGACTGGGCGGCGCGCTTGGGGCTGGGCCGTCCGTGGCTTGGCGGCTGGCTTGGGTCGGGGGCTGGGCGGTGGGCTTGGGGCGGGGGCGTCGGGGGCTGGGCGGCGGGCTTGGGACTGGAGCGTCGGGGGCTGGACGGCTGGCTTGGGTCGGGGTCTGGGCGGCGGGCTTGGGGTCTGGGAGGCGGGCTTGGGGTTGGGGCGTCGGGGGCTGGGCGGCTGGGTTGGGTCGGGGTCTGGGCGGTGGGCTTGGGGCGGGGGCGTCGCGGTCTGGGAGGCGGGCTTGGGGTTGGGGCGTCGGGGGCTGGGCGGCTTGCTTGGGTCGGGGTCTGGGCGGTGGGCTTGGGGCAGGGGCGTTGGGGTCTGGAGGCGGGCTTGGGGTTGGGGCGTCGGGGGCTGGGCGGCTGGCTTGGGTCGGGGGCTGGGCGGTGGGCTTGGGGCGGCGGCGTCGGGGACTGGGCGGCTGGCTTGGGGCGGGGGCGTCGGGGGCTGGACGGCTGGCTTGGGTTGGGGGCTGGGCGGTGGGCTTGGGGCGGCGGCGTCGGGGGCTGGGCGGCTGGCTTGGGACGGGTGCGTCGGGGCTATTTGCAACCGACGCACACCCATAAGCACTCTTCATATATATATGCAACCAAACTACTGGGCGGCGAGCTTGGGGCGGCGGGCTTTGGTCGGGGGCGACGGGTGGCTTTGCTTCTCAAATTCATCTGAGTTTATATATTGGCTAAATAATGTGTTATCCATATTGGGTGTTCCATTAGTTTGGTGGTGTTTGGATTAGTAAATGTGAATATATATGGGATTTGGATTCATGGTGTATATGTTCACTGTCTCAAGGACAGTGCGAGTTCTATCAATTGTGTGCTTCTGTATAGATGTATATATCTATACATCTAGCTGTGATATACATATGTGTATGTGACAATCTCAGTTAGCGATGGACTAGTTACCGATTAGCGACGGATATTTCCAGCTCCATCTACGGTACGACATGGTGACGGATATTCCCTGCAGCCATTCGACTGGCGAGGCAGAAACTATGTTGCCGTAGATAAAGTCGCATGTCCTCCGACCCTCATCCCTCGGCAATGATGATACGACAACCTATCACTATATCTTATATAGTAGTAGATGATGTCTTAGTATTACATTAGTGATCATCTTGATTCTGTTACGTACGTCCTTCAGATACTAGATACGATAAGGTTAACATATACTACACGATATGTATACAGAATATAGATGATTCACACTAATGTATGCTAGAATGAATCTTGGGTTGTGTTCTGAGCCATCCGTTCTCACACTTAAAACACATAGGAATTAGTAGTGTGAGAGCGCCGGAGAGAGTGAGAGCGCCGGAGGGGGGGGAGGAGAGAGAAAGTAAAATGGTACGACATGGTGAAGTAGTACTGTATTTTGGCTCCAGTTCCAGCTCCATTTGATCTACGGTACGACATGGTGATCAGGACATAGTACCTGCAGCCATTCGACTGGCGAGGCAGAAACTATGTAGCCGTAGATAAAGTTGACTGTCTTCCGACCCTCATCCCTCGGCAATGATGATATGACAACCTATCACTATATCTTATATAGTAGTTGATTCTGTTACGTACGTCCTTCAGATACTAGATACGATAAGAACATATACTACACCATATGTACAGAACATAGATGATTCACACTAATGTATGCTTGAATGAATCTTGGGTTGTCTTCTGAGCCATCCGTTCTCACACTTGGCAAAAAATCAAATTTTTTATACTTTATCGGCTTTCGAAAATGTACTCAAATTACATGATGGTTCCTGTAGTTAGCTTGCTTCTGTTACAATTATATTATTTGTGACTATCGATCTTACCAGATGGAACCCATGACCCGAGGAGCGGCACGTCGTTTGAGGAAAACAGTGAATGCTGAGGTGGCTCCTTCTACAGTTAAGGAGGAAGTTGCACCGGTTGCTAGTGAGACCGGAAGTTCTATTCATCCAGCACCGGTAGCTAGTGAGACCGAGAGGACTCTTCATGCAATCCTTGCAATGGACGACAGCTCTCCTCGCACCAAAAATCTTGCTTTTTCGAGGTGGTTGCGTGAACGTATCACTGAGCGTTTGCGTGAGCAGCGTGGTTCTCATTAGCTATTAGTACTTATTTGTATTGGACTATTTGTATTGGGTTGTTTTTGTATTAGACTATTTGTATTGGACTACATATTGAGTTGTTTTTGTATTAGACTATTTGTACTGTCCTTCGACCCTCATCCCTCGGCAATGATGATACGACAACCAACAAGAGAGAATACTAGATCCATCTCAGTATGACGTATACTCTGATAGATCACAATTACAAGAATGATATCAGTAGTGGGATTGAGTGCTGGAGGAGATATTATCAGAGAATACGTCCTACTTAGATGGGTCTCCCACCATTACTAATTTTTTCTGACAGCATAGTAGATGTGCTCCGTCAACAGATTCTTGCTCCGAGCCAAAACTTTGTCCCGGAGCTCAAGTAGACATCCTTCATGTAGAGCTCGAGTGAGAGGTTCCTGACAGCATGGTGGTCTCATTTGTCAAAGTATCCGTGCTCATCCCACATTGGTTGTGGGACGAGCACGGATACTTTGACAAAGGAGACCACCATGCTGTCAGGAATCTCTCACTCGAGCTCTACACGAAGGATGTCCACTTGAGCTCCGGGGCAAAGTTTTGGCTCGGAGTCAGATTCTGTTGACGGAGCACATCCACCATGCTGTCAGAAAAAAAAATAGTAACGGTGAGAGACCCATCTGAGTAGGACGTATACTCTGATAGTATCCCCTCCAGCACTCAATCCCACTACTGATATCATTCTTGTAAAGGTGATCTCTCAGAGTATACGTCCTACTCAGATGGATCTCTCAGAGTATCCTCTCCGGTTGGTTGTGTTATGAGCCATCCGTTCTCACAGAGGGTCCTATTTTGGATTCTATATTTTGTATTTTGGTTTCTGTATTTTGTATTTTGGTTTCTGTATTTTGTATTTTGGTTTCTGTATTTTGGCTCCAGCTCCATTTACATTTATCTACGGTACGATATGGTGATCAGGACATAGTCCCTGCAGCCATTCGTATGTGCATATTTGGTCTATGTGATTCTTGGATAATTGGTGTACATTATATATTGGTTTGGTTTATGCATATTTTTATGAACAGAAAAAGTGCTGCACCATATGTACAGAACATAGATGATTCACACTAATGGTGATCAGGACATAGTCCCTGCAGCCATTCGACTGGCGAGGCAGAAACTATGCAAGTAGCCTTAGATAAAGTTGACTGTCCTCCGACCCTCATCCCTCGGCAATGATGATACGACAACCTATCACTATATCTTATATAGTAGTAGATGATGTCTTAGTATTACATTAGTGAGTTCATCTTGATTCTGTTACGTCCTTCAGATACTAGATACGATAAGAACATATACTACGATAAGAACATATATTACATTAGTGAGTTCATCTTTCCTCCTATGTAGTAATCTTGCATTATTACATAGCAGGAAAGAGTTTTGATGATTATGTCAAAACACACGGCTTAGAAAATTATGACATGTTAGTCTTCCGACACCGCGGTAACATGATTGTCACATTAAGGGTCTTTGACAAGGTGATATGTTATGAAAAGATATATTCTTATAGTTCTCCTACGTCTGTTGAAGAAAACCTCTGTACTTCCTCCGGGTCATGTCGCCGGCTGTGCTGCTTCCCCCTCCTCTTTCTGCCCACTTCTTCTCCCCCGACTCTACACTTGAGCTGGATGTCATATGTTGCTGAGAGAGTCAAATAAGAAGAAGGGAAGTAGAGGGAGGAGCAGATTTGTTCAGAGCCATGGTGGAGGAGAGGAGAAGGAAGATGCTTGATCAGAACAGATGGCTCAGAACACAAGCCAAGATTCATTCTAGCATACATTAGTGTGAATCATCTACGTTCTGTACATATAGTGTAGTATATGTTCTTATCGTATATAGTATCTGAAGGACGTAACAGAATCAAGATGAACTCACTAATGTATGCTAGAATGAATCTCGGGTTGTGTTCTGAGCCATTCGTTCCGATACTTGGCAATTAAGCCATTCGACTGGCGAGGCAGAAACTATAAGGCTACTTGCATGTTCTTCCAACTTTAAATTACAAGATTACTATATTAGGTTAAATAAATCACTAACCTCATCACGGTGAGTCTTGGTGTAGCACTCAAATGTGGGGCACCTGTAATCTATGTGAGTTCATCTTGATTCTGTTACATCTTTCAGATACTAGATACGATAAAAACATATACTACACTATATATACAGAAAGTAGATGATTCACACTAATGTATGCTAGAATGAATTTTGGGTTGTGTTTTGAGCCATTCGTTCCCATACTTGGCAATTAAGCATGTGAAATAGAACTGATTATGTTTAGTTTGTCTTACGATACAGATTTTTACATCCAAATTGAAATGGATCGTTACTTTGTTGATCGTACATGGGTGTACTATAGCGGATCAACCTCCTGGACCGTAGGTACTTATAAGTATTGACCGTATCGGATTAGTATCGATCTATCGTTTTGGTATGGGCCGTATCGGTTGGTATTGGTCTTAGCGAATTGGTATCGTCCTATCCGATATGTATCGGCCGTATAGCTAGGATTCATATTGGCCTTATCGATTTGGTATCGGTCATATCCGATAGGTATCGGCCGTGTTGGATTATTATATACCATTTCGGATTAGTTTCGTGGAAGGTTTAGTAACAACTGTACTTGGATTTCTCTCTTCTAGAGCTAGATTACCATTGCAAGAGAGTCACGAGAGCGTAAATGGCCAGTTACAGAACATACATACTTCCTTTTCAATCTCGCTTTTCCTGATGGAAAAGGAAGTATGTATGTTACTGTAACTGGCCAATCACGATCTGGTGATTCTCTTGCAATGGTATTCTAGCTCGAGAAGAGAGAAATCCAAGTACAGTTGTTACTAAACCTTCCACGATACTAATCCGAAATAGTCTATACTTATCTAACACGGCCGATACCTATCGGATATGACCGATACCAAATCGATAAGGCCAATATGAATCCTAGCTATTCGGCCGATACATGTACATATCGGATATAGGACGATACCAATTTGTTAAGGCCAATACCAATATGATACGTCCTATACCAAATCGATAGACCGATACTAATCTGATACACTAGATACTAAGTACATCTGGCATATACCAGCGGATCCACAAATTACTGTACGATAGGCCCAACGACTCCAGTTACATCCGATTATTGGTGAGTGCATGATTACATAGTAATTCTGTTAGTCTTGTGATACAGATTTTTACTCTCTCATGCTACCAACGTCATAACTTTTCCAGTGCTGCTCCCTCTAATGATGATGAACGCAAAAAACCAACGTCACAACTTTTATAACTTGAGTAAATTTCTTTACCCTATATAAAAATTTATGTTGTCAGAAAGATGGCTCCTAGGACTCGTCGAGGTGGTGCTGCTAGTCGAGGAAGGGGTCGAGGCAAGAAACCCTTGGAGGTCGACACGGAGGAAGTCTCTGTCGTCAAACAAGAGCCGGTGACTGTTAAGGAGAAGGTGTTACCAAAGGTCGAGGTCAAGGAAGAATCGATGACCATCAGGGAAGAGATTGCTTCCAAGCTTGAAGCTAAGGAGGAGCCACCGTCAGAGAGTAGTAGCATCGGGACCGACCCTCCTGTCCCTACAGAAGACCTCAACCAGATTGAGCCTTCGTATGCAAAGTGGCTGATAGAATGGTACATGCCTCAACGCAACTATCATCCCTGGCTGTGAGAATTCATCGTCTGACTTGTGGTCATTGTTGAGGCGAAAGTCGATTTTCCTATGTATTTTGGAATATTTGTGAAAATTTTGGAATATTTGTGTTATGATCGGTCGCCAGGATTGGATATTAGGTTACTGTAACTGGCCAACTCTTTCCTATGTGTTTTGGAATATTTGTGAAAAATTTGGAATATTTGTGCAATTATCGGATTATAACGATGGATATTAGGTTACTCTTCCGGATAATTGATGTCTATTTTATATTAATTTGGTTTGGTCTATATAATTCTTGGATAATTGGTGTGCATTAAATTCGTATGTGCATATTTGGTCTATGTGATTCTTGGATAATTGGTGTGCATAATATATTTGGTCTATGTGATTGTTGGATAATTGGTGTGCATTATATATTGGTTTGGTTTATGCATATATTTGTGAACAGGGAAAGTACTACAATTTTTTTTTCCAAAAAAACTCAGTTAGCGACGGACTAGTGACCGTTTAGCGACTGAAAATCCCAGTTACCGACGGGTTTTCGACGGATAAGCCGTCGCTATCTGGAGTTTTTAAATTGTTTACAGGTAGCGACGGGTTATCGACGGATTATCCGTCGGCAAGGTTCTGGGGGTATAATATTCGACGGAATAGCGACGGCAATCCGTCTCCAGGGCGACTGATAATCAGCCGCTAATCCGTCTCTGTAGCGACAGATAATCAGTCAGCAACCCGTCGCTGTAGCGACGCTTTCGCGACGTATTAGCGACTACTATTCCGTCGCCATAGTGCTGGAAATGCGAAGCATTTCCATAAATTGGTCGACGGATAGTCCGTCAGAATACCGTCGCTAATCCGTCGTTAGGTACCGACGAACACCGACGGCTTAGCGACGGTATGATACGATCTGATACGCTATCACGACGGGTTACCGACGGAATTTTTTGTCGCTATTGCCTACACACTTCAATACTTACTAGTTGAAATGGACGAAAGTCCGTCGGAAATGCGTCGCTAATGCTTCATATTGTGACGTCGACAATCCGTCGCTATTCAGTCATGTGACGACAACTTAGCGACGGAACGTTATTAGCGACGAGCAGATTGGCGACGGAATTTTTTGGCCAAAATCCGTCGGTTATCAGTCGCTAATAGTAATTACCGTCGGTTTAGCGACGGATGTGGCCGTCGCTAAAACGATAAATTTGGGTAGTAATGTATACGTCGGTATAGAGGTATTATCTGGCCTCGATGCACAGCTAAATCCAGCATACACGTTAAATATTCCATAACTATGGTGAACAAGTACGGAGACAGGGGGTCCCCCTGTCGAAGACCCCTATTACTTCCAAAAAACCCGTGAGGTTGACCTTGGATCAGAATCGAAAAATTAGGCGACGTGATGCATTCTTTAATCATGTCCACCCACCATTCCGCGAATCCCATGCTTCTGAGAATAGTGCAAACGAAGTCTCTGTTTACTGTATCAAATGCTTTTCGAAGGTCTAATTTGATACACCCTTCCTCCCTCCAGGCTTGTTAAATTCCTTTATCATCTCATGAGCAAGCAAACAATTATCCGTGATGGATCGACCCTTGATAAATGCGCTTGGTTATCCGATATAAGATCTTGTAAATCTCCTGCATTCGATCACACATAATAGAAGTAATAATCTTATACAAAAAATTGCAGCAAGATATAGGACGATAATCACCCATATTCGAGGCGCCCTCCTTTTTTGGAATGAGGGTCAGGAATGTGTGATTGAGCTCCTTCAGTAGACGTCCATTATTGAAGAAATCATGTACCACTTCTAACACTTGGAATTTAATTTGATTCCAATGAAGTTTATAAAACGTCGCATTGAAGCCGTCTGGGCCCGGGGCTTTATTTAAGTCAGCTTTCTTAATAATTTTCTCAACTTCTTCCATAGTGATGAATCGGCTCAGCTTTTTGTTACCAAAATCAGTAACTAATTTCTTGCAAATGATTTCAGGAAATACACTCTCATAAGTACTTTGGTTATACAGTTTATTGTAGTAGTCGATAGCCTCATCTGCAATTCCTTCATCCCCTGTAATTTCGTTCCCGTCAGCGTCAATGATATTGTCGATATTATTCCTGTGCTGACGCGCACGGATGGTTGCGTGGAAGAACTTCGAGCATCGATCTCCCTCCTTAAGCCAGGTGCACTTCGCCCTTTGTTGGAGTCTCACTTCTTCTTTGAAACGGCATCGTCGTACCTCCTCCTGCGCGAGAGCTTCCCGGGCCGCGAGGTCAGGATCTAATGGATTGGCTTGTAATTGATCTTGCAAATCCTTTAGTGCCCGCTCCAGTTCCTCGGACCTGGCTATTGGCCGCTTCCTATTCCAAGACTTCAGAGCACTTTTGATAGATTTAAGCTTATACACTAACTAAAATTGGATATTACCTGAGACTTCTTTATATAGAATACTATTGATCACATCATGGTACCCCTCATCTTGCGGCCAGGAGTTACAAAACCTGAAGGGACGACGACGGAGTGGCTGGTCAGCGACCATGCGGATCAGGAGTGGAGTATGATCGCTCGTTCCTCTCTGTAGACCTTCGGACGTACTATAAGGGAAAATCTTGAGCCATTTGGAATTGTATAGTGTTATATCCAGTTGACAGGATATTCGGTTGGACATCGAACTGTTGTCCCACGACCATAGATGCCCGATTTTGGTTAAAGTTGTTAAACCAGAACTGAGCAGGCAATCTTGGAAGTCGGCCAGGATGGCTGATGGCACCACTCGACCATCCCTCTTCTCATTCACTGATAGGATAGCATTGAAATCGCCGCTCAGGACCATGGGGAGTTGATCAGCAACCTCTGCTGCAACTTTGATGATATCCTTCCATAACTGGTAACGCCGTCTTCTATCATTGTGCCCGTAGACCGCATCTACCATACACCAAAATCTACCTTTGTCACACAGTTCTACAACTATGAGTTGTTCAGACAGAAACTTGAGCTGACCCGTCCAACTACGGGTATCCCACATGACCCAAATACGAGCCATCTCGCATAACTGTAGATTGTGTATTGCTTCCCATTGGTTAGGGACTCTTCTGTTGAGCTTATTCATCGATTTGATTTTTCTCTCCAGAATAGATACAATGCTGCACTTGTTCCGCCTCATCACATTCAAAATCTCACGCCACTTCCTTATGGAGTTCGCGTCACGAACGTTCCAAGTAATGGCCGACATTTATGACTCTTGGTGATTGTCCAAATCCCTCATCTCACTCCCCCTAGGACAAATCGGGGGGTCAGATTGTGCATTCGTGTGATTCCCATTACCAGGTTGTACAGCATCGTTATCCCGGAGCATTAAGGTCCACTTAGGATTAACTATGGTTAGTGCCAGCTCTTGGCTTCCCGAACCTTGTGAGTTCTCCATATGTTCTTCCTCGGCTTCATGATTTTCCAACCTTCTCCTGGCTCTGCTATTAGGGTCATCCTTATGCTGCCTATGTTATGACTGAATGAGTTGCATGTCCCCTTCATTGGTGCTTTGATATTTAAGGTGAGGAGTAACAGCAACCAAGGCACGATCAAGACATGGCCCCTTCGGGAGCTCGGATTCTGGCCCCTGTCGCTTCCCAAGAATCGAATGGTTATTTGCTCCCCTGTTTTCTAAACCTCCTTCCTCGTTGGCTTCATGATCCATGGGGCTATGCTATGCTGCTTCCTTGTGTAAGTCTCCGCCACCCTGACTGTTGTCTACCGCCATATTAGGTCCTTCTCGTTCCTGTTGACTATCTTGATTCTCCTGATTCCCCTCGTTTTCTTCCTCCCTTGGCGGGTCGAGGCAGTTTGTCTTCATATGACCGAAACACCTACAGTTGGCGCATGCAGGTGGGACCCATTCATATTCTATTTCCTGTGACGTCCACTCCCCGTTCGGAAGCACCAGATCTATTTTTCTTGGGAGCGTATCCATAGCCGTGATCTCCATGAAGATTCGAGCATATGAGAGTCTTTGCCTTCTAGCCGTGAGGATATCAGTTCGAATTAGTTTACCAACCATGCTAGCCATCTTCATTATAGAAGGATTACTCCACAGTTGGGGGGATAGCCAGGGCAGGCGTATCCAAATCGGTACCGCCGTCAGACGATCCTTCTCGAAGTTAGACTCCGGGAGCCATCGTTTCAAAACCACCAGACGACCGTCAAATGTCCAAGGGCCACCCTCCAAGATCCGTTCCAGATCCTCCACATAGGCAAATTTGATAAAGTAGAAGCCGTTCTCTCTCGAGAATATTTCCATCTCTCCTTTGGGGCGCCAGACCCTATGCGCGTATGCTCTCAACTGGTCATAGAAAGGTCGATTCCCCATTACGTATACAATCAGTGTATTCCTCCAATATTCAGTTGTTTCCTGTATGTCCTCCTTCGTTATCTCCACCACTTTCGAACCATTGATAACGCTAGGTTCGACATAATGTAGGTCCACTTCCTCCTGTACTGGTGTCGGACGACATATTTCAATCCAGGATACTGGTTTGGTGTTTTGTGGACGTCTCTCCTTTGTCCCATGGCTAAGCACCATTGGTTCCTTCCCCTTGCTTTTCTCATTGCTACTCCTATTTTGCTCATTGCCGATCCCTCTCGGTCGCCCAAGTCCCTCTCCTCTAGTTCTATTAGTCGTGGGGCGAAACCCTTGTCTTTGCTGTGGCGTCCCATTGGGTCGCAAATCCCTCCTAGGCCATTGGGGCCGTCCCCCCGGAGGTTGACCAGCCGCATGTCGGATCCCTCGTTGCTCCGCGGATTTGGGTTTCCTTCTACGTTCCACTGTCGTCCAACCCCCAGCCAAGTCCCTGGATGCATCGTCCTCGTCTTCGTTACTACCTTCCTCGCGAGTGCTCCCGCTTCCCCTACCGGTGGCAGGACCGGGATCGCCATTGATATGGGGAAGCCCTAGCGCCGACCACATCTCTTTTATATTATATTATATATATATATATATATATATATATATATATATATATATATATATATATATATATATATATATATATATATATATATATATATATATACACTACAAAAAAAGTGTCTTTTTGGGACGACACTATAAGGAACACTAGTCTAAAAAGTCCTAAAAGTATAATTCTAGGGACGGCTATATTTTTAGTTACAAAATGTTGCTTTTTTTTGGGACAGATTGTGAAAATGGATCACTATTTGGGACTGATGAAAATTTCTGTTCCAAATAATACATATTTTCGTCCTAATTATGTTGGCGGAAATACCACACGTGTGGCGGCTAATTGCCAAACTATTTGGGGGGAAAGTTTACCCCCACGTGTTTCCATAGTAACCATCCGATCGTCTGGATTAATCCAGACCGTCCATCCCAAAACCTATTTCCTATAGTCGATAGGACTTCTCTCTCTTTCGGATCAAAAAATTTTCTCTTCCTCTCTCTTTCCGATCAAAAATGGCGAGAGAACTGCTCTCTCTCCCTCCGACCTAGGTGATCCTTGCTGCTCTTTTTTTTCTTCGACCATTGTTCCGACCTGGTGCTCCAGTGTTGCTGCTCTCTCTCTCTCCCCGACCATTGCACTCTCTCCGTCCGATCTTCCAACCCTAGGTGCTCCATTGCTGCTGCTTGGTATACTTCTCCCAATCTTTAGAATTTTTTACCAAAATATTTTAGTCTTTCCCTAATATTTGGATGCATGTTATTTTATCCTAGATTGTTTGCACTATTTACACCGTTTACTCAATTTTTCCTTGATATTTGAGTGTTTTACACTGTTTACACGGCTGCATGTAATTTTGTCGTAGATTGTTTGCTTAAAATTTGAGGGTTGTACACTGTTTACTGAAATTTTGGTTAAAATTTGAGTGTTTTACACTGTTTACACGGCTGCATGTAATTTTGACGTAGATTATTTGCTTAAAATTAGAGGGTTGTACACTGTTTACTGAAATTTTGCTTAAAATTTGAGTGTTTCACACTGTTTACACGGCTGCATGTAATTTTGACGTAGATTATTTGCTTAAAATTAGAGGGTTGTACACTGTTTACTGAAATTTTGCTTAAAATTTGAGTGTTTCACATTGTTTACACGGCTGCATGTAATTTTGTCGTAGATTATTTGCTTAAAATTTTAGGGTTTTACACTGTTTACTGAAACTTTGCTTAAAATTTGAGTATTTCACACTGATTACACGGCTGCATATAATTTCGTCATAGATTATTTGCTTAAAATTTGAGGGTTGTACACTGTTTACTGAAATTTTGCTTAAAATTTGAGTGTTTCACACTGTTTACACGGCTGCATGTAATTTTATCGTAGATTATTTGCTTAAAATTTGAGGGTTTTACACTGTTTACTGAAATTTTGCTTAAAATTTGAGTGTTTCACACTGTTTACACGGCTGCATGTAATTTTGTCCTAGATTATTTGCTTGAGATTTGAGTGTTTTACACTTGACTCAAATTTTTGCTAGAAATATGAGTGTTGTACACAGTTTACATGGCTGCATGTTATTTTGTCCTAGATTATTTACCAATTTTTTTTATCAACATTTGCTTGAAATTGATTACTTGTCCATATACATGAATTGACTTCTGTCATCACTATTTATCAATGACAATTAATGTTCAGTCATACTCTAGTGATACTGTTCATCATTGCTACTTTGTTCTCTGGCAGTGGAGAATGGTTTGCACATATCATCAAGATTGACAATTTTGAGGCACCCATCACTTCTTCTTTTTTTATTATCCTATGCAACTCATACTTTTTCCCTGACTTCTGCAGATTTCAATGTGTAAAACATGTGTGTATATATATATATTTGTGCCTTACAGGTTATTCTCTTGGATATGTGTGTATATGTGCGTATATGTGTGTGTGTGTCTGTAGCAAATAACTTTTGTTAAACTAACTGGCAGTGGTTGCGACCATCTCTAGTTAATGGTGCTTAGTATCCTTGTGGTCTTTTCATATACATCAAACATACTGACATTTCTAATAAGAGTTATTTACCAATTTTTTGCTCGAATTTAATTACATGTGACACTGTTTATACAGGATTATTTACCAAGATTTTTTTTAGGATTATGTACCAATTTTTCATAGTTATTTACATGTGACACTATTCCCGGCTGCATGTGTTTGTCTTAGTTTTAAGCATCAGTTATTTAGGTGATTATTTTTCTTTTGGGAAGATTTCGGTTTATGAAGTATATCAGTTTATTGAGAAAATTATTTGGTGGCAAAAATATGTTAGAACACCACAATATGTGCACATTGTCGTTAATTTATGAATATTTGTGAAAAAATAGATTTTTTTGTGAAAAATTGGGCCACATTTAGACCTGTCAATTGGGCCGGCCCATCCCAGCCCGGCCCGGCCCGAACCCCAAACACTGCTTATCATTTGTTTGTCAATGTGTGTTATGCTTGGCTTTAGCACAAGCAATTTGTGCTGTGCTTGGCTTTGGCCAAGCAATTTGTGCTTTGCTTGGCTTGGGTTTGCTTGGCTTTGCTTTTTTGCTTTGCTGTGCTTAGTTTGGCTTCTTTTGTGGGTACATGCCAGCCAGTCTTCATGACGGGCGGTGAACGGTGACTGTGTTGTTTGTGGGTACATGCTTAGTTTGGCTTTTTTTGTGGGTACATGTCAGCCAGTCCTCATGTCGTGGGTCACGTGCCGGACTGGGCTGAGATTTTTCACTCTTGGCCCGGCCCGGCCCGACCCGCTATAGTTCATGGGTCGAAGAGGCCCGAGCCCGGCCCACCCAAATTCAGTGTCGGGCCGGCCCGGCTGACTTGACAGGTCTAGACACATTTGCATGGACAGGAACATGAGTTTGAACCTGGCTATGTTCTTTATAGATTTTAATTTGTCAAATTATTGCGTTTATGCGTTCATGTAGGAATTATTGTGATGGTTTGTGAAAAATTGGGTTTTCTTGTGAAAAATTGGGACACATTTGCATGGATAGGAACATGAGTTTGAACCTGGCTATGTTGTTTGTAGATTTTAATTTGTCAAATTATTGTGATTATGCGTTCATGTAGGAATTACTGTGATTATTTGTAAAAAATGGGTTTTTTTTAAAAAAATTGGGACACATTTGCATGCCCATTCTGGATTGATGTTAAACATGTTATAAATGGAGATGAATTTGAACCTGGCTATGTTCTTTGTAGATTTTAGTTTGTTGAAAATCAACATTTGTGAATCATGCTTGAGCTTTTCAGTTGAAATTGGTTATTTGTGCCATGTGTTAGTTCCATGTCAGTAAGTCATAATCAACCTTGGTAGTATATTAATTTCCTTTTTCTAGCTAGTAATTGTCATAATCAATTGGTTACCTATATGCTTATTATTTCTTCTTCTTGGGCACATTAGTACATGGCTACCAATAAGTGTTTGCTCTATTATTAAATTTGTCTTTACTTGATATATTGCATAAGAATTTTAACTCTAATTTGTTAGAAAGTATATTCTTTGCATGATATATATTTTGGATGGTGCTAGGTGATAATTGTCTTTTGGAAATTGATATGGATAAGCGTTGGATTGGATCACATGATTGGAATTCAAAGGCATAAAAGGATGGGGTCGAAGCATTTCTTAAATTTGCATATAGAACTAAGAATGCTGATACGGTCCATATTTATTGCCCATGTAGTAGATGTGTAAATCGTGTTTATCATAATCGACAGACTGTGGAGGTTCATATAGAGATGTATGGATTTGAAAGGAGTTATATGGATTGGATATATCATGGGGAGTTATTGGGTGGTTTGGGTAATAACACCGATAATATAGGAGATGATATGTCAGTTGATGAAAGTGATGCTGGATTAAATGAATGTGCTGATATGACAACAATGGTACGAGAGGGAATGGGATTCTCATTCATGATAGAAAATATGGGTTGCGAGGAAGAGCCCATGGCAGAAGAAAACTTGCGGTCCGATGAATGCATGCCGAAATACTTCAAACTTCTAAATGAAGCAGAAAGCGATTTGTACGAGAGTTGTCCTAAGGGTGTCACTGAGCTATCATTTGTTGTCCAACTTTTACACCTGAAGCAACTTAATGGATGGACAAATCATTCTTTCACAATGCTGTTGGTCTTCTTAAAAAAGGTGTTTCCGTGTGCCAAGATTCCCAAATCATACTATCAAGCCAGTAAGCTAACTACTGACTTGGGGTTCACTTACAAAACATGGGATGCCTGTCCTAATAGTTGTATGTTGTTTCGAAATGAAACTGAGAATCTCGACAAATGTGAGATTTGTGGGGCTTCTAGATATAAAGTTGATCATGCCAACGAGGGTAATCTTCCTCCGGTTGACCAGGGTACTAAAGTTTCTCAAAAAAAGGTTCGATATTTTCCTTTAATACCAAGACTGCAACGATTATTTTGGTTATCGCATACAGCTTCGCTTATGAAATGGCATGCTGAGAAGCGAGTAGAGGATGGTGTAATGAGGCATCCGGCAGATTCTCGTGCTTGGAAGGCTTTTGATGATAATAATCCATCCTTTGCCAGAGACAGTCGTAATGTTAGACTTGGGTTAATTACCGATGGATTTAATCCGTTTGGTAATATGAGTGTTGCTCACAGTACCTGGCCTGTTGTAGTCGTCCCTTACAACTTACCCCCGTGGTTGTGCATGAAGCAACCTAACTTAATTTTGTCTATTCTTATTGATGGACCAAAAGGTCCAGGTGATAAGATTGACGTTTATCTGCAACCCTTAGTAGAGGAGTTGAAAGAACTTTGGGAGGTTGGTGTTTCTACTTATGATGCATCAACCAAACAATTATTTCAACTAAATGTAGCACTGTTGTGGACAATTAGCGACTTTCCTGCATATGCTATGTTGTCAGGATGGAGCACAAAAGGTGAATTTGCTTGCCCTTGTTGTAATAGGGATCATCAAGCTACCCGATTGACAAATGGTGGCAAGTATTGTTACTGGGGTCATCGTAGATTCCTACCAGGGCGCCATAAGTTTCGAAGGGAGAGGGTAACTTTTAATGGCAAATTAGAAATGAGGCCACCACCTTTGACATTATCTGGAACAGAAGTGTTAAAGCAGTTGAATGATCTCAATGTTTTAACTGAATATAAGAAGGAGGACCTCTTTACAAAGAGGAAGAGGGAAGAAGAAGAAAAAGAGAGAGCAAAAACACACAGTCTGCCAAAAACAAGATTAGGTTGGAAGAAGAAGAGCATCTTTTTTGAACTACAATATTGGGAACACAATTTGATTCGCCACAATCTAGATGTTATGCATATTGAAAAAAATGTATGTGATAATGTCATTTTTACTTTGCTAGGTATTAAAGGCAAAACAAAAGATAATATAAAGGCTCGAAAAGATCTCAGAGATATGAAAATTCGATCAGAGCTACATCCTCAACCACGGAGAAGAACTCTAGAGTACTTGCCTCCAGCTGAGTTCACAATGAGCAACAAAGAAAAGGACATTTTCTTGAAAGTGTTGCGAGATGTAAAAGTCCCTGATGGTTATTCATCTAATATATCTCGATGCGTGCATACAGAAGAGCGGAGTATGTGGGGTCTTAAGAGTCATGACAATCACATTTTAATGCAACAGTTACTTCCTATAGCTATTCGAAGGGTCTTACCAAAGCATGTTGTTAAATCCTTAATTGAATTAAGCAACTGCTTTGTGGTGTTGTGTTCAAGTGTAAATAGTATTACAGACTTGGAAAATTTTCAAGATCGTATGGCACTTACGCTTTGTAGTCTTGAGAAGATTTTTCCACCTGGGTTTTTCGATATAATGGAACACTTGCCTATGCATTTAGTGGATGAGTTACAAATTGCTGGAGCAGTATTGTATCGTTGGATGTATCCCATGGAAAGATATTTGCACACCTTAAAACTTTATGTGCGGAATCGTGCTCATCCAGAGGCTTCTATTGCTAAATCAGTATTGTTAGAAGAATGTATGACTTTCTGCTCAAGGTATTTGGACAATAGTACGGAAACCAAAATGAAGCGGCCAAGAAGAAATGATGATGGAGGAAAGAAATCTGGTCGCGTTGTAGGTAAAGCAGTGAACTTTCGACTTGATCCAATTATGCAAATACAAGCTCATCGATATGTGCTTGCCAACACGGAGGCAGTAGCACCATTCATTGAGTAAGTTTGTCTTGACTAATACCATGATTTATATCCTCTCGTTTAGTTATGTAATTGAAATAAATTTCTACATCTTGATACAGGAAACACCTTGCTGAACTTGGGTCAAAATATCCACAAGCTTCACAACGACACCTTATTAGTCGCCTTCATAATGAACACTTTGTCACTTGGTTTAAGGAGCATGTAAGTAGATGTATCTTTTAATGAACATTTAATATTTTTGACAGCTTGCAGTAAAATATCATTATTAACCTTGTTTAATGTTTTTTAATATAGGTGAAAGGTTTACCAGAGCAACAAATATCAGAGGAGATCAGATGCCTAGCTTTAGGCCCTCTTAAGGATGCTTTGAAATTTAATTCTTACATTGTTAATGGTTTTAGATTTCGAACCAAAAAAATTGATCTTCGTAGAAAAACTCAGAATAGTGGAGTCCTCCTAAAAGCAGAACAAATGAGTTATTCTAGTCGGAAAGATAGAAATCCTCTTACAGGGGATGTTATATTCTACGGACAACTGATAGACATTATTGAGATAAAATATTTGAACGGCATGAAGTATGTTTTATTTAAGTGCAACTGGGTTAATCCACGAGTGGGCCAGAAAGTGGATGAGTTTAATTTTACTCTGGTGAACTTCAATCATTTGTTATACAAAGAGAATAGGGTGATTGATGAACCTTATATCTTAGCATCCCAAGCAGAACAAGTTTGGTATGTTCAAGACCCTCTAGAGTCAGATTGGCATGTTGTTGTTCAGATGTCGCCGCGAGACGCATTTGACAAGTACTCAACAATAGTAGAAGATTTAGAAGCTAATAGAGTGGAACCTTATAGCATGCAACATCTGGATGAAGCTCATAATGGATCTTGGGTTAGGCAAGGAGTAGAGGGCTTGGTGGTTGACACAAATATTTGTGATGGTGATGATGACCATGATGACAGTGGTCATGAGTAGCAAGTTTGTAGCTTGATTTGCAACTATTTGTGATGCATATCAAATTACAAACTTGTTCCTCTTAGCTATTTTATATCCTTTCAAGTTGTTGGTTGTTTTATCTACTGTGATTGAACGTTGATGAATTTTGCTTATTTCAGTGAATGTTGATTAATTTTGCTTATTTTCTTTACTTCATTCATTCATCTTGTCATATACTTAGCTTATTTTCTTTACTTCATTCATTCCTCTTAGCTATACTATACTTCATTCATCTTGTCATATACTTGCTTCTACATGTTGTATGATAAACATGTTCTGTGATAAACATATATTATTTAGTGGCTCTACTATATATTTAGTGGCTTCTATATGTTCTGTGATAAACATATATTATTTAGTGGCTTCTACATGTTCTGTGATAAACATATATCATTATTAAATCTGGTCGCGTTGCAGTAAAATATCATTAATCTGGCTTCTGTATCCCTTTAATTCATCATGCTACTTATACGAGACTGCAATTTGTATTTGAGTTGATAGTGTAGGTTTGTAATGACCAATCACGGGATAACCCTGTATATTGCAATTTTTAACTTCTATTAGGAAAAATGTCCCCACAAAAGAAGAAGTTTATCAAGCCTGGGTTCATGTCGGGATATGAGAGGCAAAGATTGGAAAATATTACTAGAAATAAAATGAAAATGGATGCTTTGAATTTGCAACAAGCTTCAAAGCTTGTAATGAATTCGAAGATGGTTACTCGAACAAGTTCGAGTAAGATGGGAAAAAGAAGCGCAAGTGAAAGAGATGATGAGTATATCTCCGTCGGTGATGACTTGCTTAGCGAGGAAGATAGCAACCATAATGAAGAATCTTCCGACCCTAAAATGAAGAAGGTAATAAATTGGATATCAAGTCTTGTGTTTTCTGTCTTCATTCATTGGAATATCTTACTATTTTTCTTATGTTTCAGGTTGCAAACAATGATGACTCTTCTGTCCCTAAAATGAAAAAGGTTAAAAATTTGATCACAAGCGATTTTTTTACTGTTCTAGTGTACAGCTTACTACTATGGTTGCAAATGATGAGAAAAGCAACATCCGGGGTCCTCGAGTCTTGATCCCTATTGGTGCTGGTCTTGACCCTCTACCAATGCTTGCACTGCCAATGTCTAATGAGTTGTGATACGCTCTAATACACCAGTGTGCACTTAAATTTCTTCTGATACGCCACTGTGCAATTGATACTTCTTCTGATACTCGGGTATCCTGCTATGGTGGTTTGGTTCTTCATTGGTAGAGCTGGTTGAGCCGCATCGTGGATGTTATTGAGCTATTGCAGACCCACGGTGAGCTTCGATCTGATGCCTAGCTTCAACTGGGATCAAATTGTAGAGGAAGATTATTTTACTATGGTTTGAGCTTCCTTGCATAGATTTTTATTCTGATTTGAACTTCCTTCTATGTCTTTTTAGTGTGTTGGACTATCTTGATCTAATACAACACATGTAGCAAATGATGAAAAAAGCAACATCCGGGGTCCTCGAGTCTTGATCCCTATTGGTGCTGGTCTTGACCCTCTACCAATGCTTGCACTGCCAATGTCTAATGAGCTGTGATACGCTCTAATACACCAGTGTGCACTTAAATTTCTTTTGATACGCCACTGTGCAAATGATACTTCTTCTGATACTCGGGTATCCTGCTATGGTGGTTTGGTTCTTCATTGGTAGAGCTGGTTGAGCCGCATCATGGATGTTATTGAGCTCATGCAGACCCACGGTCAGCTTCGATCTGATGCCTATCTTCAACTGGGATCAAATTATAGAGGAAGAATATTTTACTATGGTTTGAGCTTTTCCTTGCATAGATTTTTATTCTTATTTGAACTTCCTTCTATGTCTTTTTACTGTGTTGGACTATCTTGACAATTCTGGATATTTGATCCTCAAATTTTGTCGAGGATGACCATTTTTTCTTTTCTTTATATACATATTGAATCTAATTTTCTTATATCTAATACAACACATGTAGCAAATAATACTTCTTCTGATACTCGGGTATCCTGCTATGGTGGTTTGGTTCTTCATTGGTAAAGCTGGTTGAGCTGCATCATGGATGTTATTCAGCTCATACAGACCCACGGTGAGCTTCGATCTGATGCCTAGCTTCAACTGGGATCAAATTGTAGAGGAAGAGTATTTTACTATGGTTTAAGCTTTTCCTTGCATAGATTTTTATTCTTATTTGAACTTCCTTCTTTGTCTTTTTAGTGTGTTGGAGTATCTTGACAATTCTGGATATTTGATCCTCAAATTTTGTCGAGGATGACCATTTTTCCTTTTCTTTATATACATATTGAATCTAATTTTCTTATATCTAATACAACACATGCATCTCTATGATGAGAAAAGCAACATCCGGGGTCCTCGAGTCTTGATCCCTATTGGTTCTGGTCTTGACCCTCTACCAATGCTTGCACTGCCAATGTCTAATGAGCTGTGATACGCTCTAATACACCAGTGTGCACTTAAATTTCTTCTGATACGCCACTGTGCAATTGATACTTCTTCTGATACTCGGGTATCCTGCTATGGTGGTTTGGTTCTTCATTGGTAGAGCTGGTTGAGCCGTATCGTGGATGTTATTGAGCTCTTGCAGACCCACGGTGAGCTTCGATCTGATGCCTAGCTTCAACTGGGATCAAATTGTAGAGGAAGAGTATTTTACTATGGTTTGAGCTTCCTTGCATAGATTTTTACTATGGTTTGAACTAACTTCTATGTCTTATTAGTGTGTTTTTTTTTGCATAGCTTACTACGTACTATGGTTTGAACTTCCCTATGGCACCGTGTTGGACTATCTTAACAGCACCTACCTATATACTGCTACATTGATTATGTATTTCCAGGCTGCATACAACAGTCCTACACGTAGGTCATCGCGTATTGCAAAGAATATGGAACATGTCATAGCAATGGGTGAGAGGACATTAGAGCCACGATTAGAACCCTCTTTTATGGAGGATGTCTTGCGCATTCCTATATCAAGACATCAAATTTTTCAGGAGAGCGATGATGAGCCTTTAGATAATGAGCCAGTAGAGAATTCTGAGAAAATTCCGAAGGGTAAGTTTTGTATTGAAATTTATAATGTAAATTGTGAGCTATTAATGGTTCTGATTTTTAAGTAGTATATTTATGAGTCTTTCCCTTTTGTTTCTGATAAGGTACGATGGAGAGTGGACCTTCCACTAGGCAACATAGAGGAGCTGCTAAGCCATGGAAAAAATGGGATAATGGAGTAAAAAAAAATCATAGAGTGGGATGAAGATTGCCAACCAGTTGGAGAACATGGGCACCATTTGATGTCTCATCTTGGTAACCTTTCCCGAAATGGCGAATTGTTTCCGTTAACAATGTTATCTTGGCGTAAGGCTGATAAGGATAAACTAGAAATGGTCTGGGCGTCGGTTAAGGTAACTTTCCCCGTCTCTTTATCTGTATTTTCATGGATTACTATCTTTATTTTTAGTATTATCCTACTTGATAGTGAACCCCCTATTGTCTGTCTTGCTAAACCTATAGACACATTGGCATTGACTTTGTAGTCAGTAACACTCAAGGTCTGTATTGTAAGCTATAGATCATAGCACTATAATTCACCATCAAGAGTAAAAACAAATCGATTGAAGCAGCTGTGGCCTAGAAGTGTTGATTGAAAATGTTATTTCAAGTGCAATATTTTGTTTATATTCTATTAATGTTGGAATGAAGATGTTGAAGTGGTTACTTGTTTTTGGTTTGGGATGATTCAACTAATTTATATCTTGCTGTTCTTGTGGTTGTTTGGAAGTATAACCTCGGATATCATGTTTGAATGCTTTACCATCACCTATTGTTCACATATTTTTGCTATCGATAATGGCTACTTATATTGATAACTTAGATATTATGTTTTTTTAAGGAAAACACAAATGCATCCGATGCTTTTAAAGCTATTTGCTTTAAGAAAATGGGAATTTCCTGGAAGGCCTTCAAGCATCGAGTGAAAAAAGACTTCTATACAAAGTTTGAGACCGATGAAGAGCGCCTAGCAAATGTGCCGCCCCGGGTGGAGCCCAGTCAATGGCCAACTCTAGTGGCATATTGGGGCTTGGGTAACACACAGGTATAAATCGACTAACAAATAACTTACATCCATATTCATGCTAGTGGCAAACCCTTTATTTCAATTTACTAAATAATGTCCAAATGTTTTTTAGAAAGTTTCGGAGAAGAACCAAGTTAATCGCGGAAAACTTTGTGCTCTTCCTAGAACTGGTAGAAGATCCTTTCCAGAAATAAAGAGAAAGGTTAGTATTGTGTTTTTTGGTAAGATAATTGTCATATATTTTCAGTTTATAATGTATAAGTTTTTTCTTACTTTGGAACATGCATACACATCAGAGGCGGTTAGAAAACAAGCCTGTTGACCTTGTCAACATGTGGAGAGCCACTAGAGGAAAAGATGGCAGTTATAATGAAGAAGACGGGGCTGCTGGAACAGAGGTATATAAAATTCATATTTGTAATGAGTTTTATTTTAACAAAATGTCTATTGCAAATTAGAAAAATTTAACACAAACCTCCTTGCATGCTATAGAAAATGTTGGAAAGGAGAATTGAAGAGCTACCAGCTGAAGAACGAGATAACGAGGAGCAATTGAATAATGTTTACAGGGAAGTGATCGGACAAGATGGGCATGGCCGAGTTTTAGGCCGAGGAGTAGGTGTAAGCGGTAAAGGATCAACATCCTTAGCAGCTCATCAGGCTGAGATTCAACAAGCAACAAATGCTGAGATTGTACAACTACGAGAAGATGGTGAAAAGTTACGAGAATATGCGGAGAAGTTGAGAGAAGAGACTGACGCTTTAAGGAAAGAGCGTGAGGAGCAAGAGGCCCGGCACAAGAAAGAGCTTGAGGCGGTCAAGAGTGAGCTTAGGACTGAGCTCAAAGATGAAGTTGTGGCCATGTTCCTGAATGCTCAACTACTTTCTCAACAATCCAGTACATCGTCCAGGTAATTTGCCAACTATCAACTTATTACATTGGTTTTTTTTCTGTGATTCTTATGTTTGGTTTTCTTTCGTGGCTGCAATTTATGTTTGGTTCTCCATTTCCTTTCTTTCAAGTTAAAATTTGTATTTATTACATTGGTTTCTTTTCTGGACTGATCTTTTCGACTGAATTTTGCATAGTCTGAATTTTGCATAATCTCGGTATCAGTATCGGAACTGAATTTTAGCTTCTGTTTTCACTGTGTCCTTTTCCCTGGAAACTCCAAAACCAGTGATATTTTTTACATATTGCCAAGTTATTTTTTACACTGAATTTTAGAGTATGTTAGATGGGTATCCATTGTTTTGTTTTAAGTTCAAATTATTGGACTAAATGTTCAGTCTCAGATTTACACTATACAGTTATATTCAGTCTCTAAATGTCCATATCACCTACATATATCAGTCCATTATTTTGTTCAGGTCATTATAAACAGTCCTTCTGAACTAAGGAGTTCAGTTCCCTGTTTTGATATTCCGATCTGTACCTTCATTTCAGACAATTGAAACTTCAAGTTCAGTCATTGAACTTTATTTTGGAGAATGAACTTCAAGTTCAGAACATTGAACCTGTGTGTGGGATGTCTTGGTATCCTAACCCCAGGTTAGCTTGCATCTGTCCACCTTGATCCCGTCCACTGCAAATTCATGTAGGTTCACTGCATTTCCTGGGTTCAATCACACTATGATACAGTAATTTAGGTGCTGCTGTAACTTTATTTAAGGGTAATGGTACGGTAATTGGTTTTACTGATATTCGACAAGTATCAGAGGATTGACGTCATATGATATTCGACAAGTATCAGAGGATACTCGGTACGGTAATTGGTTTTACTGATAACCGAGTATTGGGTGGACATTGGGAAATCAAATCGGACCCTTCATTATCCTGATGTTGGATCAGACTCTGCTCGGCACACGTCAGGTTAATACTGATGTGTATCTTCCTCAAGGTACCTTATGAACTCGGTCATAGTTGGTATATTCTCGAAATTCTTGATATAATAGGATCAACCCTGTTCTAGATCGTTGTATTGGATACACTGAGTTATCCGTTTGATCAGATAACTGAACGAAAGCAATTAAGCTTTCGAAACACCTGACAACCACTCTTAGGCATTAGAACTTGTGTTGTTCGAGCCAACCTCATATTAAGCTTCATATTGATACCAAGTAGGTGATGTTTTCATTTTACCATTTTTTCGAATACATCAACAGTCAGTATCTTATTAAATTATTGAAGCACGACTGAACATGGTATCCGACCCTACCCTTATACATATATTACATGCACTTGATTACAGCTACCCCTAGTTGTAATTGGCCAATCAGTGAAGGCCATGGGTAGTACTGAGAGATGTCGTCCTAAGGCAAAACCCTGGTTGGGAAGTCATTTATCCTTCTGAGGAAGAGACATCCTTAATGGCTTGCTCTCGAAACCACCTTGTGGTGTCAGTCTATTGATTTTAACTTTTACATTGGTTTTTTCCAGCTTGTTACTGTAATTCTTGCTAGAATAATTGTACTTCCCATTTAAAATGTTTTCCAATTTTTCTCGTCTTCACTTAAACTTCCTTTTTCACTTGAAGCTTCCTTTGTCACTTGAAGCTTTTTCTGTACATTGTTTTTTTCCAACTTCTTTGTACGCAGGTACGAACAGTTTGGAAGAACGGTTAGTAGGTTTGTACAATTTGTTTAAACCTTCACAAACTAATGTGGTCTAGTCTGTACAATTTGGAAGAACTTGTCTTTCTTTTCTGGTTGTTCATGTATAGTTAGCAGGTTGCTAATTAATATATTGGCATATCTTCATTTGCAGGACCTTCAAAAGTATTCTGGATATGCTAAAATGATGGGCGACGATCTTGTGATGATAAAAAGTTTGGGTTAATTTTTGGGTTCATGTTGGATAATATTAAAAATATGGTGTAATGGTGGAGACAATGGGTTCATTTTGTAACTGAATTGTGGGTGATTTTTAGTGTTTTGGATTTATTTTGGAAAAGGTGGTTAAGGATGCTTAATGGGTTCAGCATTTTGTATGTAATGGTGGAGACAACGGGTTCATTTTGTAACTGCTGCTGTGGGTGATGTAGTATTTTGGATGTATTTTGGAAATGGTGGTTAAGGATGCTTAATGTTTTGGATGTATTTTGGAAATGGTTGTTTATCAATTGAACATATATAGTTATATATGAATTTTGTTGTCTTCTACTTAATGGCAAAGAATGCTTGATGTTGTTAAGTTTTTTGGTATTGGAGCTTTGATGCCTGGAGATACATCTGAGGACAAGCTTGACAACGTCCATGATTATATGAATTTATGTGTATTTAAATTGTATGTTTTATAGCTGAAAAATACAGACATTAATTTCATAAGTGTTACTTTGGGACAGTTATGTAATTGTCCTAGATAAAAACGACATTCTTTTGTAACGCTGGCAAATTTGTTTAGGACGGGTGTTACTCGTCACAAACTCTTTTATTTTGGGACGGTTTTGTAAACCGTCGTAAAGATGTAAGAATTCAAACTCTTTTGGTACGGTTACATTTTTCGACCCTAAAACCAAATTAGGACGGCATTTTTGGTCCTAAAACTTTTTGCCACGCCACCCTAATAGCACCGTCACTTACCGTCCTAAAATTCGTCCCAAATCACAATTTAGGACTGATTTGGGTCTTTTTAAGACGGATTTTTGGGGTCCTAGAAAATCACTTTTTTTGTAGTGATATCTTCGTTACTACCTTCCTCGCGAGTGCTCCCGCTTCCCCTACCGGTGGCAGGACCGGGATCGCCATTGATATGGGGAAGCCCTAGCGCCGACCGCATCTCTTTTATATATATATATATATATATATATATATATATATATATATATATATATATATATATAGAGAGAGAGAGAGAGAGAGAAAGAAAATATATATATATATATATATATATATATATATATATATATATATATATATATATATATATATATGGAGAGAGAGAGAGAGAGAAGCGGATCAAAAGCCCCCCTTAGAAAACCTCCTAAAAACTCCCCCTCACTCTAATCCGTAATTTAATGTTAATATTAATGTTAATATTAATGTTAATGTTAATATTAATGTTAATATTAACATTAAATACTAAAATTAACATTAAACTTAACATTAAAATTAAAATTAATATTAAAATTAACATTAACATTAATATTAAAATTAACATTAACATTAATATATAAAAAATTAAAAAAATTAATATTAACATTAACATTAATATTAATATTAATATTAACATTAACATTAACATTAATATTAACATTAATATTACGAATTAGAGTGAGGGGGCTTTTTAGGGGGTTTTCTAAGGGGGGCTTTTGATCCGCTATATATATATATATATATATATATATAATCTTCTTGGCTAGACAGACGGTTTCGAAATCGAATTACGAAAAAGGTATAAATATATGTGTAAAAGTTAGAAATAGTGGGTTCAAATAACATGCAATGTAGCGTTCGGACATTAATATATATATATATATATATATATATATATATATATATATATATATATATATATATATATATATATATATATATAAACGATGTTAGGTTACCCAAGCGGCGGATTAGGGCATCCAAGCGGCGGTCCAGGATTCGATCCTGCTGCTCCTACTTCGAAGTCGGCAGGCACGGCGGAGGAACCGGACGGCCCACCCTCGAGAGACGAAGGGGGAGGGTGGACCACCGTTGAAAGAAGACGTCGTCCTATTCAGAACGCATGGAGAGAGCGAGATGGCGCTCGGGGTACGACGCAAAGGAATCAGGGAGTTAGCCGACCACAGCCGCCTAGGGCACCAGGCGTGAATCGCAGGCCGGAGTCTCACCACCTGGCGGGAGTAGGGCGGAGAGGACAGACTGAAACCGGAGGAAGGAGTGCAACCGAACCAAGGAAGGAGATGAAGTCTCCCATTAAGAGGGGCGTACCCGGTCCCCGATCGGCACCGATATCTTGGGCAGAGCTATGTAAACCAGCCGCAGTGCAGGAAGAAGTCGAGCTACAATATGTAGAACCAAGGGTCATAGATGGACGGAAAGTGGTTGAGATCACGGCAGATGACATAGAGGAGACGTCGGCATATTGGCAAAATACTATTATTTTGTACGTAATGGGGAATAAACCATATTACGGACAACTAAAGGCTTAAGCCCAGCGAGTTTGGAGACCAAAAGGGGAGATGGAGATCTTCTCCAGAGAAAACGGGTTCTATTTCATCAAATTCGATATCGCGGAGGATTTGGAGAAGGTGTTAGAGGGAGGCCCATGGACCTTCGACGGAAGACTCGTCGTGCTGAAAAGATGGTGCCCAGAATCCTGCTTCGAGAAAGATCGTCTATCGACAGTTCCAGTTTGGATTAGACTTCCCTGGCTATCTCCACAGCTATGGAGTACCCCGGCTATCATGAAGACCGCCAGTATGATTGGAAAGCCACTTCGAACAGACATTCTCACAGCTAAGCGGAAGCGGTTATCTTTTGCGAGGGTATTTGTGGAGATAGAAGCGACAAATGATTTACCAAGAAGGGTCGAATTAATGCTGCCAAACGGAGAAGTGCTATGGCAACAAATTGAATATGAGTGGGTCCCGCCTTCATGCGGGAAGTGCAATTGCTTTGGGCACGTCCGAGTTCAGTGTCACGAAGAGGGAAACACCGTGGAGGAAGAATCACAGACTAACAACAAGCAAAAGGAGGACGGCGTAGTTAATATGGAGGCAATTCCGAACCAGGGATTCAAAGAGACGAGCGAGAGGGAAGAGATGGAGGAGGATATTCCACAAGCAGCAAAGCTAGGAGAGGAACCAGGTAGCGGGCAGGGACTATCCATGCTCGGCAAGCGGCAAGTCCCGGAGCAGGAAGGAGGTGATAAGGGATACATGTCCATATCCCTAGGAGAGCAGCAGATAGCAGGTGAGGATCATCAAGTCGGACACATTCAGGACTTGGTGCAACTCACAGATGATGGGGGCCTTTGGGAGGAGGATATAGGCGGAAGAGTGACGAAGTTCGTCAGGATATTCGGGGACGGAAACAGAGAGCAAACTCGACGGCTTACATATGGCGACACCTACGAGGGTGAACACGCGCAGGGAGCAGCCCTTGCCAGGGAACATCCAAGGTGGCGCGACAATCTGAGAGGGGATGCCCGAGAAGGAGGAGATAAGAGAGCCAGCCCGAGCACGGCAGACACTGGCCGGAACCAAAATCAGAAGCAAGGGGCAGGGCAGCGGAACAAGGAAGTAGGACCCACTATTCATCAATGACCATACTCACGTGGAACGTCAGGGGAGCAAACTCGATCGGCCGGTGGAAGGAGATCCATCAGTTGGTGAGAAATTCTAAGAGTTCGATAGTGGCTATATTAGAGAGTAAAATTAAGAATCCAGAGAGACTTCAACAACGGCTTCCGGCTCAGTGGATGGCTGCAGACAATCTTGCACAAGGAGGAGTCGCAAGGATATGGATCATGTGGGACACCAGAATCTGGAAGGGTCAGGTTCGATTTTCCTCGGAACAATTGATTGTCATAGATTTTACTAATAAAGTGGGATTAGAAATTATTGTTGGGGCTGTGTATGGGCATAATGACAGACAGGCGCGGAGTAGCTTGTGGGAGGATATCGTTAATATCTCTGGTGAAGTGGGTAACCAAACCCCACTTCTTTTCAGTGGAGATTTTAACGCTATTCTAGCAGCCAACGAGAAGGAAGGGGGAAGGCCAGTCCCGCCCAATCTTTTGGCCGATTTTCAGAGTTGCATCTCAAGGTCGGGTCTCATTTGTCTGGAAAGAATGGGTCAAGTATGGACCTGGAACAATTGCTCGATTAAAAATCGGGTATTCTGCCAACTGGATAGAGCAATTGGTAACTTGAGATGGATAGAGACATTCCCCCAAGCCAGGGCGGAGGGTCTGCACAGGGGTACAAGCGATCACGCCCCTATTCTTGTTAGGCTGGTTCACTATCACAAGAAAGGGAGAAGGCCGTTCAGATATTCCAATGCGTGGAAACACTCTGAAGGATACGACGAAGCGGTTCTTAGGGGGCTGCAGTTTAATGTTCCAGGCACCCCGCAGTTTAGGCTAATTCGGAAGCTCAAGAAGGTGAAACAGGAAATTCGGTATTGGAATATGAAGAGGCCACAGAAGGAGTTCGAAGAAAAAACTAAAAGCTTGCAGGAGGTTCAAGAACTGTTGCACACGGCCCCGTTCGATCAGGAACTTGCGCGCAAAGAAGCAAGCCTGCAGGAAGATGTGCGTCGACTCCGATTTCAGGAGGAAGTTCACCTGAAGCAACGAGCTAAGTGCGCGTGGCTCAAGGACGGAGATAACTGTTCAAAATTTTTCCACGCCACAGTAAAGGCGCGTCTTCACCGGAACTCGTCGACTCCTCTACTGGATACTGCGGGTGTTTCCACCGATCAGTCAGAGCATTTGAGTACAGCCGCTGTTAGTTACTACACCGCCCTCTATAACACCAACCCAGTCCGAGAAATGCAAGAACAGAATATCATTTGCAAGAAGATGGTTACGGAAGCAGGTAACTCCAGGTTGCGGAGGAAGATAAGGATGGAGGAAATCGAAAAAATTATTCAGAGCGCTGATCCCGATAAATCTCCAGGACCGGATGGGTTCAATGCAGCGTTCTTCAGGCATCACTGGACCCAGCTGAAGGATCTAGTGTTCGAAGTGGTGGACGATTTCTTCACCAATGGTCGACTTATCAAGGAGCTTAATCACACATTTCTCGTGCTTATTCCTAAGAAGGACGGAGCGACTGAGCTGGGAGATTTTCGTCCCATAGCCTGCTGTAATTTTATTTACAAAATAATTACTCATCTCATGTGTAATAGGTTGCAGGATATAATGCAAGAGCTCATCTCGGCGAACCAGGCAGCATTTGTTAAAGGGAGGGCTATCGCGGATAACTGCCTCCTGGCTCACGAACTTATCCGAGATTTTAATAAGAAGGGAGGGCGGAAAGGATGCATCAAACTCGACTTGCGGAAGGCATATGACACAGTAAATCGCCGATTCTTATGTCAGATTCTCGAAGGTATGGGGTTCGATCAATGGTGGATTGACAGAGTTGCAGAATGCATTAACACCCCTTCTTTCTCTGTGATGATAAATGGCCAACCACATGGGTACTTTAGCAGCAGCTACGGATTGAGGCAGGGTGATCCTTTATCTCCGTATCTATTTACTATCGTCATGGAATATTTTACGTGTTTGATTGATGTGCAAGTTCACAGGGGCAACATCTTGCCGCTATTCCAGCGGATTAGCCCGGTGGTTTCCCATCTAATTTATGCAGATGACCTTCTGGTGTTTATGCAACCATCAGAAAAGGGGACGACGGCACTCAATCAGGTTCTCGAGGAGTTCAGGATGAAGGCGGGATTGGCACTTAACAGGAACAAGTCCTAATTATTTCTAAGCAAAGAATGCATGACGCAATCTATCTGGGCGGACCGATTAGGGATTGAACAGGGACAGCTCCCGGTGCGGTATCTCGGCATCCCCCTCTCTATTAATCATGTTTCTAATCTAGATTGTGCGGAGCTGGTTTGTTACGTCCAAAACAGATTAGAAGGGTGGCAGACACAACTCCTCTCTTTTGGAGGGAGAATCGAATTGGTTCGTTCAGTAATTTGGGCAATCGCAGGATACTGGTTCCAAGCCGTCAGTGTACCGAAGGGAACAATAAAGAAGATAGAACACATGTGTGCAAACTTTGTCTGGAAAGGGAGCATTCATTCTATAGCATGGGAAGAGCTTTGCCGTCCGAAGAAGGAGGGAGGTATTGGAATCTCGTCGCTGCAAACACTCAGCGAAGTAGCAAAACTCAAACTGGCCTGGAAATTTTTGACGGGTAACTCCTTGTGGGCAAGCTGGATGCGAGCAAGATACGCGCCGATTGAAAATTTTTGGGTCATGCCTCATAATAATAATTATTCGGTTCCGTTCAAGACTATTTTGTCAAAGAGGGAAGTGTTGAAGTCGTGCATTACTCGAGTAATACGGGACGGGGCGGGGACGAATTTATGGAAGGATCCGTGGCTGGGTAAAAAGAGCTTCATAGAGCGGGTGGGTTGGCCTACTTATGAGATGGTCGGTCAGGAGGTTCAACTTAGTAGCATCATAAAAGACGGTTCCTGGAATGTAACAAACCGACATATTCAACAATGGTTTGGCGGGGAAATCGCTCAAGTCCCGATTGTATCCGAAGCTGGAGCGGATGAATGGACGTGGGACGGTGCAGGTACAGGCGGATTCTCACACAAGGTGGCATATGAGAAAATCCGAGAGGTGAACACGGAAGTTCCATGGGCGGAGGTGGCCTGGGTCAGAGGAGTGGCAAACAAGTGGAAGCTATGCATGTACAAGGCCATAAGGAACAGACTTCTTACTAAAGAGAGACTGGTGCGTATTGGAGTATACATGCCGGATACTAGATGCGCACTATGTGGAGGAAACAGTGAAACTCGGAACCACCTTTTCTTTGAATGCCCCTTCTCGGATGAATTGTGGTGCGTATATAGGAGGAGACTGGGTATTCCAATCAGACGGCAAGCGGCGATGTTGGAAGTAGTGGACGAGGTTCGGCAATTGCGAAATCAAGGACAGAAATTCTGGGAGGCCTGTAGTCGTCTTCTCGCTGTTACTTGGCACATTTGGAGGGAACGCAACAACCGAATATTCGCAGGAAGAGCCAACACCATTACTGGCCTCTTCAACAATATAGAGCAGGACATTCGGATGATCCAGGACGGGAACGGCTGACAACAGGAGGCGTGAGAGGAGAGTTCGCTGTACAGGCGGCTCGTCCTTAGGTCCTAGGCCAGCGTAAAAATTTTTTGGTGTATTGTTGAATGGAGGACCAGCGCTCTGGTAGTTAGAGCCTGGCTTCAGAGTAGTCTCAGTTTGTAACAATTCGTTTGTTCAATAAGAAGAACCCTTTCCGCTTCAATATATATATATATATATATATATATATATGTGGAAGCGGATCAAAATTCTCCCTTAGAAAACTCCCTAAAAAACCCCCTCACTCTAATCCGTAATTTAATATTAATATTAATGTTAATATTAATGTTAATGTTAATATTAATGTTAATATTAATTTTAATATTAACATTAAATAATAAAATTAACATTAAATTAACATTAAAATTAACATTAACATTAACATTAATATTAACATTAACATTAACATTAATATTACGAATTAGAGTGAGAGAGATTTTTAGGAGAATATATATATATATATATATATATATATATATATATATATATATATATATATATATATATATATATATATATATATAGCAAATGACCTCTAGTATATATATATATAGCAAATGACCTCTAGCCTAGTGGTTAAGAGAGATGCATGCGGCCCAAGTGGTCGGGAGTTCGAGCCCCGGTGGAGGCGAGTTCACCACAATTACCCATTGCTTCAAAAAAAAAAAATAATAAAATAAAATAAAATAAAATAATATATATATATATATATATATATATATATATATATATATATATATATATATATATATATATATATATATATATATATATATATATATATATATATATATATATATATACGCTAAAATGATTGGTTTCGGAACTTCAGTGTGCACATATCTAAATTTGACTCTTGGACTATAGTCACTATACTCCTCGCTTTAGTTAATTAAATGCCACTATTTGTAACTTGTTCTTGGTCGGTTGCTGCAGGCCATGCTCAGGACACAGCCATTTGAGTCTCGCGAAGGACGTTTCGCTTCAATGTGGCGTTTCTAGTTTTGTATATATATATATATATATATATATATATATATATATATATATATATATATATATATATATATGTTTGTAGTGAACGGAGATGTTGTACAAATTGGGCCTATATTGTCACTACTCACAATGAGTCTAGTTATCGATAATTAGCAAGAAGTAAAATCTGAGTGTTATAATTATTTTCTAAGTAGTAGCGAAAAGTGATATTTTAAACTAAATATTTAGATTTTTATTATTATCAATAACTAAGTAAATATCATGAACTAGATAGAGTCCAAAATGACTTTTAACATTTGCAAGAATAAGACAGACCTATTCCTTTGGAATTTTTTAAAGACAACAAATGATATAAACCAAAAACAAATTAACAGGAAAAAAATAAAAAAAAAATCAAAGAACTTAATTTTCAGTCCAAAAACCCTTTTTGGTTAAGTTGAGACCAGTGCTCGTATAACTCACACCAACCACAATCGTTGGACCACCTCCAGATAGTTAATTCAAAGATTGCCAATCAATTTTTTTTATAAATAAAATCTTTTGGTAAGACATGATCATTTTGCGTAGAAGATAATTCTAAATTTGAAATTCTAAACAAGCACTGATACTATGGACACAATAATCTCAACTTTGACTATCTTGACTAATAATCTCAACTTTAACTTTGACTAACGTTTTGAAGCTATTATTTTTCATAGTTATTATTTTATAATGGTCAATTTGTTGATATATTTTGCACGTATAAAATATTGCTTTGATGAATGGGCGGTCTTCGGCTATGGGTTTCAAATCCTCTGACCATATAGTGCAAAATTGAATTCTGGCTGCTGCCGGCGTTGGTCTTCCTTGCTCTTTTTTTTCTTTTGCGTGTTGCGTGTCATGTTGCACTAGGGGCCGGTTGGTCCGAAGCCCGACCCAGGTCCGGACCGGCCCGCTGGCCTTGAAGCCCGGTTCGCCAGTGGCCCGAACCGGCCCGGCCCGCCAGTGGCCCGAACCGGCCCGGCCCCCCACCCCTAAACGGGTCGAATCGGGCCTCCCCCCCAGCCCGAGCCCGGCCCGGCCCGGCCCGCGAATTTTTTTTTACATTGTTCGGTGGCCCGGCCCGAAGCCCGGCCCGCTGGGACCGGTCCAGCCGACCGTTGTTTTTTTTTTTTTTTTTTTGACCGTTGGAGGAGGGGGGGGGGGGGGGGGGGGGGGTTCTTTTACAAAAATGCCCCTCCCATATAGCCGTTATTAAAACGTTGGGAGGGACATTTTGGTCATTTTTGGCGTAAAATTACCAAAATAATCCCGAAAAATTTTATAAATAGGCCAAAAATTTCATTTTTCAAACACAACTCATTCCAAACATTTCTCTACGGTGTTCTACGACTTTTCCTCCCCGGTGCTCTGGTGTTCTACGGCTTCCCGATCTCCCTCCTAACTCCATTCCGGCTCTACGGCTTCCCGATCTGTCACGTCCCAGAACCAGAATACTGGAGAGCGGGGGCAGACATAGCCAGCTACGTATAACGGAATGGGATCCACACCGCTATACGGTCACGGCTGTCTAGATATGTGAGGGTTTCACTACAATCCATCAGCCTCTTAAGGTCATAAAATAGCCTATTGTCTCAATCTCAACCAACTAATAATAATCACAAGATATCAGATCTCCAAATATACAATTGTAAGGCGTCCCAAACATTACATATCCAGATGATCATGAAGCTAGTCGTTACAAAATGTGAGGACTAGCAAGAGTTCAGTCATACATGATCAACCCCCGGGGCTTGTCAATCATGTTACAGCCCGTAGGCAGACAGTAAGTAAGTACAATCGAGCTAACACTTGCTCGTCGGCTAAACGTCTCAAAAGAATAATTCACAATATTACAGTGGGAGAACAAAAGAAACCCACTCGATACCCTGATTACGCCTGGTGACCACCATCGGGCTGGAAGACAGGTAGATCCTTTGCTGCTGCTCCGGTATCTGGCCATACAAAACCAGCTGGGTCAGACCCCAGGAAGAGCAAGTGCCACAAAGGAGGCCACAAAATAAGAACCAAAGCCAGCAAATTAGCACAATAATAATATAATTACATAATAAGAGACAGTAATTTAAGAAAAAGCATGATGGATAATTATAAAAGACAATCTTGCATAGAATCACTAAAAGACAGGACATATGGAAAAGCATGTCAGGATGATATACGATGAGATAACCATGGGACTATTCAGATAGCTAGGTTACAACCCGTAAACCAAACAAGGACCGGGGTTGTAACCCTTCGTCTGAACGGAACTTGGTTTCTCTCACCATTTATCGGCAAGATAAATATAAGAAATCAGGTCAAGTAACAATCTGGAGTGACAATCATTATAGTGACAATCTGGAGTGACAATCCTTCAATCATTCTGGTACAATCCTACAATCAATCAATTCTAGACAATACTATACTGGACCAGACTCCATCCAAGCAATCACGGCCAATCATTGCCTACGGCTTTCTACATTAACTAACTAGGGTTATCACAATCCTAGTTACTAGTAAGATGCAATGAGATGCTCCAAGTAGTCACAGGCCCTGCAGCTATCCAGGTTATCCATGCAATCATTATAGTGACAATCTAGAGAGTACAATGCATTATAGTGACAATAGAGTTCAATCATTTAAGTGACAATGGTGGGTGCCCCACATAACAGTGGACTGGAAATGTGCCCTTCTCGTCGGCAGGCTACAAGTCCAATCATTTGCGGCCGGGATAACGGGATCGCCTGTAACTGGGGAACATCTCTTCATGACTAGTGAATTATACTAATTATTAACCTTAGTCCAATTCCGTAGGTACTCCTGACCGTGGTACTCAGGAGTCCCCTCCTAGGCATGATGCAAGACATGACTGGATTATTTGTACAAGCACAATCGCCCACGGTATCAGGATTAATTATACATGTCATGTCATGTCAGGTAGCCGTCGCAACAGCTATTCAAGATATATCAGGTCAGGTTATCATATCAAGTGTACTAGTCAGGAGTGCGCCACGACGGGCCACTTATCAGGTCATGCTCAATTATCAATTCCAAACAAATCCAGTGAATTCGTGTTATCAAGTTCAGGACAAAAGGCGTAAGGATATAAAATGGACATAAAATATCTAATAAAATAACAATATACAGGGCTATAGAAGAGCAAAGCTTAAAGAATTAAGACCAAACTCCAAGAGCCAATGGGTTAAGCAAGGGGTCAGGGGGCAGCGTACACAAAAGTCACGCACGCTCAAGGGAGCAGCGTACATGAAAAGTCACGCACGCTCAAGGGAGCAGCGTACATGAAAAGTCACGCACGCTCAAGGGGAGCAGCGCACGCTCAAGGAAGCAGCGTACATGAAAAGTCACGCACGCTCAAGTCTGCGTACGCACAAAAGTACGCACGCAGGACACGCTTCCAACAGGAAGCGTATCCAAGGCTCAGTGGCGTAAGCTAAGAAGCTCTGCACACTACTCATTGTCTTCTCCAAACAGCAAGAACACCATGGATGAACCCAAAGCTTCAAAAGTTCAGAACTTGGCCATCCGAACTCCAAATCCGGATTTCCAAAGTTCCAATTGGAGTGAAACTGAAAGCTCTACCACATGGAAACATCAAAACCCACAAAATCCAACTTAAATAGATCAAACCATGTAAAATCCGAAAATAGCTAAAACCTAGATCTAGAACAATGGAGACACCAAATCACAAAAAGCCAAGAACTAATGTTGATCACCATGTCCTAATCTAGCTAATGGACCAAGAAAAATAGGATTCTCATGTAGTGGCAAGATGCACTTGCCTAGGGTTGGGAGAGTTGTGTAGAGGAAGGAGAAGAAGAAGAAGAAGGAAATTAATGATGGTTATGAGGAGAGAGAAAATGTTGGTAGAGTTATAAGAGGAGGAGTTGTGGTGTGTTGAGGTGGAGCATAGCTATGGTGATCCAATGCATAATAAACCAAATCAAACCAACCCAATCCAACCAATTAAAACCGAGCCAAGACAAAATCCAAAATACGAGAAATACCGAAATTCCACAAGTCGAGAAAAATAAAAATACATGCCAAAATCCAGATACGAATATAAATACGAATACGAAAAATACAAAAAATGAGGGTGACACGATCTTCTCTCAATCCCTTACTTTCTTCTAACATAGTTTACTTATTTTATTTTATATGGCTGGTGAAGGTTCTGTTACCCCCAGTTTTCATGAACAGGGATATTTTGGTAATTTTTCACTTTAATTTTTTTTGGAATATATTATTTTATTTATTGTATATTTTGGGGTTATTTGAGTCGGGTTCGAATTTTAACTCATTCCGACTTGTTTTGACTTGTTTCGGGGACCCGGGGTAGTTTTGACCTTAGCGGGCCACACACTAGTTAGCCATGGCTCACAATAGTACCATCAAAAGTTAGAGGGATTAATCATGACCCCATGGATTAGGTTAGACCTAATTAGAACATTAGATTTACATTTTTAACCCCCAAACCCTAAGCAAACTTGTAATGAGCTAATAAAACAATAGAGGGGCAAACTTGTAAATAGTAAAAGGGGGTTTGGAGCTAGGGCTGTGCATAATTAAGTCAAACCGACCAAATCGAACCAAGCCAAACCGAACCGATTGGTTTTAAACCGAATCGATGGTTCAGTTGGTTTGGTTCGACTTTAATTTTTTTTAAACCGACCAGTTCGGTTCGGTCACGGTTTAGTTATGCCAAAAACCGTCCAAACCGAACCGAACCGAACCAAATCCTTGTTAAATAATTAGATTTTAAAAAATTGAATTGAAGCTGCTGAATTGGAGTCCAATTTTTTTGAAGTGCAAGTTGACTGAGGTTTGTATTTACTGTTGAAGTGTACGTTGAATTGAAGCTGCTGAATTGAATTGAAGTGCAAGTTAAAGAAATTGAATTGAAGTGCAAGTTAAAAAAATTGAATTGAAGTGCAAGTTGAATTGAAGCCGCTGAATTATATTTACTATTACAAAGTGCAAGTTGACTGAGGTTTCACAAAAAAAAACATACATTCTATTTTTTTATGTGATCAAAACCGACCAAGTCGAACCGATCCAAACCGAACCAAGTCGGTCGGTTTCAAAACTGAACCGACCATTTGACTGGTTTGGTTCGGTTTTGCTTATTTTCAAACCGATTAACTTCGGTTCGACTTCGGTTAGGACCAAATAGGTCGACCACCGACCGATGCACACCCCTATTTGGAGCCATGTAGTGGCCGGCCACATGTAGGGGTGGGGAGGAGAGAGAAAGTCACCTTCACTTGTTCTCATCCACTTTCTTCTTCTTCTTCTCCAAAGGTTCCTTCCATTCTTGAGAGCTCCACCATTGTTTCAATCTCCAAAATAAGTAAAACCCTTCTCTAAAATAGTTTTCCATTTCATATAGAATGTTAGGAACCCATAGGAATGGTTCCCATGGTTGTGTCTCCATTAGAGACTATTTTGTGTCCATTTGGACATTTTTAGAGGTGTCCAATATGTAGGATCGTGTCCCAATAGAAAAAACCCCTATTTGGACATATGAATATTGTTTGTGCATTGATTTTTGGTGTGTTCTATATTATTTCAGAATTTACATGTGTTTAGGAATGATTCTCTTAATGTATCATATTCCTATTAGCTATATGGATATATATGTGGTTATATCTATATATTTTCTATGTATATATATATATATAATAATATTATTAGTGTATATTTATGTGGTGTGGTGTTTGTGTTGTGTTGGGAGGGACTTGACAGGTTCAGCCATGGGGCATGGGATTGTGTGTTCTTGTGAGGTGTGTAGAGAGGAGCTTGAGTGTTGTATGTGTGTATGTTGGTGTAGGTGTTGTGTTGGTTAAATGTTGGAGAAGGGAATGTGAAGAATAGAGAGTTTGAGAGTAGTTGTGTGGAGTGATAGAGGGGAGGGGAAACCAATTCTTGGCTGTCAAACCTCCCCAATGTGCTGTCCACAATAGCCCACATTTTCCCTTATTTGCTGTCATGAACAAGCCCACATAACCCTCCCTGATGCTGTCCAAAACAGCCCTCAAGTCAAGCCATTTGATGGCTGTCCCCTTCATCCAAAACAGTCCATACTTCACCCTAACACCACCACAAAACCCATTCAAACATGTCCAGAAATTCCCCCATATGGCTATCATTGTACCCCCATTTCAGTCCAGTTTTGGGCTATAGATGGCTGTCCACATTGGCCTAAAATCAGTCCCCCATTGCATTCATTTCAGCCCCTCAAATTCAGCCCAGGTTTTGCCATTAGGTGGCTGTCCTTTGGACTTCATTCAGTCCATGCAAACACACTACATTCAGCCCATATGTATGGCCTTGTGGCTGTCCCTAGCAAGCCCTATAGCTGTCCTTTATTGCTACACATTTCAGTCATTTATACCATTCAATTTCAGCCCACCAACCATTCAAAATCAGCCCCACATTTAACTCCAAACCAGTCTAGTTTTTTCCCACTTTTGATTGTCCTAATGCATTCAAACATAGTCCATTTAACCCATTCATTTCAGCCCTCCATAACCCATATCAGTCCACCACATTAGCCTGTGTGTGTGTGTTTTGTGAGATGTGTGTGTTGTGAGAGGGCTTATGAGTGAAACTATATCCTATAGTATAGCCTATATCTAAACTATTAGAAAACCTATAGGAGAACCTATGGGTATATAAATAGAGGATGTATCATGAGAGTGAGTGGTGTAGGTGAGTGTGATAGAGTAGAGGGTAAAATTCTGATAGGTAAGGTAGGTAATAGGGTAAACCTACACATATCCTAAAACTAGTTTAGATACCTAGGATACCCATTTTCCTTGGTAGGTAAACCTTAGATAGGTTGATACCTAGCTACCCTAAGGAGTCTAGGCTAGTACCATGGGTATTTGCGGGGTTTCCTTGTAATTGGACAAGGTATCGGGATTTACCTTGGAAGGGTAAATACTAGTTTTGCCTAGAAATAGGATATTTGTGTTAGAAGTCTAAGATAGGGTTGAACTTGATTCCCATGGTTGGTAATGATCGAATATGGTGCTCATAGACTAGTTTTGACGTCGGTTGACCTTTTTGACCGAAAGTCAACAAAAGTCAACCGAGAGTCAAACTTAGTCTTTAAGCGACCCGATTTGACCGAAACCAACCCAGAGTTGACCAGTTGACTGAAAGTCAACAGTTGGTCAACATTAGACTAGTTTGACCTAGGGTTGACCTAGAGTTGACCAGAGTTGACTTTTTGACCAAAAGTCAACTGTAAGTCAACCTTTGACCCAGATTGACCTAGTTTGACTTGGATTGACTTCCAGTGACCTAGTATGACCTAGTATGAACCAGTATGACCTAGTATGACTCAGTTTGACCTAGATTGACCTAGTTTTGACTTAGACTTGCATTCATGGATTATACTAGTTTATTTTTTCAGTATTAAGCCGTGTTTGACTCATAGCATCTTATTTAGGTCTGTGATCACTCTGAGCGTCTGTTCACCCTATCAGCTCAGGACCACAGGCGATTACATTTACTGATAGTTTTCATTGTCTTGATATCTACTATATCCAATTCAGTCGTAGTGTTTTACATGATTCCTGACACGACGTTTCACGGACTAGTATACGTCGGATCCTGTCATGAGATGTTATTCCTAGACTCCCTTGGTATATGAGTATGTGATATTCCTGTGTTCCTGTACTTATATAGACACTGATTTGGGAGTGGAATGGCCCCCTGCTCTTGAATCCCGTGTCATGACGTGCCATGTCCGGATCCGTGATACTATTCGGGATGGGGGAATTATTAGGGGTTATGTGATCAAGCCTTCCTGTAACTATTTTTGCTAGCGCCACCCTCACCACACATAGGGTGTAGCAGACACCCCTTACCAGTTATCCAGGTTGGACGGCATAACTCTCCGTTGAGTACACCGCGGATTGTCGGCCAAGTGGATAACCATCTCTTGCTTCCCTAGCCGATCACATATCGCCCTAATAGTTCAAATCACCTTTTTACATTTATTGTCATATCTTATATTCCAGTTCACCTTTACTTACTGTACTTTCACCATGCTATGATTTATTTCTCACATGCTCTACCTGTCTTTTATACTGTATCATGATTTGAGACCAAGTTCTGTTTGGCAGAAGGTTACAATTCCGGTCCTTGTTTGGTTCAAGGGTTGTAACTCGGCTTTCAATGGTTCCCAAGTCGCATATACCTTTTGTCTTGTATTTCATTATTGCTGTCTCTTATAGTATTCTCAATTCATATGGAACTGCGTTGGTGTTTTGTACTTGCTCATTTTCCTGACAGGATACCGTTGACAAATTTTACAGATGACTCTGAGACTGACTGCCCGACCTACTATGGGGTTTAGTCTGATGGACTAGATTAGACCGTGGCTTATTGGTAGAGCCACTGGACTTTGCTCACCCTGAGTACATAGTTTAGTTAGGTTTGCCTGGCCTGCGAGCCAGCTAGTATATTTCATTTGTAGTATCTTTATACTTATATTTTCTGAGACTCTGGATATTTGTGTTTAGCTCTGATTTTTGGATTTTGGACTCATTCTGTTTAATCTATCATATCTTTTTCATGCTATCTACCTTAGTTTTGATTATGTGATTGAGACTGTATTGCTATGTCACCTCCATTCAGAGTGTATATACTGTACAGGTACATTATCTGTTTTAGTCGTAGTATTTACAGACCCTATATACAGCGTTCTAACCGCCGATTCTGCGGCGTAGGCTGGACGTAACCACGTGCTCGTGCCCCTCTCTAGGGTGCGGGTCGTGACAGGTTCAAACCAACCTGATCTTGCTGGACATACTTACCAATATTTTAACACTTTTTTTGACGGTACTGAAATTCCACCTGAGCAGTAGCCACCAATCCGATTCCGGAGGGGTTCTAACCATCTCCTCCGAAAGTCGCTAGTTCCACCCAACGTCCTGAAAAGAAAAAGAGGTCTAAGTATTGGAAATATTTTACTTTGATTTATGAAACTATCCTGATGGTTCGTTGTTGTAGATGCCAAGGGTGAACCAATACCGTACAGGCGCAATGCAGAATGTTGCAACCAGTACGCATGGAAGAAGGACGGTGGCACCGGGACCATATCCTGTAAGCCCCTATTTTTCAAATTTTTATTTTAATTAGTGTTAATTAATTTTTAATGTCAATTTTAGCCTTAAATAATTATTTAGATTTTTAGGAATTTTTCTAGAATTTTTAATAATTTTTAAATGATTTTTAATACTAAATGTCAATTTGCAATTTTCTAAAATGTTTTAATATCTTTTTGTAATTTTTAGAAATGTTTTAATATAATTTTGTAATATTTAAAATTAGTTTTATATCATTATGTAATTTATAAATTTGTTAATATATCAGTTTGCAAATTATAAATTAATTATATTTTATTTATGCAAATTATTAATTACACTTACCAACTGTTAGGACCTGTTTGTAATATCCTAAACTACCAGGGACCTAATGAAACCCCCCCCCACGATATCTCTCCTCTGGCTCACCCACCCCCCCGACGACCGCCACGCCGACGACTACCCGCGTTTCCCGGTCGACTCTGGCCAGCCCGACCGACCTAAGTCCTCTATAAAACTCCCCACCCCTAAACCCTAGCCCTAGACTAACTTCGACCATCCCCGACCAACCAGCCACCCACCCCGATCGTCTAAACCCTAACTCCGGCCATCTACCCAGCGCCGCTTCCCTGACGACTTCCACCGCCCCCAACCACCATCAGCCGACGCGCCGTGACGAGGCGAGTCGATCGCCACCCGAGCGCCACCCCGCCCCATCGCCTTCTCCGCCGTCCACGGCTCTCGAAACCCCCATCAACCGTCGGACACGTAAGTAACAGGACTCGAATCGTGTCGTGCGTGTCTCGTTTTCACGCACGAGACTCGCCAGGACACGACGAACCTAACGCTGTGCTTGGACCCGCGTTTCATGACTTGTATGTGTCGTGCATAGCACGGACACGTAGACTCTGTGTCCCAAACAGTCAGGACACAGAGTTGATTTTTCGGGTTATTATTATTTTTAAACTAAAAGAAATAAATAAACAAAAACTAACCCTTAACACAAGCTTCGGGCTGACCCCCTGGCCAGCCTGACCCACTTAAACCCCCACCCCCCCCCCCCCCCCCCCCCGCGCGTTCTTTGGCTCGAGTTCGAGCCCCTGTGTTGCTTTTCCTTTTTCTTTTTCTTTTCCTTTTTCTTTTTGTTTTATATATATATTTATATATATGTATCATGTATTTGTATATATTATATGTATTATTATCTATATTATTATATTATATATGCTGGTTTTAATATATATAATATATATATATATATATATTATAATATATATATATATTAATATATATATATATATATACTTCATTTTTAGTACTTTATTATTATTATGATTATATATTATATATATATATAAATATATATATATAGTATTAGAATATATATATATATATATTATATATATATATATATATATATATATATATATATATATATATATAATATATATATATATATATATAAAATATAATATAATATATATATATATATATATATATATATATATATATATATAATATATATATAATATATATATATATATATATATATATATATATATTATATATAGTATATATATATATATATATATATATATATATCATTCTAATACATATATATATATAGATATATATAATTATATAATATATATAATAGATATATATATATATTATCTATATGTATTATGTACACATATTTATATGTATATTTTTCTTGTGTATTATAAATAAAATATATATTCTATATATAGATATATTTTATATTTATTTTCTTACACATATATATATATATGTAATTTTACACATATATTCCTCATGTAAATATCCATATATTTTGTGTATATATATTATAATATATGTATACCATTTTATATTATTTCACTATACTTAGTGTAAGTTATTTTTATTATGTAAATATACTTATCATATTAACTACTATGTAAAATTTTGCCTTATTAAAATACTAATATTTATTTTGCCACTTTTACCACTTTGTATTTTTGGGTGTTATTTAAATTACTGCAACATTTGGTGTCCAAGCCTAGCATGGTTTTTTGGGCCCAAATGTTTTTCACACATTCAAGACCTGTACAAGTCATATTGGACTTGATTCATGGCATTGGGTCCTGTATTTGAACTTTGGTTCAAATTATATACATGGACAAAACGCAGATAATAATTAATTTAATTTCGATTGTGTGCAATGCTGTTTATGATTCTAAAATACTTAAAGTACGTTAAAATTTTGAAAAAATTATTTAGATACTATGTTAATTTAGCTAATTTAGTATAATTTTTGTAGTATTTAATTTAACAGTTTTGCCACTAGTTTGGCATTGAAACCAAAACTCATTTCTGTATACTTAGGAAAACTGATTTTTAAAAATACTTGTACTGGTTAATAAATTCCAGAAAAATTATATAAATTTCTATAATTAGCAAGGATCTTTTTGGTACTTTACTTTAAGTAAAAATAAGCTTCTTGTCTCTCAAAAATTGTTAAAACAAATGGTCTTTTGATTTATTTATTGTATTAATTACGACTTAATTTTTTGTGTTACTTTGAGTTTTAGCCGTGTTGAACCTCACCCCTCACTATGTAAAGATCCTAGAAAGTTAGTTAAAGTAGTGTGTCACCCCATATTGGTCTCCTATGCCAGAGTCATCATTTTGGCTAGTGCCCAGTCACAAGTCGTGTTTTCACCATTAGTGTCTTAGCGTTTTAGCTTAGTGTAAAACAAGTTATTACATTTATTTCTACAGTGACGAGTTACCGGACATCCATAGCACTTTTATCGCAGCTTATTTTGCTTTGCTTTGCTAGACAAGTACTTTCTACAAACTTTACATACTGTTACATAATGACTGCTAATCCAACCATGATAAATGCTGATCCTTGGGGTAGCAAGTTAAAATATCACATGTGTTTACTTTCCATTATTATCATGCTTAGAACAGTCTTTATGTATCTCTCACATGATTAGAATATGATTATGGAAAACTGTTGGTAGTGTACGTGATCATGCCCCCTTACTTGTACGTACGTACCGAGCAGGTTGACATTTCATATGTATACCTTGTCGTAGGCGCACCAGCTGTATTTGTACGTATGTACCTCTATCGCTTGTTTTACTTGTACGAAGTACATTTTATTATTGTACCACAGTACATTTTACACCTATTGACGATCACGTACCTGCTACAGTTTTAAACATTATATATACATCTGTCTCTTGACATAGTTGTCCTTGCCATGATAGACTATGTGATGCCATGCTTTCCAGTTTATTCCTCTCATGTTTCATTTTCCATGTTTCATATGCTAGTTTGCTAATTCATACTTGCTCCCGTCCTGACAGGATAACGTTGTAGGTCCTTACTGGGATGAGTTTACTCTGCGACACATATTATGGAGTTTACTACTGCCGAGGATCCGGCTTTGCTTTACGAGGATGTTCCTGCGGGGAACCTCGCCTAGTTATCTTTTTGCTTTAGACTTTTGAGAGTAGTCATGTATTGGCTACATATTTGTAACTGACATGTATCCAGTTTTTACTTTCACTTGTACTTTGATATTTTACTATATGATACTACTTTTTGTGTTTGGAGCATTTATGACTTTTATTCACTTATAGAACTGTTAGCACATTTTAGTCTTATCCTGTTGTCTTTAGAACAGCTTACTACGTTTTTATCTCAAATGTAGGCTTGGCATGACTCGCCTGCGCCCCAACATTTGGGTAGCGGGTCGTGACATATCTAACACTACGACACTGCTACGGAAAGGACACACTTCAAGCGTCCCAACCCAAATAAGCTTTGGCGCCACCGTTCTTCAATGGGTAACTTTACTTCTCCGCTGCTCGGCATAAAACTGAATTAACTAAACATATTATTCGTGACGAACTTCCTTTCACGACGGATGAAAGCGAATCTTTACGAGATTATACATCAATTTCTCTAAATCCCTCCTTTACTAGATTAGTAGACAACAAGCTCGAAATGAGTTTCGTCTCTTTAACAGCGGAAAGCCGCTTTGAAAGTGGATTTTCAAAATGATAGTAAGTTGGCTATTACTTCTGATATTTGGACTACTAATGGAGTTATGCTTATATTTGTATTACTGCACACGATATAGATGCACAATGATGTTGTAAAATGCATCATCTGTCTTAACTTAGAATGTCCACACACGGCGCTAATTTCAAGTGAGATTTTAAAACACGTGTGAATATGATATTCACCCTAAAAATTTTTCTATCTCTTTGGATAATGCATCAAACATACTGCTCGCTGCTATGTCTTCTTTGTCAGTCATTTTTCAAGCCTATTTTAGAAGGTAGACTTATGCATGTTAGGTGTGCTTGCCATATATTAACTTAGTTGTTAAAGAATGTTTAAATTTTTTGATCCCCATTTAGATACTCTACGATAATGCTTGCTCCACCTAAACTCGTCTCCAAGTAGACACAAAGTTTTTGCATGCACGTGCGCACATTTTGGTATTACTTTTAGAAGATTTGTGAAGGATATACCAAATAGTGGAACTCCACCTACTGATGTTGAAATCTGCAATTCCTTTTAAGAGTGCTATTACATATTATTGTAGTTCGGATGTCAGCTTTGACTATCAAGTTACTACTGATGATTGGGTACAGCTGAAAGTGTTTGTGAATTTTTAGAAGTTTTTTACAATGCTACATGTACTCTTTATGGTGTTTATTATCCCACATCATGCTTAGCTTTACGTGAACTTTGTAACATGTCTTATTTATTTTCTAAATATAGAGATCATCAAATTTTGAATATGCGGTGAGAAATATGGAAGCCAAATTCAAGAAATATGGGTAAAGTACCTCTTTTATATTGTTTGGCTTCCATATTTGATCCTACAATCAATTGGATGGCGTAGAGGTTTTATTAGATGGATATGGAGAATTATGGGTATAGACGTTACTGACATGAAAGTAGAAGTTAAAGTTGCGTTGGACAGTTAGTTATACTGTACAAGAAGGAGCAACGTCGACCCGACCAACTCAGGGGGGCTAGTAACCCGGCTTAGCGTCTAAGCTACGCAGCCGTCGCATACTACAAGGAAGAAACAAAAGCAATCTTCCCAACCTACTCAAGAGTTTCTCTTTACCTTAATTCTTATCAAGACGAAGATAGACTCCAGATCCTTCGCCGTTTTAGAATGGTGGAAGAGACACAAGAGATTTCCTGTTCTTTCTAACATAGCACGTGATCTACTGATGGTTCCGGTTCTACGGTAGCATCGGAGTCCTGTTTTAATGCAAGTTCAAGGATTTGAGCGATAGGAGGAGCCGCTTGAAGCCCGATATCTTGGAAGCAATAGTGTGCGTACAGATTGGATGAAAGCCGATAGAAGAACACAAAACCAAAAGATGAAGAAGATCATGATGTCCACGAGCTGGATTTGGAATCGCTTTTATTGCATGAAGGCGAACAACAATGAGGCACGGTGCAAGGTATTAGGTATGTACATTTACTTAAAATATTTTAATTTTAACTTATACTTTTAAATTTTAACTTATACTATTCAAATTTTAACTTATACTTTCAAAAACTAATTTTTATTTAAAAAAAAAATTTTTTTAACTCCGCCGCTATGCCAAACAAGCATTTGCCGGTCCCAAGCCCGGATAAAGGAAGAGGGAGAAATATTTTTTTTACTTTTATCATTTTTTTTCAAATTTTTATAAATTTTTAAACATTTTTCAAATTACAAATTTTTAAATTACAAATTTTTAAATTACAAATTTTTATAAACATTTTTCAAAATTAAACATTTTTCAAATTAAAATTAAATTACAATTTTCAAAATTAAAATACAAAAAAAACTGTTAAAAAAAGGAAAAAAAATACAAAAAAACTGTTAAAAAAAGGGAAAAAATATAAAAAAAACCGGGCCGGTCCGGTTCAACCGGCCTGAACCGGCCCGAACCGGCCCGAACCGACCTAGCCCGGCTCGGCCCGTGGACCGTTCAGCCCGACCGGCCCTCCCGGGTCCGGTCCAGTGGGTCGGCTGGCCAGCTGACTCAAACCGGGCCGGCTTGGCCCGGACCGTATTTTCCCCTGGGCCCGGTCCTGGACCGCCCGAGCCCGTCTGGCCCGCAGCCTTTGGACCGTGGGCCGCCCGGACCCGGCCCAATACAACTTGAGTTGCGTGAGTCTTTGGGAGATTTGAGGGTTTAATAGTGGGAGCTTGAAAGTTCAAAAAATTAAATTACAAGAATAGGAAGGTTGGCGGCCTATTTTATCTCTTGCTCTTGGTAATTATTTTTCAAGTTGTCTATTTTGCAAGCATGCATACATTGCTTTATTAACTATCATTTTTCAAACGGCCTCCTTACATGCATGAATGCATACCTTTATACATATTTCATTACTTTTTAAAATTCTCGGATATCCTTATCAACTTTAATACATATTAAAGGTTAGTGAATGATATTTTTTGGAAAATAAAAACTTTCACGTAAAACCTAGTTTTCTTATTATATAGTAAACTAGCATATCACGTGCATTACAGGTAGTCAAATTTGTTCATTTTTCAATGAATGAATGATCTAAACAAAATCTATTTTTCAATGTCTCGTTTTTAGATACTCAATTCATTTAAGAGCTGTTGTGGTTAGGAATATCAATGACAATTCTTGTATTTACCTAGATACCCCTTATTAATTTTAATTAAGGGAAAATTTATGAAATGCCCAAAAACGAAAAAGTTTTATGAAAAACCCACCGCGCAATAATATTTCATCGCGTGCCCAGAATTAGCAAAACTATATAATAGGGTTCTGAATGACCTTTTTGTCCTTCATTCTAATTTATTGAAAACACTTACGAAACTACTCTTAAAAAACATTCGATACTTCATCTTCTTCCATACGCTGCACACTTTCGAATCTAAGTTTTCTCCTCAAAAATCTTCAAAAACTCGTCAAAAATTTCGGAAAGACCGGAGAAACGACAAAGTGCTAAAACGGAGATTCAAACATCATTTGTTTGCGATTCTAAAATTTTGGAAGGCCGTCTAAATAAGAAGCTGTTAATCTTAGGCTCCTCGAAGATACTCTCATTTTGCGACAAATCGGGTCTCGTTTCGACCTCACAGTCAAAGTTATGGCCCTCCAACGTTTCAAACTGACCATAAAATGCAGGAGAATGGTCATTCTCCGTGTTAGAACATGAAGAATGTTAATTTCGCATGAGGTGGTCATTCTTCGTCTTAATTTACACGAAGAATTAGGGGTGGCATACGGTTCTAGGACCCCCGGTTCTGACCCGTCCGAACCGTAAAATGCTAAACAGCCGGTTCCTAAATTTTGAAATTTAAACGGGGCGGGCCGGGACGGGTCGTGTGTCATTAACGGGTCGGGGCGGTCCTATTTTCAAAATAAACGGGCCCCGGCCCGACCCGTTTCTAGGAGTATATATTTTTTTATATCAATTTTAGCATTTTTTTGTTATAGTCTATACATAATAAATATCTTATTGTTTACTAAACAAATTCTAGAAGTTTGGGAAGACATTAGACTTGTTTTGTTCTTATAGACAATATAACATATGTAAATGTTTACTATTATATAATTTTTAAACTTTTTTGGGACTCGTTTGGACCCGTGGGTCGATCCGTTTTGGACCCTTTCAAACGGGTCGGTCCGTCCGGGTCTAATATTTTTTGGACCCGCCACGCCCCGTCCCGCCAAGTAACGGATCCGGTCCGGTCCAACAATTTGGGTCCGGCCCGACCCTGCCCACCCACCTACGAGAATGGCCATTCTCTGTTTAGTAACACGGAGAATGGCATTCTCCGTCTTACTTTACACAAAAGAAGAATGACCATTCTCCGTGCTAAATTACACGGAGAATGGCCGTCTCCGTCTTAATTTACACGAAGAATGGTCATTCTCCGTGTAATTTAGCACGGAGAATGGTCATTCCAGTGTTAAAACGCAGGAGAATAGCCATTCTCCGTGTTAGAAACACGGAGAACGTCATTCTCCGTGTTAAAACACGGAGAATCGTTCTCCGTGTTAATTTACACGGAGATGGCCATTCCCAGTGTTAAAACATAGGAGATGACCATTCTCCGTATAATTTAGTACGGAGAATGACATTCTCCGTGCTAAATTACACGAAGAATAGCCATTCTCCGTCTTAATTTACACGAAGAATGGTCATTCTCCGTGTAATTTAGCACGGAGAATGATCATTCTAATGTTAAAATGCAGGAGAACGGCCATTCTCTATGTTAAACACGGAGAACGCCATTCTCCGTGTTAATTTACACGGAACGCCATTCTCCGTGTTAATTTGCACGAAGAATGGCCATTTCCATGTTAAAACATAGGAATGACCATTCCCGTGTAATTTAGTATGGAGAATGGCACTTCTCCGTGCTAATTACACGGAGAATGGCCATTCTTCGTACTAAATGACACGGAGAATGGTCATTCAAATGTTAAAAACAGGAATGACAATTCTCTGTGTTAATTTACACGGAGAATGACATTCTCCTTGTTAAAAAATGCAGGAGAATGACTATTCTTTGTGTTATCGACTAGACAGTTGACAGAAACCTAATTTTTATTTTTTTTTGTTTTGTGACAAAAAATTTGACATGAATAAGATTCAAGAGTTTTTCGTTCTTCTTTCAAAACGATGCTAACTCTTATGGAAAAGAAGAAGAAGATCTTCTCTCCGTATTGACCTAATTGTCGGAAGAAGAAG
>JANAVB010007199.1:7958444-8098562 GCA_029216955.1 Iris pallida | reverse complement strand
TTTTTTGATCCCCATTTAGATACTCTACGATAATGCTTGCTCCACCTAAACTCGTCTCCAAGTAGACAACAAGTTTTGCATCACGTGCGCACACTTTTGGTATTACTTTTTAGAAGATTTTGAAGGATATACCAAATAGTGAACTCCACCTACTGATGTTGAAATCTGCAATTTCCTTTTAAGAGTGCTATTACATATTATTGTAGTTCGGATGTCAGCTTTTGACTATCAAGTTACTACTGATGATTGGGTACAGCTGAAGTGTTTGTGAATTTTTAGAAGTTTTTTACAATGCTACATGTACTCTTTAGGTGGTTTATTATCCCACATCATGCTTAGCTTACGTGAACTTTGTAACATGTCTTATTTATTTTCTAATATAGAGATCATCAAATTTTGAATATGCGGTGAGAAATATGGAAGCCAAATTCAAGAAATATTTGGGTAAAGTACCTCTTTTTATATTGTTTGGCTTCCATATTTGATCCTACAATCAATTGGATGGCGTAGAGGTTTTATTAGATGGATATGATAACTATATGGGTATAGACTACGACATGAAAGTAGAGTTAAAGTTGCGTTGGACATGTAGTTATACTGTACGAAGAGCAACGTCGACCCGACCAACTCAGGGGGGCTAGTATAGCCTCGGCTTAGCGTCTAAGCTACGCAGCCGTCGCATACTACAAGGAAGAAACAAAAGCAATCTTCCCAACCTACTCAAGAGTTTGTCTCTTTACCTTATTCTTATCAAGACGAAGATGAGACCTCCCGACATTCGCCGTTTTAGAATGGTGAAGAGACACGACAAGAGATTTCCTGTTCTTCTAACATAGCACGTGATCTACTATGGTTCCGGTGTCTACGGTAGCATCGGAGTCCTGGTTTTAATGCAAGTTCAAGGATTGTTGAGCGATAGGAGAGCCGCTTGAAGCCCGATATCTTGGAAGCAATAGTGTGCGTACAGATTGGATGAAAGCCGATAGAAGAACCAAAACCAGAAAGATGAAGAAGATCATGATGTCCACGAGCTGATTTGGAATCGCTTTTATTGCATGAAGGCGAACAACAATGAGGCACGGTGCAAGGTATTAGGTAGTACATTTATACTTAAATATTTAATTTAACTTATACTTTTAAATTTTAACTTATACTATTCAAATTTTAACTTATACTTTCAAAAACTAATTTTTATTTAAAAAAAATATTTTTTAACTCCGGCTATGCCAAACAGCATTTGCCGGTCCCAAGCCCGGATAAAGGAAGAGGGAGAAATATTTTTTTTACTTTTAATCATTTTTTTTCAATTTTATAAATTTTTATAAACATTTTTCAAATTACAAATTTTTAAATTACAAATTTTTAAATTACAAATTTTTATAAACATTTTTCAAAATTAAACATTTTTCAAATTAAAATTAAATTACAATTTTCAAAATTAAAATACAAAAAAAACTGTTAAAAAAAGGAAAAAAAATACAAAAAACTGTTAAAAAAAGGGAAAAAATATAAAAAAAACCGGGCCGGTCCGGTTCAACCGGCCTGAACCGGCCCGAACCGGCCCGAACCGACCTAGGCCCGGCTCGGCCCGTGGACCGGTTCAGCCCGGACCGGCCCTCCCGTGGTCCGTCCAGTGGTCGGGTCTGGCCAGCTGACTCCAAAACCGGGCCGCTTGGCCCGACCGTATTTTCCCCTGGGCCCGGTCCTGGACCGGCCCATGCCCGTCTGGCCCAGCCTTTGGACCGTGGGCCGCCCGACCGGCCCGAATACAACTTGAGTTGGCTGAGTCTTTGGGAGATTTGAGGGTTTAATAGGTGGGAGCTTGAAATTCAAAAAAATAAATTACAAGAATAGGAAAGGTTGGCGGCCTATTTTATCTCTTGTCTCTTGGTAATTATTTTTCAAGTTGTCTATTTTGCAAGCATGCATACATTGCTTTATTAACTATCATTTTTCAAAAACGGCCTCCTTACATGCATGAATGCATACCTTATACATATTTCATTACTTTTTAAAATTACTCGATATCCTTATCACTTTAATACATATTAAAGGTTAGTGAATGATATTTTTGGAAAATAAAAACTTTCACGTAAAACCTAGTTTTCTTATTAATAGTAGAACTAGCATATATGCACTGCATTACAGGTAGTCAAAATTGTTCATTTTTCAATGAATGAATGATCTAAACAAAATCTATTTTTCAATGTCTCGTTTTTAGATACTCATTCATTTAAGAGTGTTGTGGTTAGGAATATCAATGACAATTCTTGTATTTACCTAGATACCCCTTATTAATTTTAATTAAGGGAAAATTTATGAAATGCCCAAAAAACGAAAAAGTTTTATGAAAAACCCACCGCGCAATAATATTTCATCGCGTGCCCAGATTAGCAAAAACTATATAAAGGGTTCTGAATGACCTTTTTGTCCTTCATTCTAATTTATTGAAAACACTTACGAAACTACTCTTAAAAAAACATTCGATACATCTTCTTCCATACGCTGCACACTTTCGAATCTAAGTTTTCTCCTCAAAAATCTTCAAAAACTCGTCAAAATTTCGGAAAGACCGAGAGAAACGACAAAGTGCTAAACGGAGATTCAAACATCATTTGTTTGCGATTCTAAAATTTTGGAAGGCCGTCTAAATAAGAAGCTGTTAATCTTAGGCTCCTCGAAGATACGCTCATTTTGCGACAAATCGGTCTCGTTTCGACCTCACAGTCAAAGTTATGGCCCTCCAACGTTTCAACACTGACCATAAAATGCAGGAGAATGGTCATTCTCCGTGTTAGAACATGAAGAATGTTAATTTCGCATGAGGGTGGTCATTCTTCGTCTTAATTTACACGAAGAATTAGGGGTGGCATACGGTTCTAGGACCCCGGTTCTGACCCGTCCGAACCGTAAAATGTCTAAACAAGCCGGTTCCTAAATTTTGAAATTTAACGGTGCGGCCGGGACGGGTCGTGTGTCATTAACGGGTCGGGCGGGTCCTATTTTCAAAATAAACGGGCCCCGCCCGCCCACCCGTTTCTAAGAGTATATTTTTTTATATCAAATTTTAGCATTTTTTTGTTATTAGAGTATACATAATAGAATATCTTATTGTTTACTAAACAAATCTAGAAGTTTGGGAAGACATTAGACTTGTTTTGTTCTTATAGACAATATAACATATGTAAATGTTTACTATTATATAATTTTTTAAACTTTTTTGGGACTCGTTTGGACCCGTGGGTCGATCCGTTTTTGGACCCTTTTCAAACGGGTCGGTCCGGTCCGGGTCTAATATTTTTTGGACCCGCCACGCCCCGTCCCGCCAAGTAACGGATCCGGTCCGGTCCAACAAATTTGGGTCCGGCCCGACCCGTGCCCACCCCTACGGAGAAGGCCATTCTCTGTGTTAGTAACACGGAGAATGGCATTCTCCGTCTTAATTTACACACGAAGAATGACCATTCTCCGTGCTAAATTACACGGAGAATGGCCGTTCTCCGTCTTAATTTACACGAAGAATGGTCATTCTCCGTGTAATTTAGCACGGAGAATGGTCATTCCAGTGTTAAAACGCAGGAGAATAGCCATTCTCCGTGTTAGAAACACGGAAACTCATTCTCCGTGTTAAATAACACGGAGATAGCGTTCTCCGTGTTAATTTACACGAGAATGGCCATTCCCAGTGTTAAAACATAGGAGAATGACCATTCTCCGTATAATTTAGTACGGAGAATGACATTCTCCGTGCTAAATTACACGAAGAATAGCCATTCTCCGTCTTAATTTACACGAAGAATGGTCATTCTCCGTGTAATTTAGCACGGAGAATGATCATTCTAATGTTAAAATGCAGGAGAACGGCCATTCTCTATGTTAAAACACGGAGACGCCATTCTCCGTGTTAATTTACACGGAGAACGCCATTCTCCGTGTTAATTTGCACGAAGAATGGCCATTTCCAGTGTTAAAACATAGGAATGACCATCTCCGTGTAATTTAGTATGGAGAATGGCATTCTCCGTGCTAAATTACACGAGAATGGCCATTCTTCGTACTAAATGACACGGAGAATGGTCATTCAAATGTTAAAACACAGGAGAATGACAATTCTCTGGTTAATTTACACGGAGAATGACATTCTCCTTGTTAAAATGCAGGAGAATGACTATTCTTTGTGTTATATCGACGTAGAACAGTTGACAGAAACCTAATTTTTTATTTTTTTTTGTTTTGTGAAAAAAATTTGACATGAATAAATTCAAGAGTTTTCGTTCTTCTTTCAAAACGATGCTAACTCTTATGGAAAAGAAGAAAAGATCTTCTCTCCATAATTGACCTAATTGTCGAAAAGAAGAAGAAGAAGATGAGCATGATCGATTGTCGAAAAAAATATAGTGAATTACGAACGATCTTTGCGATGTCTGCTGAAGATGAGAGCAATGGAATTCAGATCTCTCGTGAAGAAGAAGAAGAAGAAGAAAAGAAGAAGAAGAAGACGAGAATCACAATCTAAATCTGAGTTTGTGAGGAGGGTAGTTATGGTATTATTTTGTAAATACAGATCATCTAAAGAAAATCTTGGAATAATTAACGTGGAAATATATAATTCTGGACATTTCATAAAACCAATCCCGCGGGTGGATTTTTCAAAAAAATCACCCCGAAATTGGGTTTCTCAGCAATTTCCAGTTTAATTAATCTTTTTAATGTAAATATAATAAATAATATTTTTGGAAATAAAACGTTATACTTTTGGTATTATATAGTAGAATAGATATATAAAAAAAATTTGGTGGTATCGCCTACGATCCTTTGTCCGAAAAAAGAAGGAGAAAAATAAAACCTAAAAAGCCTTAGCCCAAACTATTGGGCCGATTAATTTATTTGGTATTAATTTTGGATAAAGGCTGTCATAAACAGTACAGGCCCAAATATTTCAGGCTCCACATTTTTTGGAGGACCATTTCCATCAGTGCTCAAAGAATTCGTCTTTGGTGGTCCTTGGTTGGACTTCTCAGATCTACCATTCCAGCTGAGGTCTGTACCATTCGGAACCCTAATTTTTTTCTTTTAGCATCCAGCAATTTCCGATTAGGATTTCGGCTTGTCGTCTTATTTCCTTTCCGGTGGATGGATGTTTGAAATTTAGGGTTTCGAAGCCCTAATGTTCATATACTGTTACTTTTGGATTTTTTTTTTTTTTTGTTATGATTTTCATTATTTTTTTTTTCATTTTTTCCCCTATTTCAACATGTAAATATGATCCCCGTACCCCCCCCCCCCCCCCCCCCCCCCCCCCCCCCCCCCCCCCCCCCGGTACATCAACTGTTATAATATGGTTTTTCTGATCATTTCTTTTTTGTAATTTTTTTTCATACAACATTATGTGTAAACATTATTTTTTCGGGAAGTTTCTTTGTACCTAGGGCTGAAGCCGAGCCAAGCTTTTGTAAGCTTGAGCTTGGCTTGACTAGAATTAATCGAGCTTGAGCTTGATAAGTTTTTTATTTTAGAGCTCGAGCTTGGCTCAAGCTTGTTTATATTAAGCTTGAGCTTGGTTTGAGCTCGAGCTTGGCTTAATAAGCAAGCTTGATTCATGCTTGATTCAAGCTTGATAAACAAGCTCGATAAGCTCAAAATCAAGCTCGTTAAGCTTGATTTCTAGCTCGCTGAACTTTATTTCAAGCTCATTAAGCTTGATTTCTAGCTTAATGAGCTCGATTCCAAGCTAGTGTGGATTCAAATACCTGTAATATTAACAATTTATTTATAAAAAATTCATTAAAAAAGTTCCTTAATATCAATTATCAAGGACATATAAATATATAATGCACACAGTCATATTGTTATACAAACATGTATAAAATTAGATTAAACAAAGAACAAACGAGCTTCTAAACAAGCCCCTAAACGAGCAAGCTCGCAAGCTCATAAACAAGCCGGCTCGCGAGCTCAAACGAGCCGAGTACTTCTAAGCTTGAGCTTGGCTCGTTTATTAAACGAGCTCGAAAATGAAGCTTGAGCTCAGCTTGTTTACTAAACGAACCAAGCTCAAACGAGCTTTTATCGAGCCGAGCTTCGAGCAGCTCGCGAACGGCTTGGCTCATTTGCAGCCCTATTTGTACCTGCGTTATAATGTTCGTAGAGTGTTACTTTTGGACTTCTTTTGGTTATTTTTAAATCAATTAGGAAATGGTGATGAGTGTTAGGTGTAAAATTGAAGTTGGCTTTTGTGAGTGTATGATTATAAATTTATAATGGTTCTATCTTGGTGGTTTTTGTAGCCAGAATGTTTGGACTTTCTTGTTTGATGTAGGGTGAAACTTGGTATTTGGTAGGCATTTTGGTTGCAACTTGGTGGGCATTATTATAATGGTTCTCTTAGTTTGGTTGTCTATATTGCAATGCTACTATGATTATCAGATTATGTTATGTTGCTAAGTGATGTAATGTTAAATATCAAGGTTCGCAGTATTGGTATTGGAATCGGTATCGGACCATTCCTATGAGCATCGGAATTGGCGGGATCGACATTATTGGTGGTTTCGGATCAAAGTATCAGATTTTTTTTTGTTTCGAAAATAAATAATTATTAACATTTTAGAAAATATATTTTACACATTTAGGCATAAATTTAAGTATTTCCAATGTTGTTTCTTAGCAGTTTTGAAATTGAATGAAATAGTAGTCACTATTGCGAATTGGTTCACAATGCGATGGATAACTTTTCTTCTTTTAGATACTTTTACAACTTTACTATGCGTTTACACCCTTTCTAATTGATTTTTTCGTATCATTTTCTTTGCCGAATTGACCGGAAAAGAGACCCCAAATGTTGGTATCGATAGTACTGGGTATCGGTCGGTATCGGATCGGGACATGCCAAACCGTATCAGTATCGGGTGTATCGGATCGGTATCGGCCGATACTGCAAACTATGCTAAGTATGATGTGTGTCTTAACAAGGATTGTTTTTGTTGACTGGGCTTGGTGGTGATTGGGAGGTGTAAAACATTGGAAGTTGGCATCGGTTGTTTTTGGTTATCTTGGTTATGGCACCGTTTCTCATGTAATTTCCTAAATGATCAATAACTGCAATTCCCATGGCTTTTGATTGCTTTCTATGATATGTTTGTATTCCTTGTCAACCATGATGGTTGAAGAGGTAACTTGCCTTAGTGACTTTTTGAATGGCTATGCTATTTTATATTTTACTTACCTTTACTTTACTATTTTGTATGGACTGTTATATAATAAAATTCCCAACTCTGAGCCAATATTTTCAATTTCATTCTACGAATTCTATTCTACTAACTGTGCTGATGTTTGATTTCCCACATTTCTTTATTTTAATTACTTGCTATATTTTTGTTATAGACCTTGCTATCTCTTGCTTGCTATGTCAGGCCTTATGTTTGTTAGTATAAATTCTCAAACTCTGTATTTAGACTCTGAAATTAAAATATAAATAAAATAAATAAATGATACCGAGGCTTGAACTTGGTTCAATGTCCTTAAGACAATATTCGTCCCGCACTCTTGCTTACGGTTTAATGGCGATTAGTCTTCCAGGATACAACGGTTCTTTCCTTCGGTAGCAGCACTTCACACCGTAGGAACTCGTCGAAGCAACGTTGGTTGTCTCTCTCTCTTAGACTAACTAATGCAATATGGATGAATTGAATGAATGCTTGAATGCTCCAAACATATTTGTATTTATAGAAATAAAGAGACACGATGGAAAGGGGACACCTTTCCAATAAATAGATTCGTACACCTTTTCCAATGAAAAGATTCGTACACCTTTTCATAGATTCGTTGATAGAAAAAATAATGATATTATTGTTATAACAATAATATTATTGTTATAACAAATATACATTCACATTTTCCAACAATGTTTACATATTCTACACTTCTTGCTGCTTTCTCTTAGTCTCTTATTCTAATGAAGATATTGAATTATTTTGATTGAACTTGTTAGTTGTTATGGAGGAGATTTTACTTTATGCTTTCTCTTAATCTCGTATTCTAATGAAGATATTGAATTATTTTGATTGAACTTGTTAGTTGTTATGGAGGAGATTTTACTTGACCAATGTTTATGGTCCAGCTGATAGTAATCATTTTGATTGAACTTGTGAAACACAAATCGTTTTGAATAAAGATATGTACTTGTTGATTGAACTTGTTATGGAGGAGATTTTACTTCTTGTTTGAACATTTTTTTATTGAACTTGTTACGGAGGAGATTTTACTTTACTAATGTTTATGGTCCAGCTGATATTGAATCATTTTGATTGAACTTGTGAAACCCAAATCCTTTTGAATAAAGATATGTACTTGTTGATTGAACTTGATATGAAGGAGATTTTTACTTGTTGATTGAGCATTTTTTATTGAACATGTTATGGAGGAGATTTTACTTTACCAATGTTTATGGTCCAGCTGATATTGAATCATTTTGATTGAACTTGTGAAACCCAAATAATTTTGAATAAAGATATCATTTTGAATAAAGATATGTACTCGTTGATTGAACTTGTTATGGAGGAAATTTTACTTGTTGATTGAGCATATTTTTATTGAACTTGTTATGGAGGAGATTTTACTTTACCAAGTTTTAAGTACTATGGGTGTTGGGTTATAGGAGGAGATTTTACTACAGTTCGATTTAGAAATGAAAAAATTGGTCTGAGAAATTTAATTACATTATTAGACTTTTCAACTATGGATTTGCCTTTGTATGGTAGAACATTTACCTGGAGTAATAATGGGCTAATTAGTATTTAGACCCTGGGTTTTTTCGTATTATACCTTCCCTTTGTAGAAGGAAATAATAAGATGAATATTATTGAGGGAGAGATTACATATATATAGGAGATGCTAGCCTCCTCTCCTATTATTCTAATCTCCTATTATTCTAAGCAATGTGGGACTAAAGTCCATTAACTCATAACTCTAATATAACACTTAACACCCTGCCTCAAGCTGGAGCATAGATGTCAATCATGTCCAGCTTGTTACATAAAAATTGAACCCGACGACCCATAAGAGGCTTTGTGAATATATCAGCTATTTGGTCGTCGGTCCTTACATGTTGAAACTTTATCACCCTTTTCTTATATTCATCACGAACAAAATGAATGCCAATTTCAATATGCTTTGTCCGTTCATGAAATACTGGGTTGGTGGCAATGTGAATAGCAGACTGGTTATCACACCATAGATCTGCCACTTGAGACCCTGCATCTTCTCCCAGTTCTTGTAGGAGATGCTTCATATATAATATCTCTGACGTGCCATGAGCAATTGCTCGATATTCTGTTTCTGAGCTCAAGCGTGCTATCACACTTTGGTTTTTGCTCTTCCATGACACTAGATTTCCACCAATAAATATTGAGTAGCCAGATGTAGACCGTCTATCTGTCAGGCTTGCTCCCCAGTCAGCATCAGTAAAACACTCAATGCGAGTGTGTCCATTATTCTCCATTCGAATTCCTTTTCCTGGATTCTTTACTAGATAACCCAGAATTCTGAGAACTGCCTGCCAGTGTGAAATTCTTGGAGAAGCCATAAATCTACTTGCAACACTCACTGCAAAGGAAATGTCCGGACGCGTCATAAACGCCAAGTAGTTGAGTTTTCCAACTACTCGATGATACTGATCTGGATTGGTCATCAGGACCCCTTCGTCTGGAAGTAACTTCTCCCCTGGATCCATAGGTGAGGTTGCTCCCTTTGCTTGCATCATGCCTGCATCATTTAGTATGTCCAACACATACTTTCTTTGAGACATTACAATGTCCAACTTACCCCGTGTGACCTCAATGCCCAAGAAATAGCTCAAGGATCCCATATCCTTGGTTTGAAATTGTTCTCCAAGCAACTTCTTGAGGCTTGTAATACCCTGGCTGTCATCTCCCGTGATTACAATATCATCAACGTAGACTCCAAGGAGTATTCTTCCAACAGATGTGTGTCGATAGAAGATTGAATGGTCCTTCTTCGATTGACACATGCCAAATTGAGTAACAACATGCGTAAATCGACCAAACCACATGCACGAGGCGATTGTTTCTGACCATAGAGAGCCTTCCTCAGATGACACACTTTACCCTCCCTTGCAACGAACCCGGGAGGTTGCATCACATATACTTCTTCATCAAGATCCCCGTGGAGGATAGCATTCTTTATATCAAGCTGGAGTAACGGCCAATCATATCGGATGGCCAAGGTCACGAGGACACGAACGGATGTCATTTTGGCCACAGGAGAGAATGTCTCGAAGTAATCCTCACCATAGATTTGAGAGTATCCTTTGGCCACCAGCCGAGCCTTCAGTCGATCAAGGGTGCCATCCGGTTTGACCTTAATCGTGAACACCCATTTGCTGCCGACTGCCTGTTTACCAGTAGGTAAGTCGACTAAGTCCCATGTATGATTCTCCTGGAGAGCTTTCATCTCCTCGTTCATAGCAGCACGCCAACCAGGATGTCGGAGACCCTCCTCAGCGGTCTTTGGAATCAGAATCCCATCAATAGTAGCCACCAGAGACTGAGTGTGGCTGGTAAGACCTTTGTAGCTGTCAACATACAAGGGATGATCACGACAGGCACGACGAGGACGTTCTGGATGCAGGACCACTGGAGCTGCTGGTGGAGCTGCTGGTGGAGCAGAAGGAGGCAACTCATTTGAGCCGGAACTGCTGATCGAACCAGAGGAGGATGAATCTGTGGGCGATGTTGGCAATGGCTGAATCGGTGTATGTGGACCATCTGACTGGGAGACTGGCTCGGTAAGGGAGGGCACCCGTACGGGAGGCTGTTGTGTTTGAGGAGGAAATAACAAAAAATCATCTTCGGGATAGACCAGAGGAGCCAGACCCGGTGATTGTGGGAGTGGTGGAAATTCAGTTTCTAGAAAGGTAACATCCCGAGTGAAAAAATAGCGCTTTAAGACAGGAGAAAAACACCGATACCCTTTCTGATTTTTAGGATACCCAAGAAAAATACATTGTATTGCCTTAGGATCTAATTTAGAAAGGGTTGGTCGGGTATCCCGAACATAGCATAAGCAGCCAAAGATTCGGAGAGGCAGAGGAAATGGCTCTCGTCCAGGAAAAAGTCTAGAAAAAGGAGTGTTACCATTGAAAACTGATGATGGCATGCGGTTAATAAGATAACAAGCAGTAAGAACCGCATCCGACCAAAATCGTTTGGGAGTACGTGCATGAAACATAAGAGCACGCGTAGTTTCCAATAAATGGCGATTCTTGCGTTCGGCTACACCATTTTGTTGTGGTGTGTACGCACAAGAAGTTTGGTGGATGATGCCATGGAGGGCCAGATGTTTATCGAGATCACGTGATAAATACTTACGGCCATTGTCACTCCGAAATTTTTTGATGGGAAGACCAAATTGTGTTTTTACTTCGGCATGAAAGTTGCACCAGATGCTAAATAATTCAGAGCGATTTTTTATCAAATAAATAAAGGTGACACGTGAGTAATCATGAACGAAAGTAACAAAGTACTTAAAGCCTATGACAGATTCAATCGGACAGGGTCCCCATATATCAGAATGCACCAACTCAAAAGGAGCAGCAGCAATTTTATTTGGACTCACCGGATAAGGAATCCGATGATGTTTAGCTAAACTACATGGCTCGCAATGAAAAGAAGAGAAAATATCTAAAGATGGGTATATTTTCTGGAGAGCTTGGGACGATGGATGGCCTAACCGACAATGTAACTCGACAAGATCGAGTTTCATGCCGGCACATGCAACAGAAGAAGTTGCGTCAAACAGGTACAAGCCTTCAGCCACATGCCCCTTACCGATAGTCTTCCCAGTTTTCAGGTCCTGAAAAACACAACCATCAGGAAAAAATGTTACCGAGTAATGCAATTCACGAGTAATTTGACTAATAGAAAGTAAACTGAACTGGTTCCCAGGAGTAAGTAGCACAGAGTTGAGGGACAGTCCGGTAGAAAGAATGGCATTTTCACGTCCTCGGACTGTCAGGGAACCTTCATTGGCAACAGTAATGCCAGAAGCACGACGTACAGGTACATAATCATGTATCATACCCGCGTCTCCAGTCATGTGAGAGGATGCACCAGAGTCAATTACCCACTGCTTGGGTTTTACTATGCACGCTGTTGAGTATCCAGCTGTGGAACCAGACGTGGATGCTTCACCACGACGTTGAGCCTGGAAATCAAGGAACTCTGTATATGAGTCCGAAATCATCTGAATCGATCGTACACCATCATTAGGGGCATCAGTGGTAATATTAGCAGTAGGTGATTTAGTGCATTGCTAATAGAAATGGCCAAGCTGACCACAGTTGAAGCATGTGCGCGGTCGTCCTCCATCACGATCGCCATTGCCCCGTCCTCCATCACGACCAGTATTGCGGCCACCACGTCGGCCGCCACGACCACCACGAAATCCCGTACGTGCGGTCCCGAGAGCAGAACGGTCAACAGGAGGATCACCCGGAGTGGTTTTAACTACTTTGGCAGTCCGAAGGACACGATAGTGTGCTTCCAACAGGGACGGTACATCAGATCCAACAATAATCTGAAATCGAGCAGAGTCCGCATCAGGACGAAGTGAGGCAAGATAAGCCATGACATGAAGCTGCTCACGTTGAGCCCGTGCTTCATTAATATCCGACGTAAGAGGTAAAACGCGATCGATCTCATCCGTCATAGCCTTAAAGGCCCGGAAATGGTCTTTATGGAATTTATCTCCTTGATTTGCTCGGTATACACCAACGACCGAGTCATAGATACGAGACAAATCGCGTTTACCATCAAATGCCGCCGCCAGTACCTCCCATAACTCCTTCACGGAGTTCGTATTTTGAACCATGTCTTCCACTGATGGTTCCATGGAATTCATCAACTGTGTAAACAGTCTACTGTCATCCGTCTCCCATTGCTTAAAGATGGGATCATCTTCTGCTGGAGGGTTGTCACTCAGATGTTTGGACAACCGCATTCCTCGAAGTGTCTTTTCGACCTTCTTTCTCCATGTGGAGTAGCCCTCTGGTCCTTCCAACCGTCGATCGACAAGGCGAATGGAGGAAATTGTTGTGCTAGTGCCTGCTAGTGTGTTGATGACACTAGTATCTGTGGCGCTGCTATTTGCCGAAGAGTCTGCCATCTATCAGAGATTCGACTGTCGATATGTTCTTTCCTCTTGAAAAACATAGCAATTCTGTCAATGCGCTAGAAACGGAGCCTAGAACCGGCACACGCGCATAGTGAGTGTGGATCACAAGCCAGAATAGAGAGATAGCCCATGGTATCCTCTGTTAAATCCTGGTGTGGAGATCAAGGAAAGAAACAAAGATTCATGCACAACAAACCATATGTGTGCTCTTTGTTAAATTTTCAGCATTGAAGGGCAGAGGTTCATACAAATGTTTTTCCTATGAGATCTTCAACAATTTTTATTTTTTTTTACCTAAACTAGGATTTGGAGGGAGTGGGTGGCGGCTGATGGAAGTAGAGGTTTAGGGTTAGGTAATGTCGGCATGGTGGGGGGGTGGGGTGGGGTGGGGGCTGATGGGGGGGGGGGGCGGGTACTGTAGCAGCGGATTGGGGGGGGGGGTGGCTGACACTGTAGCGAGGAGGGGGGGGGGGCTGACACTGTAGCAGCGGCCGGGGGGGGGGGGGGAGGAGGGGGAGGCGGCTAGGGTTTTTTTTCTTTTTCTTTTGTGGAGATGCTAGGGTTTTGGCTCTGATACCATGTAGAAGGAAATAATAAGATGAATATTATTGAGGGAGAGATTACATATATATAGGAGAGGCTAGCCTCCTCTCCTATTCTAAGCAATCTGGGACTAAAGTCCATTAACTCATAACTCTAATAAACACTTAACACCCTTAATGAAATTTTCATATATAGGTTAGGGAGGGTATTATGGGAAAAAGAAAACAAAAAATAAAATAAAAAATTCATGGTCTAAACACTTGAATTGGACATGTGATGGCTTAAACTCTAAACTGGTATAAAATCCAGGGTCTAAACGCTAATTAGAAGGAATCCTAGTATGGCTAATTGGATATATTCTTAGTTATTTAGAAGTATGGTACGTGTTTTTCCTATGAAGAGCACTATTGAAAGATACCATTTAGTGCTCTGATTTTGCTGTTAGTCTGTTAGTCAAGCTAAACATGTTCTATCTGTTCCTTATTCTTAGTCATTTAGTGCAATGATTTATGTTATTCTTAAGAGTCTCATGGATGTATTTTTTTTTTCCGAATACTTGCAGTCAACTTGTTTATAACAAAGCTGCAAAGATATACTGATCATTTAAGATTGTGTCCCATCGGAAGGCTAAGTTATACTGAATTTGGTAGTCTACCTTTGTTTTGTACTGCTGGATTAATTTTCTCTTGTAATCATGAAAGTTTTGTTTTGTGTATATTATGTTTTTAATAGTATATCTAAAAGCATGAAAGTAGATTATGTTTTTGTATAGGTTCTATTTTCATAGTATATAAAAGCATGAAAGTAGGTTCAAGGCGACTTTTGGGTTTCACCCAATTATCATGGCTTTATACTTGAAATTTTAGACAACTATTCTAACATAGTCTTACAATGTTGGATTTCGTAGATGGATTTTTCTGATCCTAACGACCCTATGATACGAGCTGCTGTGTCAAGTACCCTTTGCGTTATAACTGTCATCCTAAAATTGATGGGGGAAGAGGATAATGAACTAAGGGAGTCCATTGAGGAGTGCATGTTCAATTTGGTATCCTCTTTGAATGTAATTGGTGATGCACTTGAAGTTGGAGTTATGGGGGCTCATGCCGAGAAGCTGGGTATGAAAGTATGGGATGTAGGTGAAAACTTTGAGGAGGATGTTAAGATCGCGGCATATGACTATCTCATTGACAATCGTCGCGATGGGATGAGATTTATCGGTTTGCCCTTAGCACAACGCATGAAATGGTTGGAGAATTTCAGGTGCAAGATGTTTCCTCCACCCATTGAAGACTAGCCTTATCTTACTTTCTTCGTTGTGTTGGTTCTTTTAAGAAAGAGATCATTATCAGTTTTTGTAAATATTCAGGTTTTAAGACTACTGCATGCTATGCTTGATGTTTAGTCAAGCAGGAAGGCCATGTTATTTTGCTGGTCAACATGGTTCAAACTGAAATTAAGATGTCCTGTTTTTGTAAATATTCAGGTTCAAGACTCATGGACTCTATGCTTGCTGTTTAGTCAAGCAGCAAGGTCATGTAATATTTTGCTACTGAACATGGCCCAACCTCCAATTATGATTATGTTATATGGGTATACTGCATTTTAATTTCATGTACTATTTTACACTGAATTCGGAATGGACACAAATATGGGGGACAGTAATTAATGGCTTGTCAAAATTAAATACCATATTTACTGCTTTTAAAAAATCATATGCTATTATAATTAAAGACCATTTTTTCATGTACTATTTACTGCTGTCAGAATTAATTTCCATATGCTACATTTTGGCTACTGGTTAAAACAGTGGGTCTGAAGAGATTTGGCCCAAATCCGATTTTTAACATGCTGCATTTTCATGTACTATTTTATATGCTATACTGTTATAGTCCTGGTAAAATGGTATGCACAAATTAGCTGAAGTGGAACTCTAGTATTTCATTTTGGGGTTATTTAGTAATAGGGTCTCATATAATGTGATAGTTGGGTTTGGGTCTCTAAATTGTCCGGCATTAGAATTGGCTGGCATTAGAGTAACTTTGAGCCATGTGGAGATCCAAACTCTAATGTCGAATAATTTGGAGACCCAAATCCTAATATCACATATTATATGGGACCCTATTACAAAATAACCTTTATTTTGCTTGCAGGAGTTTGAAAGAAATATAGATTTGCCTACTCTTTATAAGTTGGATGTTGGATGGGATGCTAGAGGCACATCGTATTTTCAGCTATGGTGGCCCAAGGGAGTAGGGTGAGGTACTAGGAACTTGGTTGCATTCCGTATCAGGACTAATGGGTGAAGAGGTAATTCTCAACTTGTAGTTTGTTGCATTCATTATGTACTGATAGGTGAGAGGTAATCAAGTTTGATATGTCCTCATTCTGTTTTGGTTTCATCCATGTTTATCAATGTTTTGATTATCAATATTCCTCTCTGTAACATTGTGTTTTGATTTTATCAAATGTTTTTATATTATTACTTTAACTTTATGTGTTTGTTCTCTATATAAATTTCTGATCTTATACTTTAATATTATCTGGGGGTTGTGATGAGAGGGAAAATATGAGGGTTTTAAAAAATATACCAAATCATAGTGAGATTGGTTTTCATTCCTTGTCGGATGTGATGGGTGTCATGTCACAGTTCCAAAATATATAGGTTTAGTCTTCTAGACACGTGGCAACGGCCCGCTAATAAAATCTAGAATAGAATATCCAATTTAATGAAACCATCCAGACGGGCGGATCTAGAAACTAAAACTGGAATGGGCTACAATGAATTAGGGTGGGCTAACTCATAACAAATAAATAAAAAATTCAAGAACATAAAGAAAAAAAGAGAAAAAAAATATATATTTTGGGGTGGGCTCCAGCTCACCCCACCTTATTGTTGTATCCGCCCTGCATCCAGAATGGAATATACAACTGAAACAAAGTCTTGCGGGAACAATCCCACGCTACAACAATGAGAATACATAAATGAAATGTTTGGAAATAAAATAACTGAATGAGAGAAACTACTAAGTAAAATGGAAACACCACTCTAAGTCGGGCCTACCACGATCGGGAAAACTCTGCTGGTAGCACCTCAAGCTCCTCTGCTAACACAAATTCAATCTCCAGCCCCGATCCGTAGACAGTTGGGTACAGATGTTCGTCAGAATTTGGAAGAAAACCAGGTCCTCAGAGGGACGTAACAAGATGCAAAAGCACATTTCATAATGTAAATGCTAAAAAACATAAAGGTGATCTAACATCTATGTAATGCACTCTGAAGAAAACTTTGGCACGTATGGGTGGGTAAGGAAAAGTATCTGACCATAAGCTGCACACGAACGCCATAAATATATCCTAAGCATATAGGTCCAAACTGGGTAACTATTAAATGACTAATACCGGTAACTATGAAGTGCCCAATAATGGATAACTATGAAATGTCCAATACCGGATAACTATAAGGCTCATAACCCTTGTAGCTTTCTCTGAAACTACGAAAGTCAATTGTCTGTCCCATACACCTACTAGTTGTCTTTTCTGTCCCATGAGAATGAACAAGCCGTGTCCACAACTTGGACATTCCATATCTCAAACTAAGTCACAAATAAACTATGCAATATGCTGTCACACGTGCTACTCACACCGCTAGCTAATCGAGTGCGTAAGCCCGTGCCTTAACATGTGTGTGTGTGTGTGGTAGATATAATGATAACCCCCCAACTTATACGTCTTCTAAAACTAGGTCAAAACAAAAGACAAAACATCGACGCCTTCGCCGACTGCACCCGAGACATTCTCAGACGAGTACATTATACTATAACTAGAACAGAGATTCATAACAATAACAATGAAACTATAAACAACATAACAAGGCAAGGTATATACTTGCCTGTAACTCCAAGGTGAGAATCAAGCAATCCTGATCCCGTCTCCGCAATCAGTCTCCGCAATCAAACAGTCCTGGGTTCCTATTTATTTAATTAATATAACATCACTAACTATTCTAGAGTTGCTATGCATTCAGAATATCATTAATGACATACACATAAATTAGGTTACGAAAATTAAGGCCTCGCCTAGTTAAGAAGGTCTAGAACTCGTCAATTTATAATAACAACCCTTATGGGGCCATTTCCATGGTTTTTCTAACCTATTGGTCATCGTTCTAACATTCTCTCTGAGTTACCTATAAACCTGGAACAATAAATGTACTATAACTAAGGTAACACAAACCGACAAGCTGAACCTAACTGTCAAGAACACTTATTCTAGGGCATAACACATGATATAAATATGTTTCCTAGCAAGGGTTTGAGTGCTAAAGGCATGACAAAAGTTTGGCATGAGTTCGAGAACATATAAACATGAAATGCTAGGCTGAGCATGAAATGCGACTAAAAACAGAATTCTGAATTCAAACATTTGATAACCTAAAGCATGGTTTTAAGCCTATTAAATTAAAAAATCTCATGGTAGGGACAAGATTCTAAACGGCGGTAGATGAGTGCGCAACGGAGAGAGTCTGCCTAGGCGGTTGATACATGTTGGACATTTTTTACTATTTTACCACTGTTTTTTGCATAAATGCATATTTCAAGGGTGTTCCATGCATAACTAAGTTGTAGAACGAAGATTATGAAGTTTTAGTCTTGTAAAAGTAAATCATATGCCCATAATACTTGCAAAACCTTTTGGCCAAAACATCTTTTTAGGTAGTGCTCTGCCTAGCCGTCCGTCTACGCTGCCTCACCTCCGCCTACGCCAGCAAACCTCAATTGGCTGCCTACTCTACCGCATACCACAAAGGCGGTGTAGACAGAGACCGCCTAGGCGCCGCCTAGGCAGCTGTCTCAACCGCCATTTAGAACACTGGGTAGAGTGATCAAGTAGGTTCTAAGCTAAGGAAGTGAAATTTTGAAAATGAAATAATACGTGCCATCACAGAACGTCAATTCTGAATTCAGCAAGTAATGCTTTAAAATGTGACATTTCCATTAAGAAATACATAATTACTACAAGGTACAAACGTAGGGCATTGAAGAAAATAAGCATAGGTATTAGTTCATGTAGGTTTCATGAGAAATACAACAGTTTAACATGTGGAAAATAGTGCACAAACAGAAATACGTAATTCTGAATTCGTACGTTTAAACGTGCACTCGACAAGTTTAAACATTGTTTTTCATGTTGAACTTTAGGGTTTCTACCTACGGAAATAAATCATGGAACTGTTCCCTATGGTTTAAGTCATAAAAATGCTAAGGAACAAGGTTACATACCTATTTTAGGGTCGTGGTTCAGCTGGAACACGTGCTGAATTCAGCAGCTTCGCATTGAGGTTCGACGGCCTTTGAGGTTCGACGGCCTTTGAGGTGGGAAAACGCCACAACGTAGCTGGTGTACATACATCAAAATGAGGGGTATACATACATCAAACTGAGGGGAACCCATAGGAGATTGATTGTATGAAGGCAAGGTTTTAAAAGGCGGTAGGCGGGTGCACGGCAGAGAGAGTATGCCTACCGTCTAGGCAGTTGATACATATGGGACATTTTTTACTATTTTACCACAATTTTTTGCAATATGCATATTTTAATGGTGTTCCATGGATAACTAAGTTGTGGAACACGAAGATTTATGAAGTTTTAGTTTTGTTAAAGTGAACCGTAAGTGTAAGTCCATAATGCTTGCAAAATCTTTTGGTCAAAATATCTTGTGAACCATCGGCCCTATGAATTTTGGGACTCTGGTACAATACTAATACTAAGTTTAGATGCATTCCTCAACATGCTTTGACGAAGAGGTAGCCATGCTTGCTAATTAGCCTATGATAATCAAATCACAAACTCTGAGCCAACTAATTATATTATCCTTCTATTTTAATCTTTGTTGTGTTACAATGTTCTGCTTTCCATGTATGTACATCGTAATTTTCTGTACTTGCATTTTTTGGAGGAAAGTAACAGGAAAAAGATTTCTTCTACCACAAAGTTGTCTGCTGTTACTTCCCTCCTGATAATTGTTTTTTTTTTCCATCTTACTTTCCAATATATATATATATATATATATTTTGCTTTCTGCTGGTTATTACTTGCCTTATAGTTTTTCTTTCCACAATTTTTTTTCTTACAAACCTATATGTTGTTACTGCCCAGGTCAATCTTTTCTATTTCCCTCTATTAGTTTGGCTATGATGAGACAAAGGTAACTGAGTGCCTCATAACAGAATATACTGTTAGTGAGATTTGTACCATTCCTTGTGATTCATGATGGGTTTAAGAAAGCTGTGTGACAATTGGAGAAACTTTTTGAGTTGGGATCCAATCCTTGTCAAGTTTGATAGGTGATGAGGCACCTAATTCTTCAGTTTTAAAAAAAAATTGTTGATTCTACTTTGGTGTTGCAATTATGAGTGTCTGATAGGGGTGAGCATTGTGATAGGTTTAAGACTGAAAATCGAACTGAACTGAATAAGGAATTCGGATCAGTTTAAAAACAATTCAGGTTGGGCCCGGTTTAAGAAAATTTGTCATTCTGTTTTCGGTTTCGGATTTGATTATTGGATGCATGTTCGATTTAAAACCGAATTTACATAAATACCCTCACAGAATAAGCCAATATATAAAGAAAATTCTCTCTCCTTTCGTTCTCATCAATGCATGTTCCTCTCTCTCTCTCTCATCTAAGAAAATCTAATGTCTCGATCTCTTTTTACTCTCTCCATACTCTACCCGCCTCTCACCACCTCCCCTCTCGTCTTAGTGGTCCTCTCACTCTCCACTTCCTTACTGTTGGAATACTCAGACAGTGCGTCAAGTCTGGCGAGACTGTAGATACGGGTGGCAGATCCTCTGATGCTGACAACTGACTCAATTTTTTTTTTTTTTTTTTTTGAGGTTTCATTTTCTCCGGGCTGACGAACGTCTAGGGGAAAATTCGAACCGTGTTCATCCCCACGGGACCCTTCCGGTGTACCCGACGGGCTATACACTCCCACGGACACAACTGACTCAAAGTTTGTTTGGTTGAATCTGCAGGTTACCTTCAACTCAGCCTCTGGTTAGAAGAGTCGCAGCACTTGGCCAATATAGATGTTCTCATTTAACCTCCATCTAATTAGGGACGTTGCCTCATCTAACTTGTTGTTATGCATTGGATTTGCACCCAATTGTTGTCGATGGTAGGGGCGAGGGGATATGGTGCACTAATTATGATTAGTAGAATAAGTTATCTTTCCTAATGACATAAATTATAGGTTTTGAATTCTTTTAGGCATAAAAAGATTATATGTCCGCCTCCTTTGGTTCGCCGAAAGGAAAGCAAATCAATTCTTTACTCTTTCATTCTTTTTGGAAAATTATAATTCCTATTAATTTTTTTTCCAAGTTTGGAAAGGTCCTAAAAATTTGTAACAAAAGTGAATAATTGGGAGGGGGAAGTAAAAATCTATGTGATGAATGGGGGAACTATTTTCCCCTCTTAATTTTTTCTTTTCTTGGAAATCAATTTTTTTCTGCTCTTTTTTTTTTGGCATCGAAACACAGAAAAAAACTAATTTTTTGCTCATTTTCTTTGGCACCAAAATACATGAAATTAATGAGTTTCTTTTTCTAAGGTTGTAATTATGTGAAACAAACGAGGTCGTATAGTAACAGGAACACAGAGGTGGAGCTTAAGGTGTGCTGTCCCGGGCTTAAATAAGTAGTAGGAGCTACCAATATATAACAAATAAAAGCCATAGCTTAGGTGGCTGAGTGAATGTGCCTAAGGATGGTCTCTGGTTTGAATCCTGTGGTAGTAGCTGTGTAGGGTGTTTTTTTTTTTCCATCCATGCTCAGCCTCCCTATAAAATTTTCTTGGCTCCGCCCTTGCCGGAACAAGTTAGTCTCAAGACTACCACAATGTATTGTTTTCCTATAAGAGCATCCATAGTGGATAGAGTTCAAGAATGTACCTTGAGGCCCAAATTTGTAATAAAATGATAAATGTAGAATGTGTTAGGTTTGTACGATAATAGTATAAAAAATTGAGGTCCAAATACAATGAGTAGACATGGATTCATGTGTCCTCCTTCTTTCGTTTTCAAAAAATAATATAAAATTTTGAATCTAATATAAAAATGGGATTTCAAATTGAGCTTTGCTATTTTACAAAATGAGTTCCCAATTTCTGTATCTGGGTCCATATTACAGTTTCTGTAGTTGGGACGAGACCATCATTTGACTCCAATTAAGCCTTCATATTCTATAAAATGTGCTCTGTCGTAAGGCAAAAGCTCAAACACACGGAGACGAAGCTTTCTCGTTATATTATCAACCACACAAGTGCATCTTACAAGCTATCCCAACCTCTCTTTATATAGGGAGAGAGGTTGGGGGTTATGAAGAAATGAAGGGCCAAAGGTCATGTAGGTTACAAGGAGATGAAAAGTGAAAAGCCATATGAGTTACAACACTCCCCCTTGGCTCTCCAGAAATTCTGCTTGTAAACATCTCTGAGTTTCTTCGTCTGTTTGTAGCTTGCATCTTCAAGTTTGACCATCTACTTGTGCCTCGTCAAAACCTTGCCAAAGAAAATCCAGTGGAAAAAAAACTTTGGTCGAAGGACAAAAGAGTACACAGGTCAGTGTGATGGGGGTAAACTTAACCATTGCAAAGGTGCCTCGTTAAAACCTTGTCAGGAAAAATCCAGTGGGAAAAATCGCTGATCGAAGGACAAAAGGGTACACACAGGTCAGTATGATGGGGGTAAACTTAACCATTGCAAAGGTGCCTCGTCAAAACCTTGTCAGGAAAAACCCAATGGGAAAAACCGCTGATCGAAGGACAAAAGAGTACACGATGGTTTAGAAGTATACACTGGATACTCCCCCTGATCACAATAGTCCTTAGTGAATAAGAGATTTAAAATGTGTCTCGTTAAAAACCTTGCCAAGGAAAACCCAATGGAAAAAAACTTGGTCTAAGGGAAAAAGAGTACACAAGCATACATCAGGATGCTCTCCTTTTCACTCGCACTCGACAGGGCGCGGGTTATACGCACAACAGGGCGTTTGGAGGCGCTCGTTGGAGCGTTCCCCCTCACATGCACACACACTACAACAAAAAACCCTTTTAATGACGGCTAAAAAGCGTCATTAATGACGAACCATGACGCTTTTTTTTTTCCACAGCAACCGTCATGAAAACGGGTGTTATAAATGTTTTTCAAAAGCGTCATAAAATAACCGTCATGAATAGTTTCTATAAAAGCGTTATGAATAGTTAATATATAGTGCACAATTCAGAACAATTTTAAAACGTCATGAATAGATAACATGTATAGGCTCAATGCAGCACATTTATAACACTTTATACTATTCAAATTAGCACATCCAAATCAGTCCATATAATTGTCAGGCCTAAAAATCAAATTAACATTATATATCACCATCTTTATTACATTTCTCAAAATAGAGTACATATCAACATCTTCATTACATTCTCAAAATAGAATATCCAAATACATATATACATTTACAAATACATATATACATTTACAACTACCAAAAAACATGCACCCAGAGCTCTGTTGGACTACCAGGGACTAAAGGTCCTCCAACTGCTAAAATCTTTATGGAAAAAAGCAGTATCCTCGTTTGTTTGAATTTAATGTCTCTTGCAATTGATTGGTCCACATATGAAAGAAGGAAAGCTGAAAAAAACAAAAAAAAGATTACATTGGAAGCATGAATGAACTTGACAGTACATTCTCTTAAATCAACATGAATAAGCTTAAAAAAGATTACATTGGAAGCTGAGCAGCCAGCATCAAACTTCTCAAGCAGCACCAACATGTAACTTATAGTTAGGGATAACAGTACCTAGGAAACTCTCCAACCAATGAGCCATCCAGACCGGTCAAGAAAAAATTATGAACCAATAAGCAAGTAAGTCCTTGAAACACAAGCAATAAAACATAGAGGGAAAAAATTATGTAGTCCCAACATTTATGTAGTCCCAACATAGAGGGAAAGGAATTATTTTTTTTCAACCAATTTAAAATATGCCATTCATGATTTGAACCTTCTAAATAAATAAAACTGTAATTGGTCTAATACCATGTTAAAATCTATGCCACCAATACTCCAATTTCTACAACCAAGGATTCACCACAAACACATAGTTGTTACCATGTAATGTATTTGCTTTTTCTGGCATATGTAAAATAGCTCATTCTTTCATTCAAGTTATATTATGGTCTTTAGTAACTCAGGTCAATTTGCAAGTACAGAAGTATGACATAGATGAAAGTAAAAGGTAAATCAACTAAATGAGAATAAAACTGGTCTTATCCAAGACTAATATATACTTTGTTAACACAAGTAAAAGCTCACAGAGCAAAAACTAAGGCAGCTAACTGAACTTAAATAAAGCCATGTTAAGTTGTGTGGAAGACTTGTTACCCAAACTTTAGGAGAGGAAAGACCGAGTCACAGTCATGGGAGAAGCCTCTTCCAAGCCGCAAAGAGCACAAGCTGTTCATTATATATTCAGAAGCAGAATAAACATAAACTAGGTTACAAGAAGCGAAACAAAATTAAAAGAAATAAAAATATATATGCTAAGAACTAACACCAGTAAGCAAGATGGAGATAACCAAAAGATTCTATTATTTATGAATGTAACTATCAAAAGAAGTCTAAACATTGTCACATATTTTTTTTCCCTGCAAACTGACTGTTAGCTCTTCTGAAGGTATATGGATCACATTTACCCGAAGCTCGATATCCCAACTGGATACTAATGTAGTTCTTTTACAATCCTAAACCAATTCAAGTTAATAACTGGGGCAATATTATTGAAGGTGATGGACCACACAAAATATTAGAGAATCTAAATTTCATTCAATATTAGAAGAGAAATTAGGAGAGCAGTTACCAAGGAGCACATACTTGTTCAGCTAGCGCGAGAGCATATTTGCAGATTAAGAACCTTCTATGTTGACACACAATCTACAAAAGAATCCAATTGCACTATGTTAACACCTAATCCATATAATAATAGCATACACAGCAATAGAATTCAAATTTCACTACTAGTGAATCAACAAAATTCCATCACGAATCCAAGAAATTTCATTCAATAATAAACTTCCTATACAAATAAAATATATACATGCCAAAGAGGCACAAAAGAAAGCTATCAGAACAATATATATGCTAAGTAGAGCGTTACTGGATTGAGAGTGCTATGTTCTCTGAACCTTTTCTCCAAAAGAGCAGACTGCTCCTTCGTAAGCCTGAGCTTATTCCTCACGTTGCCGTCCTCTTCGTCGCTCACCCGCGAAGAGGAGCCCCTCTCCGCTTCGACCTCCCCGCACGCGGTCGGCGAGAACGTCGACACCGAGCTGTGCGAGGACGACGGCGGAGCCTTGGGCATCGTCGTCGGCACGCTACTGTACGCGACGGTGCCGTCGGAGGCGCTCGGGGTAAGCTAGATGAACCTGGACATATAACTGGGTACGAGACACAAACGTAACGAGAACAAACAACACAAATCCTAACCCTAACCCTAACCCTAACGGGGGAAAAATCAAATCTTTCCCAAAATAAAACACTCAAATCTACTGAATCAAGCGCTGCCCAGATGATAAAAGTGAGAAAATAGTCGAAAATCGAACTAGAATGGAGTTGAAGTTGAGGATCATACCACCTTCTCCTAATGCTCGTGTCGCACCCTCCCCACCGCCTCCATCTGCTGCTCGAACTCCCTCCTCCCGACCCCGACCTTCTTTAGCCTCTTCACCACCACCATCGTCGCGTCCACCTTTGCGTAGATCTGGAGTTTAGGAGAGGAAAAATTGGAGTCGAACCGAAAAGGAGGGAAAATGAAAAGTGAAAAATTGGGGGAGAAGAGGTTTGGGGAGGAGCTGCTCGGTTAGAAAATGGATGAGAAATAAATTCTCTCTCTCCCACTTAGCTTTTATACAATGAAAGAATTACAAGTTTGCCACCGCTCTAAACTATTAATAACGCTTTATTTTATAAACGTTATAAAAAGTCCAGAATTAGCCCAAACCGTCATAGAAAAAGGTATTTTTCAACTTAATAATGCTTATGTATCAACCGTCATTAAAACTCCTTGTCGAGCGTCATTAAAAGGATTTTTTGTTGTAGTGACAACAGGATGCGGAAAACATGTTTCACTTAGGCTAGCTCTGAAAGCTTCCTAAGTCCAATCGCTCTGACATGTTTCTGGAACGAATGTTTTGGCAGTGACTTGGTGAACAAGTCTGCACGGTTATTCTCCGATCCAATGTGTTGCACTTCAATCTTCTGAAGCGCTTGTTGTTCATGTGTAAAGAACAACTTGAGCGATATGTGCTTGGTAGCATCCCCTTTGATGTAACCATGTTTCGCTTGATCAATAACAGCGGTATTGTCTGTAGAACCCTAGAGGGGGGGGAGGGTGAATAGGAAAATAAAATATAAACTACAACAATTGATGCAATAAAGACAATTTAAAGTAAAGAGTAGAAAGATCAAACGCAAACGCAAGGATGTATCCTGGTATCCTCTTTTGAGGCAATCCAGTCCCGGAACTCTCTCCGGCTTTAATCCACTATTATCCAAATAGTACACACGAGTTTGGATCCGAAGAACTCGCCAACTTCAACACGAGTTTGGATCCGAAGACTCGCCAACTTCTACACACGAGTTTTCTTACGAAGGCTCGCCAACTTCAAACAAAAGAGAATGAGAGCTTGTTGATCTTCTAACACGTGAAGATCGAAATGTACAACTCTTTAATACTCTAGCACTTTGGGAGAGGATGACAATGAAAAGCTTTGAAGAGTATTAATGGTGGAGCTCTTGGTTGTTGGAAAATTTATGGAAGAGTTGGTGAGGAAGCTCAAGAGAGAGAGAGAGAGCTTCCTTTTATAAGAAAACCAAGAGTATGTGGCATTTAATGCTCTGAAATGCAGGCAGACCGGCATGCCGTCGGTATGCCGCGGCATACCACCGGTATGCCGCCCAAATAGTAACGGTCATAATTATGACCGTTCAAGAGCATTAAATGCGGCCATTAATGCGTGTCAGACCAAATCGAAAACTAAGTATTCGAAATTCGGTATACCGCCGGTATGCCGGAGCATACCGCCGGTATGCCGATAGAATGTCACAGAAAGTTTCGAGCTGCTAGAAACGGCATGCCGCCGGTATGCCGCAGCATACCGTCGGTATGCCGACAGTTGATCACAGCAACTTTTGTGTTGCTAAAAACGGCATGCCGCCGGTATGCCGCAGCATGCCGTCGGTATGCCGACATTTCGAGACAGTAACTTTCTAAGTCCAAAAACGGTATACCGCCGGTATGCCGAAGCATACCGTCGGTATGCCGCTTTTTGTCACAGAAACTTTTCTGGACATGAAAACGGTATACCGCCGGTATGCCGAAGCATACCGCCGGTATGCCGCTCTGAATGACATGTTTTTCGATTTGTGCTTTTAGTTATCATCCATCCTTTAGTGTTTACAGATATACCTAGACCAGTACAGACACTTGGACTCAAAGCAGGAAACGCCAGTAACTGCTACAGTCTTCAAGGAAGAAGGAGGAAGCTCTGGAAGTGAAGAACTCCATGTAGTACATCTGGGAATATTTGAATCTGAAGAACAGAAGACTAAACTACGAAGATGCTGTTAATTACTCAAAATAAAATGTGCCAACAAACTCCCCCATTTTGATAATTGACAAAATAGAGAGAGATAGCATCTTCAGGGAGTAGCTCCCCCGTAGGTAGACAGCTCCCCCTCAATACGATTTCTCCCCCTTTGTCACTTAGTCAAAGATGGGGATAATCAATAGAAACATTGTATAAGAGAAAAGACATGAGTATATAAAGAAAAGAGCATGCATGAATATATATGAGAGAAAGTGAATACATGCTGGACCCATACATTTCATAGTAAGATAAAAGACTCTCCACAACGAGAGCCAGACACAACAGACAACCATAGATAATGTCCCCGAAGGACAGCAAAGAGCTAAAACAACCATAAACCGGTCCCCGAAGGACCACTAAAGACAACCAACTGAAAAACACACACATAAAAAAAAAAAGCACTCAAGAACCGAAACCACCATCAAAAGGAAGACCATCCCTAATCCTCAGCCGGATCATCATCATCATCACCCTGAGCCTGCTGGAAGGCGCCAAAAGGATCAATGCCGTCAGGGTACATAAACCCATAGGCATTGGGGTCAGAGAAGCGCGGGCCCGTGTACATGGGATCCTGAAGATTAAGATCCAGAAAAGCATCACGGTCTTGAAGAGTGCGCTGAATGAAGTACCCCTGATCGTGGAACCGAGTCTGGATCAGGGCGCCAAGTCCACGAGTGTGGGCCCGCATCTGCTCCTCCGTCTGGGCCATCCGCATATCAAAATGCTGCTGAGTGAGCGGCATATAACGGCCCGAAGGAGGAGGGGTAGATGTGGGAGCAACAGGCGTGGATGCCGGTTGCTCTTGGGAAGATGAGGCACGGGAAGTAGAGGCGCCAGCAAGGGTACGGGAGATAGCAAGATATGAGGGGACGCCATCCGAGGTGCAGAGAGACAGGTCAACCTGCTTGGCCTCCATGAGCAGAGTGATGAAAGAGCCATAGTAGAGATTCTGCTTCCCCGAAGGCATGGTACGCCGGAATTGCAGAAGAAGAGTCTTTGGGAAGGAGAATCGCTTCCGGGCATAGAGATGGTACATGCAGACGAGGGCATCACCAATGATTGCGTCATAGTTCCCGCCCTTCGGAAAGAGAGTGTGGCACACGATCCGATGGAGCTCGTAATAAAACGGCTCCAGCTGGACAGAGAGGGCCGGGATGGCCAGAGGGTTGGGACCCTTGCAGATGATTCGGCAGAATTCGTCGAAAGGGGACGCCGTCGAGGAGTTGAGAGCACCCAACATAGGTAACGCATCCCCTTTGTCTGGGATGCCTAAGATGGCCCCCACTTCCCGAGAAGTGAGACGGAAGTGGCGGTCATTGACCATAGATTGGATGGCGGAAGGGTCGTCGTCATCCCCTCTCATGTTGCAATAGAAAAGGCGGACAGCAGCAGGGTAGACAGGGATTTGGCGCCTTAGAAGAGAGGAGAGACCGGTATCGTCAAACAAAGGGACGTGACCGGGGAAGAGGTTCCAGTTGATCGCCCGTCCTTTGAATACGTTGTGATTGGCGAAGTGCTGGAACCAAAGCTCGGCGGCCAGAGAGTTGGAGAAGACGCGCTGGTCATAGCCGGTAGGAAGCCACCGGGACGAAGGGGTTGAACCCGGAGGAATAGGAGGATCGGGGGCGCTTAGGGTTGGCCATGGAGAGGGATTGGTGCTATGGTGTGGAGGAAGGAGTAGAGAGGAGAAGGAGGAAGGAGGGTTTTTAAAGAGAGGAGGGAGATGAAGAGATGATTTTGAAAATGGATAGGAACGGTTGTAGAGGAAGTTTGAAAGAGAAGGAGTTGAAAAGGTGGAGGGAAGTTATGATGGTGGAGTAAAAAGAGGAGAGAAAAGGGGGGGAAGTGATGGGTAGTTAATGTGAAGAGATAAAGGATAGTAAATGAGAAGGGAGGTGATGGGATGGGAGTTGAAGATTGATGGGATGGATAAGAGAGAATAGAAGAGGGTAAAAAGGAATAAATGAAGGAGTAAAATAATGTGGGCCCGAATCCAGAGTTTAAATCCTGTCCGCCGCTGCCCGGCATACCGGCGGTATGCCGACGTGTACCGACGGTATGCCGTCCTTCGAAACAGAAACAATTCTGCCTTGAAAAACGGCATGCCGCCGGTATACCGTAGTATACCGTCGGTGTGCCGGTCGACTGGGACTAAGGATCAAAAAATGCCTAGTTCTCGGCAAAGGAAAGAGAAGCGATCTTCCGGGAGAGGCTTAGTGAAAATATCGGCTAATTGATAGGTAGTATCAATAAATTCAAGATGGATATCTCCTTTTTGCTGATGGTCACGAAGAAAATGGTGTCTAATTTCAATGTGCTTCGTGCGTGAGTGACAAATCGGGTTTTTCGTGAGATTGATAGAGCTAGTGTTATCACATTTAATAGGGGTGCAAGAATGAGAAATGCCATAATCTAAAAGTGTTTGTGACATCCAAAGAATTTATGCACAACAACAACCAGCCGCAATATATTCTGCCTCAGTGGTGGAAAGAGCAACAGAGTTTTGCTTCTTGCTAAACCACGATACCAAGGACTTCCCGAGGAATTGACATGTGTCACTAGTGCTTTTTCGGTCAATCTTGCATCCGGCAAAATCCGCATCCGAAAAGCCGTGAAGCTCAAAGGATGAGGATTTCGGATACCAAAGACCCATGTTAATGGTGCCTTTGAGATAACAAAAAATGCGCTTAACGGCACTCAAATGTGATTCCTTTGGATTGGCTTGATATCGTGCACACAAGCAAACACAAAACATGATATCCGGACGGCTAGCCGTTAAATAAAGTAAGCTACCGATCATACCTCTATACTTACGAATGTCGACCGATGTGCCATCTTCATCATTGTCAAGCTTGGTCGTTGTAGCCATAGGGGTCCTCATTGATTTGGATGAGTCAAGGTCGAAACGCTTGAGGAGGTCCTTTGTATATTTTGCTTGATTGATGAAGGTTCCTTTAGGCCCTTGTTTGATTTGTAACCCCAAGAAGAAAGAGAGTTCACCCACCATACTCATTTCAAACTCTTCCTGCATAACTTTGGTAAATTCTACACAAAGTGTGTTGTTAGTAGAACCAAAAATAATATCATCAACATAAATTTGAACCAATAAGAGAGTCCCATCATGTGATTTAATAAAAAGTGTAGTGTCAACTTTTCCCTTTGAAAAATTGTGAGAGACAAGAAAAGAGCTAAGACGCTCATACCAAGCACGTGGAGCTTGTTTGAGGCCATAAAAGGGCTTTATGGAGTTTGAAAACATGGTTAGGAAATTGAAAATCTTCAAAACCGGGAGGTTGTTTAACATAAACTTCCTCCTTAATAATACCATTAAGAAAAGCACTCTTAACATCCATTTGAAATAGCTTAAAGTCATTAAAACAAGCAAAGGCACAAAGCATACGAATGGATTCAAGACGTACAACCGGAGCATAGGTTTCGTCGTAGTCAATGCCTTCCTCTTGGTTATAGCCTTGAGCAACCAATCGGGCTTTGTTACGAGTCACTAACCCATCTTCATTTAGCTTGTTGCGAAACACCCATTTAGTTCCAATAATGGGATGATTGCTAGGTTTTGGGACAAGTTCCCAAACCTTGCTTCGCTCAAATTGATTGAGCTCCTCTTGCATAGCTATCATCCAAAATTCATCAAGAAAAGCATCATGAACATTTTTAGGCTCTATTTGAGAGATAAAAGCCACATTGGCACAAAGATCACGAGTGGCGGATCTTGTACTAACACTTGAGAAAGGATCCCCAATGATAAGCTCCTTAGGATGATTGGTGACAAATCTCCATTCTCTTGGGAGATCCTTTGGAGGAGGCTCGAGAGGAGGAGACACTTTTGATGGGGTCACAACTTCATTGTTAGATGAAGAAGGACGATCCTCAATAGAGGAGTTCTCCAACCCAAATGAGATGTCATCAATATCCTCGGAGGAGGAGAATGTAGAAGAGTTGAGTTCGTTAAAAGAGACATTTATTGACTCTTCGACAACAAGACTTCTTTTATTAAAAACACGAAAACCTTTGCTATGAGTAGAGTATCCAAGGAATATCCCTTCATAGGCTTTCTCTTCAAACTTGCCTAGGTTATCCTTGGTATTCAAAATAAAACAATTGCAACCAAAAACCTTGAAATACTCAATAGAAGGAGTTTTGTTAAACCAAAGCTCATAAGGAGTCTTCTTAGTAATAGGTCTAATTAAGACTCTATTAATAACATGACACGCCGTATTAACGGCTTCCGCCCAAAAATATTGGGGGAGCTTATATTGGTTTAACATGACCCGGGCCATATCGCCAAGGGTTCTATTCTTTCTCTCCACAACACCATTTTGTTGAGGAGTACGGGGACAAGCAAAATCATGTCCAAAACCATTCTTTTCACAAAATCTTTTGAAATCAACATTATCAAATTCACCTCCATGATCACTCCTAATTTTGTTAATAGAGAAACCTTTCTCATTTTGAACACGTTTACAAAAAGCAACAAATTCACGAAAGGTATCACTTTTGCAAGCAAGAAAAATAACCCAAGTAAATCTCGAAAAATCATCAACTAAAACAAAAGCATAAAGTTTGCCACCAAGGCTAGCTACTCTACTAGGCCCAAAGAGATCCATATGAATAAGTTGGAGGGGTCTAGTGGTACTCACAGAGTTGATGGATTTGAAGGATGACTTGGTCAACTTACTTTTCTCGCATTCTTCACATACCATATCCTTTTTGAAAGGGATGCTAGGAAGTCCTCGTACAAGCTTCTTGGAGGCGAGACGAGAGATGGTATCCATGTTGGCGTGTCTAAGCCTCATGTGCCAAAGCCAACTCTCATCGTTCTTTGCAACTAAGCACCTGTCATTGTTAGTACCTTCAACAAGATAAAGAACATAAATATTGTTTTCTCTAATGCCTTCATACACAATAGTTCCATTGGAGCTATCGGTAATGTAGCATTTGAGTTTAACAAACTTGATATCATAACCATTATCGGTAAGATGGCTAATACTTAAGAGATTATGCTTGAGATTAGTAACAAGACAAACATTATTAATACAGGGATAAGGAGGAGAACCGATATTACCATTTCCAATAATATAACCTTTAAGATTGTTACCGAAGGAGACGTGTCCTTCTTTCTTCATCGATAGCGTTGTAAAAAGTGAAGCATCACCGGTCATGTGCCGTGAACAACCGCTATCGAGAATCCATTTGCTTCTAGCATGAGAAGGATTCGTCACCTACAACATAAGTTGAAGATGAACATTTTGGTACCCATGATCTTATGGGTCCATGAGTGTTAGTCTTAGGAACCCACTTAAGAACTCTCATGTCAACTTGTTTTCTTGTATAACAAAAGTTAGAAGTGTGACCTACCAAACCACAATAATTGCACATCAAGGAAGATTTAGGAGAAGAAGTGTGAGTGTTGTGCATGTGTGAGTTACTAGTGTGAGAAGTTCTACCATGAGTGTTATGATGATAGTAAAAAGTATGATGAGAGGTGTTCCTTTTGACAAAGGGTCCTTTTCTTGTGTTAGAAAAGGAGTTGTGTGTAGTGTTCATGTAATGATTGTGCCTAGCATTGTGATGAGTGTGAGGGTGTCTTGGAGCATGCATGTGAGTGGTTTTCTTATTACCTAAATTCTTACTTCGTGTAAGAAGATCATTATACTTAATAGAGGTGGAATATTCTCTTCTATTAGCATCTTGACATTTGTGCATGGCAAATTCATAGGAGCTTCTCATGGATTGAATCTCATCATCCTTTTTCTTGATGGTGTCAAGAGATTCTTGAAATTTGAGTCGCAAAGACTCTATTTCATCGGTGTCGGAAATAGGAGATTTTCCCTTCACATCAATGATGATGCTTGAGAGCCTCTCTACTTCAAGTTGAAGAGCCTCAACCTCCTTGAGAGATTTCTTGTATTTATTCCGAACACCTTTGTGTTCTTCATGTAACTCAAGAATGGCTTTCTCCAAATCATCATAGGTAAGAGTGTTTAAAGAAAAATCATCAAGTACCTCATCGGTTGCCATGAGACAGACGTTGGCATTGTGTTTGCACTCCTTGTCGTTGTCGGAGTCGCTCGCGTCGCTTTCACACCAAATGCTAGTGTTGGCGAACTTTCTAGAGGATGAGCTTCCCTTGCTAGGTTTCTCGTACTTGCTTGAGTCTTTTCGTATCATAGGACAATCCCTCTTGATGTGTCCGGGTCTTCTGCATTGATAGCACGCCGGGTCTTCTTCATTGTCCCGTCTAGAGCGGTTGGCCTTGTTGAACTTTAAGAACTTCCGGAAGTGCTTAGCTGTGAGAGCTATTTCTTCATCGTCATCCGACTCATTGTCGTCGGAGCTATCCTTGGAGTAGGACCTTGAAGCTTTGAGAGCGAGAGTCTTCTCTTTTTCTTTGGTCTTCTCCTTCTCCTTCTCTTGAATGGAGGATTCCTCTTGATCCTTCATGTCGAGCTCGTGAGTCATTAGCTTACCCATGAGGGTCTCTAGGTTCATGACAGTTAGATCGTTCCCCTCAATGATTGCGGTAGCTTTAGGACTCCAAGCTTTCGTCAATCCTCTAAGAATTTTCCTTATCTTTTCATGAGCGGGATATTCCTTTCCAAGAGAAGAGAGAGGGTTAATAATGTCACGAAAACGAGTAAACATGCTAGCAATAGATTCATCATGCTTCATTTTAAAAGACTCATATTCTTGCGTGAGTCTACTAATCTTGGATTCCTTCACTTGTGAAGTTCCCTCGTGTGTGACTTCAAGTAACTTCCAAATCTCATTGGAAGTCTTGCAAGTAGAGATCCGGTTGAATTCACTACTGTCAAGGGCACAGTAAAGAGCATTCATTGCCTTGGCATCTCGACAAGCAAGCTTCTTAATGTTTTCGGCAAGTGTTTCCCGAAGGGTGTCAGAAGCAATATCCTCAATAGCTCTGGAAGGAGTAGGAAGGCCATTTATCACGCAATCCCATAAATTGAAATCTATGGACTTGAGATAAATGCCCATCCTAATCTTCCAGTAGTTATAGTTGGTACCATCAAATAGGGGAGGCCTATTTGTGGAGTGTCCCTCATTGTGAAACGTGTTGATGCTAGGGTTAGAGGCCATGGATCACTCAAGGGTGTAAATCCAAATTAAGAGAACGAGGCTCTGATACCAATTGTAGAACCCTAGAGGGGGGGTGAATAGGGAAATAAAATATAAACTACAACAATTGATGCAATAAAGACAATTTAAAGTAAAGAGTAGAAAGATCAAACACAAACGCAAGGATGTATCCTGGTATCCTCTTTTGAGGTAATCCAGTCCCGGAACTCTCTCCGGCTTTAATCCACTATTATCCAAATAGTACACACGAGTTTGGATCCGAAGAACTCGCCAACTTCAACACGAGTTTGGATCCGAAGACTCGCCAACTTCTACACACGAGTTTTCTTACGAAGGCTCGCCAACTTCAAACAAAAGAGAATGAGAGCTTGTTGATCTTCTAACACGTGAAGATCGAAATGTACAACTCTTTAATACTCTAGCACTTTGGGAGAGGATGACAATGAAAAGCTTTGAAGAGTATTAATGGTGGAGCTCTTGGTTGTTGGAAAATTTATGGAAGAGTTGGTGAGGAAGCTCAAGAGAGAGAGAGCTTCCTTTTATAAGAAAACCAAGAGTAGGTGGCATTTAATGCTCTGAAATGCAGGCAGACCGACATGCCGTCGGTATGCCGGCCAAATAGTAACGGTCATAATTATGACCGTTCAAGAGCATTAAATGCGGCCATTAATGCGTGTCAGACCAAATCGAAAACTAAGTATTCGAAATTCGGTATACCGCCGGTATGCCGGAGCATACCGCCGGTATGCCGATAGAATGTCACAGAAAGTTTCGAGCTGCTAGAAACGGCATGCCGCCGGTACGCCGCAGCATACCGTCGGTATGCCGACAGTTGATCACAGCAACTTTTGTGTTGCTAAAAACGGCATGCCGCCGGTATGCCGCAGCATGCCGTCGGTATGCCGACATTTCGAGACAGCAACTTTCTAAGTCCAAAAACGGTATACCGCCGGTATGCCGAAGCATACCGTCGGTATGCCGCTTTTTGTCACAGAAACTTTCTGGACACGAAAACGGTATACCGCCGGTATGCCGAAGCATACCGCCGGTATGCCGAAGCATACCGCCGGTATGCCGCTCTGAATGACATATTTTTCGATTTGTGCTTTTAGTTATCATCCATCCTTTAGTGTTTACAGATATACCTAGACCAGTACAGACACTTGGACTCAAAGCAGAAAACGTCGGTAACTGCTACAGTCTTCAAGAAAGAAGGAGGAAGCTCTGGAAGTGAAGAACTCCATGTAGTACATCTGGGAATATTTGAATCTGAAGAACAGAAGACTAAACTACGAAGATGCTGTTAATTATTCAAAATAAAATGTGCCAACATTGTCCTCATAGACGACAACAGGTTCATCTGGGTCATATGGAAGATCACATGTACTTCGAATATGGCCAATAACAGCTCGAAGCCATACACACTCTCTAGTCGCCTCATAAAGCGCGAGTAGCTCATAGTGGTTCGTTGAAGTAGCCACTAAGGTCTGTTTGCGGGACCTTCAAGAAATCGTCGTGTTCCCAATGGTAAAGACATAACCAGATTGGGAACGCCCCTTATGCGGATCAGATAAGTATCCCGCATCGGCGTAGCCAACAAGGGTCGCGTTGCTTCGGGTGCCAAGAGCGTTGGACTCACTCAAAACCGCGTAGGGATAGAACAAGCCCAAGTCCGTAGTACCCTTAAGGTAGCGGAAAATGTCTTTTATGCCATTCCAATGGCGGCGTGTTGGCACGGTGCTGTGTCGAACTAGACAATTCACAGCAAACGAGATGTCCGGTCTAGTACATTGGGCTAAGTACAATAAAGCGCCTATTGCACCCAGATAAGAGCACTCAGGACTCAATATCTCTTCGTCGTCCTCCTTTGGACGAAATGGGTCCTTAGTAATGTCTAGAGAGCGGACGATCATGGGAGTAGCGGACGGCTTAACGTCAAAATGACTAAAGCGTCTCAACACCTTTTGGGTGTAGTTCGCTTGATGGACAAGAATTCCATCTTTACGGTGCTCGATCTGCAGGCCGAGGCAAAACCGTGTCTTCCCAAGATCCTTCATCTCGAATTTCCTCTTCAGGATATCAGCAGTTTCTGACAAGTCTTTTTCGGTTCCTATGAGATTCATGTCATCTACATAGACCACGATGATTGCGTATCCTGAAATGGATTTCTTTATGAACACGCATGGGCAAAGTTCGTTATTAACGTATCCCAAACCGATCAAGTATTCGCTTAGGCGGTTATACCACATTCGCCCGGATTGTTTCAATCCATATAGCGAACGCCTCAGTCTAATCGAGAACGCGTTCCGTGGTCGGGAACTACTTGATTCAGGCATCTTTAGTCCTTCAGGGACTCTCATGTATATCCATGGGCGGCCCTGGGCCAGGGCAGCCGGGGCGATGGCCCAGGGCCCCAACATTATAGGGGGCACAAAATCTTTTTATTAGTTTATAGTTAGGCTAGCCCAGGGCCCAATATTTTTTTTGTAATTGTTGATATTTAGCCAGGGCGCAAGTCCATTTTTTAGTCATATTAGAACTAGTTTGGGAGACCGGCTAGGGCAGGCGAGTAGGCGCGCGATCTTCCTCTTCTCCGTTATCAACTCTTCTTCTTCTCCATTCTATACTTCCACTTCTCAAAAAATTATGAAGAAATTAAGCCAAATGCAACATATCTCTCACTCTCTCTCTCTCGCCCTCGAAAATATCAAATCCCATTGATTCTCACAACATCTGTCATCTTGATCTCCCATCCGTCTGCTCAGTCCATTCGGAGAGCATCCAGAAGGCCAGAATCACTTCCCTCCGACTCCAGTGTGTTGTGTGGCCTCAAGTTGCCATTGAAGAAGAAAAAGATCTTGAAGGTAAAGTAATGTGTTTTGATAATAATCTAAAGTAGTTTTTTCTTCCCTTTAGAAGAAAAGTTAAATTACATGTATTATTTAGTTGTCCTCTTGTGTTCTATAGTTCCAATTTTTCTTCAATGATGACTGACGAGTATTTATAATTTTTCATCGATCATTCAATGTCAAGATGGAGTGTTATGCAATATGCAATCTTGGTTGTGTGGCACCCGGTCTTTGTTAAAGTGAGCTTTTGCACTTATATTTTTAGTTTGATCATCAAGAACTCACACTAATGGAAGTCCTTTGCACCACTTCTCATACGTTAGTTTATGTGACTGTCTACTTTGTGAGTTTTCTAACTTAGTAATTTGGTTTGTAGTTCTCTTCTCAAGTAGTAAAACCTTCAGTTTTTAAACATAAATTAGTTGCATAGACATGTTTTCCAAAAGGCCAGTAGTGGAGATTTGTTGAAATTTGCCAGTAGTGGGGGTCTTTCTTATTGTATTTCTCTTGCTTAATTTATTCAAATTATTTGTTTATAACAATGGATCAATCAGTTGTACAAACTACGAGTCTAGGATGATTGTGTTGTTAATGTCTGCCACATGTTTGTTGTATTGTTACTGTCAATTATTTCTAGGACTTACAATTTTGATTATAGTAGATACACTTTTACCATCTACACATCTGTTCTCAATATTCCTTAAGCCTGCAAACTATTACTTTACATGTGGCAAGTAGAGGAAGAAAAATTAATCAAAGCTTCGCACCATTACCTACTTTGTTACTAATTTTTTTGACTTTCCGGGTAAAGTTTTTAGGAAGGGCATTTTTTTAGTATTGCCCCGGGCACAAAAATGACCAGGGCCGCCCCTGTGTATATCTCTGTGTCCAGATCCCCGTAGAGATAGGCTGTGACCACATCCATGAGCTGCATATTCAGTTTTTCGGAAACTACTAAACGAATTAAGTAGCGGAACGTTATGACGTCCATTACGGGAGAATACGTCTCCTCGTAATCAATTCCAGGGCGTTGTGAGAAGCCTTGCGCCACAAGGCGAGCCTTGTATCGCACAATCTCATTTATCTCATTACGCTTCCTTAGGAAAACCCATTTGTGACCAACTGGTTTAACATTGGGTGGTGTTGGAGCAACAGGTCCAAACACGCTTCTTTTCGCTAAGGAGTCTAGTTCAGCCTGGATTGCTTGTTTCCATTGTGACCAGTCCGTTCGTCGTTGACACTCGGCAACACTACGAGGTTCCATGTCATCATTGTTCATAATGTCAGTGGCCACTGAGTATATGAACACATCATCGATGACAGTTTCGTTTCGCTTCAAAATATCGTCTAAGCTAGCATACTCGACGGATATTTCGAAGTTATCGGCATGATTAGGAATAGGTGTTTCATCTGGAACGCGCTCTTCTAATACATCGCCGTGATCCTTAATGATCTCATGTGGCAAAACGCTTTTAACAAGATTTCTCCGCTTCCGGGGCAGAACATCTTTGGAACCAACTGGTCTTCCCTTTTTCTTGGGAATTGCGGCGGACTGGACGGCCGATGGCAGCGTCCTTTGCTCGGCGGGTTCGACCGGAGCAACATGTTTCACAGGAACATGGCGTCTCTCAGGGACGTCTATCCTTGCAGGCACATTTGCAGCAGGTATAATTGATCTCGTGACTTTTGCTAGTCGCTAAATGCGTCTGGCATTTGATTTGCAATATCTTGCAGACCTAGAATCCTTTGCACTTCATTATCACTATGTGCAGAGGGGGGATCATGATGAGCAACAGCGGGCACATGCCACGCTAATTCACGTCGTTCCTCATCAACGTTAGCGTGCATTTCTCCCCCTAACGACGGGAAGATTGCCTCATCAAAGTCACAATCCGCGTGTCTCGCGGTAAAGAGATCGCATGTCAAGGGCTCTAAATAGCGAATGACGGACGGGGAGTTATAACCGACATATATTCCCCGTCGCTTCTGAGGTCCAAATTTTGAACGCCTTATTGGCTCAATTGGAACATTGACTAGGCACCCAAACACGCGTAAATGTGAGATGTCAGGCTCACATCCAGTAACCAGCTGGTACGCGGAAAGTGGTTGGGTGGTCATGGGCCTCAGACGGACCAAATTTGCAGCGTGCAAAATTGCATAGCCCCGTGCAGATAGTGGGAGTTTGGTACGCATAAGCAAGGTCCGCGCTATCACTTGCAGTCGCTTTATAAAAGCTTCCGCTAGGCCATTTTGGGTATGAACATACGCAACAGGGTGTTCAAGATTTATTCCCAAAGTCATGCAATAATCATCGAAAGTCTTCGATGTAAACTCCGCGGCATTATCAAGTCTAATAGACTTTATCGGATAATCCGGATGGTGAGCCCTTAACTTAATGATCTGGGCAAGGAGTTTAGGAAACGCTGCGTTTCAGGTGGACAACAACACTACGTGTGACCATGTAGTCGATGCATCAACCAAAATCATGAAGTATTTAAATGGTCCGCATGTTGGTTGGATTGGTCCATGAATTCTCTCAAGGAATTGAGAAACTAATCTCGTAGGTTTCACATGGAGTGGCTTGAGATTCGTCTTCCCAATCGGGCAAGCTTGGCATAGGCTTTTCGGATTTATAACGAAATTTTTTCCTCCAAGAGGATGTCCATGTGATGCATTTATAGTACGAAGCATCGTATTTTGACCCGGATGACCCAGCCGGTCATGCCATAGCATAAAAGTCCTCTCATCAACTGGCGCTCGGCGAATGATGAGATTACTCTCGATGTGTTGTATCGTAGTGAGATACAAACCACTTGAAAGACACGTGCTGATAACGTGTCGTAAGGCAAAAGCTCAAACACACGGAGACGAAGATTTCTCGTTATATTATCAACCACACAAGTGCATCTTACAAGCTATCCCAACCTCTCTTTATATAGGGAGAGAGGTTGGGGGTTATGAAGAAATGAAGGGCCAAAGGTCATGTAGGTTACAAGGAGATAAAAAGTGAAAAGCCATATGAGTTACAACATGCTCTACATTCTGAATTAATTTTTAAAAATTGTATTGAACCTTACTAAAGGAGTGACTGTTGACAATCTCTTAAGCTCTTAAACATGTCGCTAAGTCTTCTAATTGCCGAAACTTGATATTGAATGTGAAGAAGAATTTATAATCGACTTTTCAAGTAGCTCCAATGGAATCTGATTCGAGTTCAAAAGTAAGATCATTTTGATAATTGAGTTCTTGTATTTAATTATTATCATTTTTCAAATGTGGGAGACAGAACATCTTAATTATTAGGGACAATCAGTGATGGATCTAAGATGACATTCTACTGTGGCACAATTATAAGGAGATTTGGAGATAACGTCCCCAAAACATATAGGAACAAAGTGCATAACTGAAAATTGAATATACAGACCACCCCGAACAACCACAAACAAATGACTAATTCTTAATACATAAGGCATAAGGTAGAAATAACTCTTAATACCAAAGGTAGAAATTATTCTCTGAGTAGTTTTCATACAATAAAGTATTACAAAATTAGAAATCTAACCTCCCTAAACATGATTTTGATCTAAAATTATTTTGACCTACTTGATTTTGACCTAATTAGATTTTAAAATTTACCTTTGCAATTGCAGGTTGAGTTCCTTCCATCAACAGCTCCATGACCTCCGTTCTCTGCTTCTCCCACAACTTTTCCAACAACAGCTCTGCTTTGTAAATTTTTTTTGGGTAGGCGATTGAAGAAAAGAAAGAAGAGGCATAGTCCAGAGGGCTTGCTGAGTTGCTGCGGACGTTTCTGTGTGGGGTGCGCGGCTGGACCCCACGTGCTTACTAAATTTTTGTTTTTATTTTTTTTTCACCGGGGGTCCCGTCTCCAGTGCTGTTCACATGGGTCCGTCTCTGGGGACAACACACTTTTGGCAGTCTTGTATATATTCAGGACTGACAATTTTTTTGTAGTTCTTGTTATTTTAAGAATGTTAAAATTTTGGCAGTCTTGATTTTGATTTTATATGGACTGCTAATTTTTTTATAATATATGCGCAAGACTATCAACAACTGTTTTGTTTTCTAGTAATTTTACAACTGTGTTGTTTTCTAGTAATTTATGTAGTGTCCTTTAACTTTTGTCTATAATAAAGGTTAAGATATAAAGGATTGACACTGCCGCATTTGCCCTAGAAAAGATTTCATATAAAGAATGATTTGTCTCTAGTTGAAGGTAATATACAAAATATTTAGGGGTAGATGCAATATACAAAATATTTAGGGGTAATGCAATAGTAGCCCCCCGCCTCCACCCCCACCCCCCCCCCCCCCCCCGCCCCCCCCCCCCCCCCCCCCCCCCCAACACCCATCCACACACACCCACCCACCCACCCACCCACCCAAAAAAAATATTTTGGGGCAGTTTATATTTCTGGGTTCGCCCTTGCTCACAACTAACATTTTTTTTTTTTTTTTTACATATGTATAGGTTTTAGCTCCAGGAAGTAATCTTGTGCCTTAGGTTTCTTAAATATCCCAGTAAAATTTCCTAAAAATGATTGAAATATAAACTTTGCCTTAAACTTAAAGAAAAGCAGGGTCGGTCCTGGCCCAGAACAGCCAGGACGATTGTCCAGGACAGCCAGGACGATTGTCCAGGACCCATGAAGTAAAAGGGTCCAAAAAAAAATTATATATATATATATATATATATATATATAGAGAGAGAGAGATATCTTTAATTCAATTCTTGGTGGCAACAGTTTTTTTAATTTACTTTTAGTTCAGTTTTTGTTTTGTTTTTTTACATTATATAAAGAAGTCCCATTTTGAAAGTTCGTCTTGGACTCCCATTAACTCAGGACTAGCCATGATGAGAAGCACCATATTTGACAACCCCGTTCAATAATGTTTGACAACCCAGTTCAATAATGTTCGCTGCTATTGTACATCCAGTCCTGAGCACGTCATGTTTGGCAATCGAAATTTTGAGTTTCTGATTCGTGAATTGTATGTGAGTTCATTTTATTTACCCACCAAAATTAAGGTGTTTGTTCATCCTCCAATAATGAATTGACACGTGTCAAATTCTTTAGTCAAAACTACATTGAATGTTTACAAAACCACTTCCAAAGTAGTTTATGTTGAATGAATTTGACATGTGTCAATTTATTATTGAAGGGTGAACAAACATCTTAGTTTTGGTGGGTGAACAAAAATGGACTCAGTTGTATGTGCCAAGAACGATCACACACATTGGCTTGCGCTTACTGTTTGAAGTGAAAACTTTTACGAAAACCCTAAAAGAGATGTGTTTCAACTTCTTCTTCTCCTCTTTTCATTTACTAATCATGGTGCTTAAACTATAAATTTAGCTGAGGGGTCTGTTGTTGTAGTAGTGGTTATGAGCCACGACAGAACTTAAAAAAGAGCTGTACTGCTTAAACTATAAAAATGTAAATATGACACAAAGAATATTACGTTAATCAGATAAAACACTAATAGCCTTTGGACAGTGAGAGAGAGAGAGAGAGAGAGAGAGAGAGAGGGGAGCTATGATTTTAAAAAAAGAGCTGTATTGCTGGAGTGTGAGTTGCTGTGGACTTGTGTGGACTAAAATTTGATGTGAAAAAAATTGGATATGTACTGACGTGTACAGAGAAAGAAAAAAAAGGGTATGGCTAGATACCTAGGTTTCTTCCCCTCAGCTTCAAGTTGTGAATCGGGCCGGGCCGGGCCGGCCCGCAGTCCACATTGGGCGGTTCGAACCGGGCTCGGGCCAAGCCCGGACCGGACCGGAGCTGACAGCGGGCCGGGCCTGGCCCGGCCCGGTCGGGAAAATCCAAGCCCAGCCCGGCCCACAGGACCGGCGGAGGAGGGGCTGGGCCGGGCCGGTTCGGGCCAGCGGGCCGGGCCGGGTCCGGGCTTCGGTCGGGCCGGTCCGGGCTTGGGTTGGGTTTTGAATGTTTTTTTTTTTTTTTTTGAAAAATTTGATAAAAAGTTTATGTTAAAAATTCATAGTAAATAATTGATGTTAAAATATATTGTAAGTGTATTAAGTGTTAAAATTTCATTATAAATTATTTATCCTAATATATTATTTTAGTTTACATTTATGTATAAATATATTGTAAGTGTATTAAGTGTTTTAAAGTTTACAAATTTATTTTACATTTTTTTAAAGTATAAATTTATAAAGTTTAAATTTATAAAGTTTAAATTTATAAAGTTTATTAAATTTTATATAAAATTTATAAAGTATATAAAATTATTTATAAAGTTTATTCTAAGTGTATAAAGTTTTTTTAAAGTTTAAATTTAGTAATATTTGTATAAATTTTAAACATTTTTCCCTCCTTCTTTTTCCGGGCTTGGGACCAGCATAGGCGAAGTTAAAAAATGTTTTTTTATATTTTTAATTTATTTAGTTTGTTTTAGTTGTTAATTTAAATTATTTATATTTTACTTACTTTCTTTTAAGTAATAAAATTTATAATTTATTTTAGTTGTTAATTTAAATTATTTATATTTTACTTACTTTCTTTTAATTAATATGATTTATAATTTATTTAGTTTTTTAAATTATTTATATTTTACTTACTTTCTTGTAAATTATTTACTTTCTTTGTTTGTTTTTTTTGAAAGTATAATTTTTTAAAGTATAAATTATTTACTTTTAAAAATTATTTACTTACTTTCTTTGTTTGTTAAAATATACATTGAAAGTATAAATTAGAAAATTTTAAAGTATACATTGAAAGTATAAATTTTTAAAGTACAAATTCCGAAAGTGTAAATATCAAAGTTTTTTTTTTTTTTTTTTTTTTTTTTTTTTTGGAGAAAAAAATATCAAAGTTAGTATTCATACCTTTGCCTCATTCATCTTGCACCGCTCTAGATGATTCACCAATTCTAAGCGATTCGAAGTCTAGCTCGTTGATGTCGGCACTTTCATCTACTTTGTCTTGAGTTCTTTTCTCGGCATGGACCCAGTCTTGGACACATACACATGCTTCCAAGATATCTGGCAGCAACCGGCTTCTCTTCTTGCTCAAAATTCTTGAACCTGAACTAAAACATGACTCCGATGCTACCGTGGACACCGGAACCATTAGTAGATCACGTGCTATCATAGAAAGTACATGATATCTTTTCTCGTGTTTTTTCCACCATTCTAAAATGGTGAAGTGAGTGGAAGAATCGTCTTCTTCCTCATAAGAACTAAGGTATAAAGACAACTCTTGGGTCGGTTGGGAAGATTGTCTTTGTTTCTTCCGTTGTAGTATACGTTTGGCGTGTGTCAACTTAGACACCAAACCAGAGCTACTACTACCACTAGGCCCTTGAGTTGGGCGGGGAGTTGGTGCTTTGTCTTCATAATGAATAACTAATCTATCCAAAGTTGCCTTAACTTCTACTTTTATGCCACTAACATCAACATTCATGTTCTGTCCAAAGTCATCTAACAATGTATCTACACCATCTAATTTGATTCTAGGATCAAAAATTGAAGACAAGCAATACAATAAAGGTACATCGCCCCAATATTTTTTGAATTTTGCTTCCATTTTCTGTACAACATAAGCAAAATTGTGGTTAGTTCTATATTTAGAAAATAAGAAAGAAATGTTACAAAGTTCTTGTAAAGCTAGGCAAGAAGTTGGATAGTAAACACCGGAAAGAGTACGTGTAGCATTGTAAAAAGTTTCTAAAAAATCATAAATTGAACTAGCAACTTCCCAATCATCCTCAGTTACTTGAAATTCAAAATTGAGATCCGTGTTACAATAATATGTAATAGGATCTTTAAAGGGAATTGCGGACTTCAACATTAAATAAGTTGAGTTCCATCTATGTGGAACATCCTTTACAAATCTTCTAAAACGAATACTAAAATGTAAGCATGTGGCCTTGAACTGTTGTTGTCGTGCAGGAGACGTGTTTAAACTGTGTAAACATTGTCTAAGAGTATCTAAATGTGAGCTAAAATAATCAAGACATTCTTTTACTACTAAGTTAATAATATGACAAGCACATCTAACATGCATTAATCTACCTTCTAAAATGGGTTGAAATAATAGTTGTAATGAAGAGATGGCAGAAGTATTATTACTAGCATTATCAAAAGAAACAGAAAATATTTTTTGGTGAATATCATATTCACGCACGTGTTCTATAATAGCGCTTGCTATTATGGAGCCTGTGTGTGGAAATTCTAATATCTTTAGACAGATGATGCGTTTTTGCAACACCCATTGTGAATCTATGTAATGTGTTGTGATACAAATGTAAGCATAATTTTGCTTACTTGTCCAAATATCAGAAGTAATGGCTATTTGACTAACATGCAAAAAACTTTCTTTTAAAGCCTCTTTTTTTTCATAAAAAAGTCTAATAGCCTCTTTTCTAGCGGCGCCTCTAGGCACTTTACTAAAACAAGGATTTAAAGAAGATGTGACATAATCATATAAATTATCACTTTCACCCGCAGTGAAAGGAAGTTCATCAGAAATCAAATATTTTGTAAACTCAGTTTTATGCCGAGCGGCAGAATAAGAAAACGTACCCATGTTCGATCCCGTGCTACCTCCACCAAAATTTATTTGAGTTTGAGATGCAGAAATTGTGTCCCTCCCGTAACAGGTCTCGTAGTGTCTTGAAATTGTACCCGTGCCACCTCCAGTCTTCCATTTGTATATGTTGGCACATTTCTTGCACTGTGCCGCGTACGCAATTGGATTTCCTTTCGGATCTAAAACAAGAGAATTATCGGGATTAGTTTGATAAAGAATAGTAAAAAATTCCCAATACTTTGATTTCTTCTTTCTTTTTGGCACATTCTGATTGGAACTCGCAATTTCTGGAGGGGATCCTACTAAATCTTCAGGAATATCATCAGGAATAGGATTTTGCTCAAAATAAGTATTAAAATATTCATAAGAATTTCCGGCATCACCGGTAGGTGGGTTAGAACCTTCTCCGGCCATTATAAAAAATTAATATAAAAGAGAGGGAGAGAAGAAAAATACACCGGAAAAAAAATTCCCGAAAAAAAAAGAGCAAGTAAAAGAGAGGGAGAGAGAGTAAGAAAAATACAAACAAATTTTGTTCAAACAATATAAATTTTTTTTGAATTTTTAAGAGAGAAAGAGAAGAAAAAATATTAAATCGGACGCCGGATTTCGGAGTTGAGCCTTGTCACGACCCGCGCCCCAGAGTTAGGGCACGAGGACGTAACAACGTCCAGCCTACGCCGCAGTGTCGGCGGTAGAACGCTGTCCTAGGTCTCAATGCATCTAACAGTATAAGACTAAACAGTTTATATTCCCCGAATGGGGGTGACATAGCAGATACAACTCAATCACATCTAAGGTAGAGCATGATAAGAATAGATAAAACATAAAATCCAAAATAAATACAGGAGATAGAAGTCTAAGTGTCTAAGATACATGAACCCAGAAATACATCTTCAAAACTCAAATAAAGGTACAGTAATCCACAAAGTAAATACAACTCCAGACAAAAGAAATAACTACCTAAACAAATCCTACTGTGTCTCCTCTAGGCTAGCAGGCAACCTCCAAGCTATCTGTAAAATTTATCAACAGGTCCAGTCAGGACTGGAGCGAGTACAGTACATCTCAACAGATCATAGCAGGTTAGAAAATATATAACATGCAGTAAAGTAAGATACAGGTACTGAAAGAAAACAGTATGTAAACAGAGAGGTAACTGTAATAGAAATATCTACTATACATAGAGAACTAGCATGTGACTAGTGAGTCAGAGTACAATATGAACATGTAAATGGCCTGGGATGATTCTGATAAGACACTAAGGAATGATTCTGATAAGAAACTACTGGTGTATTATTCACATGTCCACATATACTCCCCCGTACCCCCAATCAATACACAAGGATCCAGCCAGGTTATGTTATGATGCTATGTAACAGACCCCGAAGGTAATAGACCCCGTAGGTGATAGACCCCGAAGGTGATAGACCCCGAAGGTGATACATAGTAGACCCATAAATGGGATAAGGATTCCAGGATGACTCTGTGATCATAAGAGTATATGTCACAAGTGATCGAAGAATCAACGAAGCATAGTGATACGCCATGCAAGTGAAACGCACAAACATAGAGTACCCGATGCTCCCTAAGGATAACATCTCAAGAAGGGATCCATATAGTACCAATCCGTGTGACCAACGTGACAGTACAAGTAAAGTAATCTACTGCAGGAAATAATTCTAAGCAGGATATGAAATGAACAGAGAATGTACTCGCCTCGATAACCTGAACAGCTGATAAGTAGAGAGGGTCCCACTGAAGCCACAGAGTCCTAATTAAAGCAACACAGGTTACAAGGTGTTTAAGTTGAAATAAATGAATCCCTACAGGCAATCTATATTATTCTAGGTTCTTCTAAGTCAAATTAACTCTAGGTCGACTCCGGTCAATAATCTAGTCAAACTAGGTCAAGTGTTGACTTATAGTTGACTTTGGGTCAACTGGTCAACTTAGGTCAATCAGGGTCAATTCTAGTCTAAAATAAAGTGTACTTCGTTATTTGTACATTGAAACTTACGACGCGTAAATCGAGATAAGAAGATTATCGGTAAGGCTGATAATCTTATTATAGTAATCCACGTGTCCAACTTGTCAATTTCAGCGATGTGAGATCACTGGAATTGGCTGATCTCAGTTTCGTTGTACTAATCTCGAAATACGAACATTATAAGAATTAATTATTAATTAATTATAAAAAGGTTAAACTTAGAGAAATTATCAACAAACATTGTCGGACGATGAAATGAACATCGCCAACGTGTCCAGAATGGTCAAATTAGCTACGATAGCCTACCCAACGGTCCAATTTGGACACAAGGGCAAAAAGGTAATTTCGGGTCAAAACGGTGTCCGTGTCGGAGCCGTTTTGCACCGAAAAACGTGCAAGAAAACAAGTCTATAAAATATAGCAAATTATATGTCCACGCAACCAGAATGACGATACGAACCCAACGGTATCTCCAGAATTGGATTCCGTTGACCCGATCTCAATTTGGTTCGTTGACCAGAACTTGGAATTCCGGTTTGCACGGAAATACGTGCCGGAGCCAAAGTTCTCAAAACTTAGCAAACTACCTGTCAACGAGTCCAGAATGATGATACGAACTCAGCGGTATCTCCGGAATTGGATTTCGATGAGCCGGCGTCAAAAAGTCCCGTTGACCCAGAAAGTGGGATCCGCTTTGCACCGAAATGCGTGCCCGGGCCCACGTTCTCCAAATCTAACAAATTTTATATGAAAACATGCCAGAACGACGCCACAAGTCTAATGGTGGTGTCAGAAATGAAATCTGGAGTCCCGTGTTCAAAAATAGAATTTTACAAGTTGAAAATTACGAATTCGGACGGCCAACTTTGGCGTCGAATTCAACCAATCAAACAAGCTCACAATGAAACAAAACTGGAGGGGTAGCAAGAGGGTTATACCAGCTTCGCACCGGAACTGGTAGCACGCCAAACGGAGCTGCGGTGGAGGAGATACAAGCTGACGAAGTTGGCCCCGCGAAACTGTCCAAATTTAATACAATTTAAACGGTCAACTTGGTGGCCGGTTTTCATGTATCAAACGATAAAATTAACGGACGAAAATTGACATGAGCGAAGGTGGATATACCGAGATTGCGACGGAGCGAAGAAATCGCCGATCCAACGGTCGGATCTCTCGAAAATCGTGCACGAAGTTGCTGCGACGGAGCGGCGTTTCAACTTCGTTTCCGAGCTCGTCACGACGGAAACCCGTGCCAAACGCACGGATCGCCTCCGATACGCGTTGGAGAGAGGAGCAACGGCCACGGGGCCTGCCCCGGGGGTACGCCCGGCCAATGGGGGGTCGGCCACGGCGGCCTCGCCGCCGGCGGCGGCGCGGCAGCGCTGCCAGCGCGCGCGCGCGCCTGGCCTTCCGCCGCTGCTGCTGCGCTGTGCGTTCTCTGTGCGCGACGGCGCGCGGCAGCGAGGGGGTGAGCCGCGACGGTGGCTCGACGGAGAGATCCATGAGGAGGAGGTGGTCGGTCGACTACCAGGAGTGGTGGTGGTGGCTCGACGAAGTTGCGCGAAGGAGAAGATGAAGAGGAGTTGTTGGAGGAGGAGCTTGAAGGAGGAAGGTGGCGCGGGCTCGGCCAAGGTGGCCGGAGCACGGTGAAGGTCGGTCCGCCATGGGAGCTGCTGTGTGAAGAAGGGGGGTCGGGTTTGATGAAGAAGGGATGTGCTGCTGTGGTATTTTGTTGGAGTTGTTTGTGGCATGGAAACAAATGAGAGAGAAGGAGAGTAATAATTGAGGAGAGAGAAAGAGATTCTCTCCACCAAAAATTTAGGGCCGGCCAATGCATGGGTATTGGCTGTGAGTGGGGTTGGGGTGAAATGGATGGTGATGATTTAATTAGGTGAATCAATGGCTAGATTGGAAAATAGGGAAAAATAGGAAATTTCAATAGGAATTAAATAAATGGAAATTTCTATCAAATAAAGAAAAGTAGATAAAAGGAGTACTTGATATTTTTGAGCAAGAAACATGAGGGTGTTATGAGAGAGGTAAAAATGAAGCTGGGGTTGGGTTCAGTGGAGAATCCGAGGGCTAGAAATAATTTGTAGGAAATGGGTCATTCCTATGGATTTAAATAAATGGAAATTTACACTCAAAATTCGAAATAGAAAAGTAGGTATGAAATATTATTTTGGACACGAAAAAAATGATGGTGTCCCGATGGAGGGCAACATGGAGCTGGACTGGGCTCAGTGGAGCCGGATTGGATCAAAACTGGACATTGTGCAAAAATCGAATTAAAATTAGACGTTGATGTTCATGTGTAAATAAGTAGCACATGGGGATTCCAATAAATGGGACGCAAGTGGCGGACGGATAGTAGGCTCAAAGTGGGCCATGTCCATAGTTGGGGCGGACAGGTTTTGGTCGACAGGGGACCCACAAATCAAGCTGGAAAATGAATGTGACGCCGTGGAGTGAAATAAAATCGGATCACGTGTCGGAAAAGTTATGCGAATCAAATGGAGCTCAAAATGACGTGAATGAGTGGGAAACGAAGGTCATGGGTGACGAGCGTCTCGAGTAGATCATCAATGAGGAGTTGGTTTCAAGGAAATGACTGGTCTGGCGCTCCCAATTTAAATGTCATGGTAACGCGCTGAAAATGATCAAGGAAAAAAAATGGGAAAATCAATTACTGATCGAACGGTCTAATTCGACCCGAAGTTCAGCGAAGAAAAAGGGGCACAAGGGAACAAGTTTGGGTGGGACACCATATACCGTCATGAAGGTAATCATGTCCACTCCAAAACTCGTGAAGAGGATTTCCAGAGTTGAACATCCCTGATACTCCAAATATCAATAGCATGAAAAAGTACACTAACAGATAAATAAATAGAATTAAGTATTTATCAAAACCGGATAATCAGAAAAATAAAATAAAATGAAAAAAAATTTCAACCCGAAATTCAGGGTGCTCACAAGCCTTGAGCGGGGTTGGGAGCTTCTTCGCAAATTGATGGAAATTTAATGAAAATTGTATGAAGATTGAATGAGTGAGTTGTGTTAGAAATATAGATTTTATGGGCTATTTATAGAATTTTTTTCATGCCAAATGACCCCCTCTACCCTCAAAATATAGTTGTTGGAGTGGTTTTTTGGTCATTTTCTTGAAAAATGACCAAAATACCCCTCTAACGTTATTATAACAGCTATATTATGGGGGTATTTTGGTAAAATACCCCCCTGAAATTCAAAAAAAAAAAAAAAAAAAAAAAATCAGTCAGCCGGTTCAGACCGGGCCAGACCGGGCCGGGCCGGTTCGGGCCAACCGGGCCGACCGTTTAAAAAAAAAAAAAAAAAAAATTTCCAGCCGGTCCGGGCCGGGCCGGGCTTGGGCTCGAAGGGGGGGGCCCGACCCGGACCACTTGGCTCTTCGGGCTGGGCCGGTCCGGGTTTTTGGGCGGGCCGGGCCGGGCTAACAGGAGGTCGGGCCGGGCGGGCTCGGGCCGGGCACCGGGCCGCCCGGCCCATTTAACACCTTGACCTCAGCTGCATTCATCTATACTTCTGCTCCTCCAAAAATCAATAGTACTACTATTTGTACCCATCTGTTGCTATTATCTCGAAATAAAGATGTCCGACTACAAATGGTTGTGGCCAGATACACAGTATATAGTCTTCTCCTCCCCCAAAATTGGTTGGGCTGCGGCCCACCTCAGCTCACCAATGGCGGAGCCATTGGTTATGAGGTATTTTTAAAGCATCATTTTTGAACAGTTAGGAGGGATCCAATTTTGGGTTGTTTTAATTAGCAACTTTTAAACCAGTCAAATCCATTATTGGTAATTCATTATCAAAGTTTTTAAAAAGAATAAAATTATATATATATATATATATATATATATATATATATATATATATATATATATATATATATATATATATATATATAAACTCTCCAAAAGCAAGCAACCTAAGATTGGAGGAAGGAGTATTACCCACTAGCAAAATAAAGACGAGAAAGAAAAAAAAAAGTATTAGGGTCCGTTTGATTGCAAGGTGGAAAAGATATGGAAAAGAAATTAATTCCATGGAATTATTTTTCTAGGAAAAAAATTTCATGGAATTTTAAAAATTTTCCACAGAAAACTTAATTTGGATGTTTGATTGTCATTATTTTCCACCGGAAATAGTTATTTTTCATGGAAAACGATATTTTCCTATGGGTTGGACAAGTTTTATTTTCCACCATTTTAAAAGAAAATATGGAAAATGATAGTTTTTTGGAAAATAATTCCATGAAAAATATAAGCTATCAAACACTACAATTGGTGGAAATTTTGTTATGAAAATATTTTCCATGGAAAAAAAAAGCTCAATCAAACACAGCCTTAGACAATTTTATGAAAAAAATAGAAACTTTTAAAATCTACCATTTTTGGATGGTTATAAAGAAAACCAAATTTATACTATATTGATTTTGATGTGTTTTTAGCCGACCAAAATCAACACCTAAAAAAAACTAACAAAAGAAAGATATCTTAATTTTTGTGTATGGTCCTAAGTCACGAATATGTGTCAGTCATCTATAACCGTTAGTAGACTCATAGTTTTGATTCCACATTTGAAATAAATATCGATGTAAATTATTCCTATATCACATGAAAAATTAAGGGTCTGCTTGATAACAATGTTTTCACTGGTTTGGGAGTATTCTTGAACGACCGTTTATGAAAGTCCTTGTTTTTTTAGCCAATGATTTTGGTCGGCTTAAAAATATTCCAAAATCGATGTAATGTAATTTTGGGTGGCGTTATAAACATCACAAATCGATAGATTTTGATCGAAATCGGTGAATTTTGAGGGGTTATTATTTTATTTCGTTTATATCTTCACCAAAAATATGTAATTATAACTACTAATATCCTACCCTATATTTTCTTTCTCATATGTGTTCCTCTTCTACTTCTTTCAAGCAATGACTTTTTGGAAAGTTCTTAAAATCTTTCTTTCCTACTTTTAACAATGTGTTTCAATTATTCATGTGTTTCTATTATTATTTTTATCAAATATGTACTTCTATCTCCGGATCTAGGCGTGGACTGGGTGCAGTTCTTTTGCTCGGTACTGTCTTATTTATATATGGACATATAGATAATTCTATTCGTGTAAAAAACTTTAAGCGCCACTCATTAATAAGTTACCAAGTATGAATTTGACTGGTTTAAAAGCCGCTACTACTACTGCCACTCGTTAATGAATTACCAAGTATGGATTTGACTGGTTTAAAAGCCGCGACTCAAAACCATCCAAAATCGAACCCCCTCATAATCGTTCATAACTGGTACTCTAACGCTATCTCTACAATTATCAAGTATGGATTTGACTGGTTTAAAAGCCGTTACTCAAAACCATCCAAAATCGAACCCCTCATAATCGTTCATAACTGGTACTCTAACGCTATCTCTACAATTGCCAAGTATACCCTAAAAAAGAAAAACATATCTTTCAAAAGAAAAAAAATATATTTAATTTCTGTAATCAATTAAAAAAAATCTGTAAAATTCAATTAAGAACAAATATGTTAAAGAAATTTCCCATAATTAATTCTTCTTTAATTTCCACGCACGTGCACGCCACTTACTGAATCCTAAATTCTCCAAGTTCACACTCGGAATCTGTACCATTAAATCGCAAATTTCCTTCCATTTCTTCTTCTTCTTCTTCTTCCTTCACCATTTCTAGAATCACAACAAACCCTAAAATCCTTAGGGTTTCCAACCACTCCTTGGCCCATTGACGATGGCGGGAAGGAGAGATGGAGCACTGATGAGAGGCAAAGATGGGTCCTCTTCCCGATCGAGAATTCTCGTCGCCATCGCCATTGGAATCGCTCTCGGCTGCGTCTGTGCCTTCTATTTCCCGGACGGATTGTTCCGCTTCTCGGATCCGGAGCACCTAAGCATCAAATTGGGACAGGTTCTGCTCCATTTCGTAATTTTGAGAAGTTTTGGTAGTAATTTGTGATTTTTTTTTTTTTTAGTGTTTATTGGCTCAATTTGATATGTGTTTCTGTTACAAGTAAGAAATTGCTTATTTTTAAAACTTAAAACTAAGTTCCCCTTTTATAGTTTCTGTAGATCTAGTGGTTAAAATGTGTAAATTTGCGAATATTTTGTAATGAACTTTTCGGAATCAACATTTTGAAAAATAGTGCTAACATTAATCTGCTGCCAGAAAAATCTGAAACCTAGGTCCTAGATCTAGTAAATGGGGATAGAAACGAGCAGTGTCGTCCCAGGGGTAAGCCCGTCAAGACTTTGGGCTTCGACAACCCCCCTCTGCGTAGGGCAACCCCCCAAGTCCAACGTGACCTGCAAGAGGTCGGTCGCGGTGACCCACCCGGACCAGCCCACAACAAGGATCAAGAGGCACAACCAAAATAAGCTCCGGCTCGGGCACCCCCCCCCCCCCCCCCCCCCCCCCCCCCCCCCCCCCCCCCCGGGCCGGCCCTGCTTACGCCTACCCTCAACTCTTAACCTTAGTCGAGAGGGAGTTTAGTGACTGTAACCATCTCAAACAATGAGTTTTTATGCTGAAGAAGTTGTGTTAACACATAACTTTTACTATGGTACCTGACAGTGTACGGGTCTTTTAGAAGTTCTCCATGAACCATACGGCCTATATACTGAACCATAATGGATGTGAATTGCGTTTCATTGTTTCAAGTTTGCTTTCAGTGATGATAATGCTGACAATAATGTTTTCAGTCTGTGTGTTTATTGGATGGTGTAATTTTGTCATTATTAAGAGAAATAAATGTATCTATACATGGTACCCACCAACCATGTTTGATGAGAATTCAGATATGATTGATTGCTTTGTGTCATTGTTTCAAGTTTGCTTCCAGTGATGCTACTGTTGAAAGTAATGATTTCGGTGTATGTGTTTGTTGGATGATTTACTTTTGTCATTATTAAGAGTAATAAATGTCTTCATATATGGTATGTACAAACTACGTTTGATGAGAATGCAATTTGATATCTCTAAATGCCGCCGGATGCCCCCCTAGGCACCCGCCTAGTCCCCTCCGACGCCCGACTATGTGATATATAAATGTCTTCATATATATATATATATATATATATATATATATATATATATATATAAGAGTTGCAGTGCCGAGAGAGAAACCACAAAGAGCAGTGGTGCCATTCCCCTCTAGCTGTACATGGAAAACATTCTCAACTTGGACGCTAATTTCGTTTTACAAGTACATCCGAGAAACAAACTGAGCAATACAAGCAACAATAATAGTAGTAATCAGAAGCAGGTCACCTTGTAGAATAGAGATGTGACACAAGGCAGCAATAGCGGCAAAGAGCCCCAAAGGAAACACTTCCATATTGCTATGTTATATGCACCACATACAATCAAAGAAAAGAATATATCCATACAACAGGCCAGGAGATCCAAAGCCTATCAAGGTGGCCCTCTAGTGTGGGTACTACCATCACTCCACACGACTAGGTACTCCAAACGTGTGGCAAAGCGAGCTGTAAAGATCTGTAGGACCTTAGAGGAGTGATGGATTGAATAATTGTGGTCAAAGAGGTGGGCGCTATGGAATAGCCTATGCGTCCAGTAGAACAAAGGCTCATAGATCCCATGTACGACCAAGGCCGTAAAGTGGCCCTCCTGTCCCACAGAGGTAGGCCATGGAGAGACGCCACTAACAAAATCTTGAAGGATGAGAAGGTTGTGCCAGTCCTACCTGCCGGTTTGTTCGAATTATGCAGTGTGAAGTGCTCGGGAGCTGGTGGTGCGTTCGGGATGTGAGCTTGGTTAGTGGTCAGTGGTTGGGGATTGGAGCGATTGGTTGGAGCTTGGGAGGAGAACGAGGTCTGCGTTGGTTGGGCTTCTTAAAGAGAGGAAAGGCAATCGCTGAAGTCGGGGACGGCCCCTCCTGTTGTGCTATTGGACTGGTGTTAGACCTAGTTCTGGACAGTCCCTCCTGTTGTTAATGCCAATAGGCAGTTGGGTGGTGAAGGGAGGACAAATGGTTGGTCAGCAGCAGATCCCTCCTGCAGGAGAGTTCAACACCAATTATAAGTGTGTGAACCTTATCAAAGCTGAAGACTCCAGTGGCAAATGATGCAACTAATACAAAAGAATCTATGCTATGTAGTTCAACTTTTGGGCCAGTCCAGTGGTTCCTCAAAGCGAGTTGATGTTCCCGGTAGAAGGGTTGCGATGTTAGTGTGGCAGAACAATCTCGTGTAGGGCCTCATTAGCCAGCTCTAGAACTTCCAAAATTGTACCAGAGCAACCCAGGTCCTAACTCCTAACTTCCTATGGGCCTTTTGTTTGCATTTTAAGCAGATTTTATAAAAAAAAATATTGCTCTGTGAATCCAGCTCTCAACCCAAAATGGGCCCTCTACTTGCAGGGGCATGCTAGAATGATATAAATATATAACCCTCAACCCTCACTACAACTCTAGAGTTTTGGTGCAATGCCAGTGAGTCAGTGACAGGGAGTTAAACATGAGAAATTCATGGGCTCCCTGACCCATACCAGTTATGTGATTTTAGTATATTGGTTCCATATCTCGAGTAGGTACTATCAAACCAGTGCTTAGTGATTATTCCATATCTATCTGGCTTTTCTATTTTGTTTTTGTTCTACATTTTTTCCATCTCTATTTAAGTATGCCTATTTGAGTATAGTTGATAGGGGAGATTTCCTCTCAACTAACTGTTGATCTTCTTTTATTTGATTGTCAATTCTTTAACAGTTAGTGTTTTATATAATGGGGTTTTGCATATCTTTTCTCCAAATCTACAGTGTAATTATAAAATGAAGCTTCAGAAGGACTTGTATGCAAGGCATTGTTGATCAGTCATAAGGAAATATTCTCACTAAATTTTCTTAGTCTAAGATATTCTTTCTGGCTGTCAACTACACTATGGAGGTTGTTGTGATAGGCAAATCCAAGTTATCGACGTAATTGCAGTGTCTTTTGAAGCACTTCTATGGCTTTCTTTCTCAGTACCAGAGTAGCATGCTGCTGTTGAATGGGCGTTCTACTAAGATCCATACTCAGTCAACAGTTCCTTTGAGATGTATGTCCTTGTTTAATTGCTGAAAATTATCAGCTGCTAATGGATGAACTTCAGATTAGCCTAATGAACGAATTACGTGAAAACTTTAATAATGGATCACATTGGAAGGAATATAAAAAAAAACTTGGAGATGAAGAACAAACAAGTCCTTTGTTAGAGCTTCTTCATTATACATATTCCAGGGTCACCACCTTGGAAAGGACCCCAGAAATTGAAAATGAAGCTTTACAGAATGGAAATTTTGGCAACAAACCATCTAAAAAAAGATGTCGAAAGAGAGGTTTGTCCTTGTTTAGTTGTTCAGATATTTATCAGCATTCAGTCTAATAGATGAACTTCATATTAGCTTAATGAACAATTGACATATTTACATGGAAACTTCAAATAATGCAGAACTTAGAAGGAATAAAAATAATAGAAACTTGAGAAAAGGGAAGCAGAATAAGAACATTGTTTATTAGTTTACTGTACATATCCAGGGCTTGCCCATCTTGAAAAGGAAGCCAAAATTGAAGAAGAAGCTTTGTCGTTAGAATTTAGGTAATTTGTTACTCATTGTTACTTGTAATTTATCTTCTGTTTGTCAAGAGTAATATTTTCTTAGATTTATTTACATTTTTCATCTGAACGATAAGTGGATATGTTGACATCATTAAGTTTGTTTTTTTCTTTCTTTGATTTAAAATCTAGGTTAGTACCCCATGTGAATCATCTGAGAGAACCGACATGTTGAAGTCTGAGTTGGCATCTTTGTTGGAGAAGAACATGGAGTTGAAGAAGCAGGTCAGAGAGTTAAGCACAAAGCTTCAACTTGCTGAACAAGGGAAAGATCAGGCTCAGAAGCAAATTTTGGTTTTGGGAGAGCAGCACAAAGCTGGACCTTTTGGTACTGTCAAAGCTTTGAGAACAAACCCAACTGTCGTTCCTGATGAAACTGTGAACCCTAGATTGGCAAAAATATTAGAGAATGTAGCTGTTAAGAAAGAGCTTATAGTTGCACTTGCAAATTCCAATGTGAAAGAAATGTTGCAAATCTGGTTTGAAAACATCAAGAGGGTGGGTATACGAAATTATCTGGTAGTAGCATTGGATGATGAGATGGAGAAGTTCTGCATCTCGAATGATGTTCCCGTTTACCGGAGAAGCCTCGACGAAGGATTTGATTCCATTGCAAGGACAGGCGGGAACCATGCTGTCTCTGGTTTGAAATTTCGCATCTTGAGAGAATTTTTACAGCTGGGGTACAGTATTCTTCTCTCAGATGTTGACATAGTTTACTTGCAAAACCCATTTGATCATCTTTACAGGGACTCTGATGTTGAATCAATGAGTGATGGCCACAATAACATGACAGCTTATGGTTATAATGATGTCTTTGATGAGCCCTCCATGGGATGGGCAAGATATGCTCACACAATGAGGATATGGGTTTACAATTCTGGTTTTTTCTATATAAGACCCACAATTCCATCGATTGAGCTCTTGGATCGGGTAGCGGTGCGGTTGACTCGTGAACCAAAATCATGGGACCAAGCAGTTTTTAATGAAGAACTCTTTTATCCCTCCCACCCTGGATATGATGGGCTACATGCTGCTAGGAGGACCATGGATATGTATCTCTTCATGAACAGCAAAGTTCTCTTCAAGACCGTGAGAAAAGATGATCAGCTTAAAAAGTTGAAGCCAGTGATAGTTCATGTGAATTACCATCCAGACAAGCTCTCCAGAATGAAAGCAGTCGTCGAGTTTTATGTTGATGGGAAGCAAGATGCCCTTAATAATTTCCCAGATGGTTCAAATTGGTAGGTGATTTGGATGTCATTGCAAATCTAACAGTCACTAGAAGAAAACAATGATCAGCGTAGGAATTAAAGCCATTGATAGTTCATGTGAATTACTATCTAGATTAGCTCTTTCGAGTGAACAAAGTTGTGTGAGTTTTATGTCAACAGATAACAAAATGCTTCAGACTGATCGGAGATGGATGGCGGTTTTCATTGCGAACCTAAACATTTCTAGTTTCCTCGGTTATGGCTCAAAGAACACGGGTCCTTGGACCTATATTACTTTGTAGCAGTTACAATTCTGTTATCAGAGGAACCATGTAAACTCCCTTTTCCTTTTCTATGTAACATGTTTGAATTCTTGTTGAGAGTTTTACTTCTACTCTTCTGTACATTATAAATTCTGTCTGTTCCGTTGAGAGTGTTTTTTTTTTTTTTTTAAAGTGAACTTGTTCAGGTTGAGCCCCCTGTATCCGATTGCCCGTTATATTACTAAGCTTATTTCTTTGTGATCATCTATCATTTCATCGGTTCTTGGATGTAATTTTTCGATATTCTGGTATGTGATTTTATTTATAGGATCAATATGAATGCTAATGTTTCAACCTCACGGTTTGGATTACCAACTAATGATAGTCGTGTCGTAAATTAATGATGTATTAGCTGTATATATCTTAGAATGAGATCCAGTATGGTTCTGTATCAAATTTCGTTCTTGTCCTTGTTCCTAGAGACACGGATTTATTTTCAATTCCATCAGCAGGTTATATGTTCATCATTATGCATCTTCTTTGGTTGTATGAATATTATGTGACAGAGACTTCATCCTCTTTGTGTACCGAGAATCTGTAGGTTCTGGGCCAAGTATATGTGCTTCTTGTGCATGATGCACGCACAGCAGGAGAGGGCTTTGGTCTTTAAATGTGATCAACCTTGAACTCAGAAAGGGTTGCAATTTTTTTTTTTTTTATCATTTTAGGCCTGGTTTGGTTCATGGAAAGGAAATGAATTCCTTACTATTTTATTTCCTATGGAAAATTATAATTTCTATCTATTTTTCTTTACGGTGTTTGAAAATGCCAAGAAAATTGGAAGGAAAATTAAATACTTAAATGTGCGAAGGTGAATTATTGCTTGGATTGATGGAATTATTTTCTCCCCTACTTTTTTTTCCATTGGAAATCACTTTCCTTTCATCAATTCCTTTGTCACCAAAATATAGGAAAGTAATGACTTTCCTTTTCCAACTCCGTGACTAGGCCTTAATGTAAAGCTTGTTATTCAAATTTTAATTGTCGGTGGAGTCGTTAATTGTTACTAAAGAATGAAAAAGCCAGATTTCCTCCAATGAAAGCCATTATTTTTTTCAACTGCTAAACCAATTATAGTATGTACTAAATGGACAGTTTGAAACACACTTTAATTCAACTTTCTCTGTTATTTTTCTTGGATGTTTCACATAGGCTGGTAGATCCACTATAAAATCTTCACAATGCTTTTACAAATTATTTGTATGGGACTACTATGACTTTTCAATGTTTAAGGGTTCCTGGGATGGGCTTGTTAAGTTGGGCTCATTAAAGTGGTTTTGTTTCCTTCACTAATTACTTCGAGAGTAGAGTAATTAGGTTGCAACAGTACAAGTCTACCTAAAATTGGACTATGATTTCTACATGCTTTATGTGGATTCACTATGTTGTCCTTGATATTGCTTCTAATTACACAGATGAAGCGCATAAGATCCTCGAGCTTTATTCATTTCTTCTTACGGTACATATCGGTAGAGAACTAACCGATCCCAGCTGGTAGGGAGTTTGGAGATAATAACTCCTACCATAATTTTGTTCACTATAGGCATTGCTTCATGCTCTAGCTTTTGTTGAAGCTTCGTAAGTTCTTTGACTTGTAGCAGCATAGTCTTTTCGTTTTCTAATTATATTTGCATGAATTTGTTGACGATGTACACTTTGATCATGTTTTCATCATCCTTGTATTGTTTTCCCGAGACTCTCAGATGTCATTTGCATTTTTCTTTATCTCTATCTTGTTGACTGTGTTGTCTTCTACTTTAGAAACAACTTATTTGGTAGAGAGACATTCTATGAATTCCCAAATAAAGTTGAGGGAGGTGACTTCAGAAATAAATAGAAACTATATGTTAACAGTCAACAACTACTTATATTATATACTAACATAGTTATTTCTTCTGTTTCAATGAGCATAAATAAGAATTTGGGAGTGATTTTACTGAGTTAATTTATGATGTGAAAAGTGAGATTATGGATAATTTATGTAGTGTGCAGAGTACTAAAAATGGTGCGGGTTAGTTCTACATCAGAAAATTACCTTTGAGATATCAAAGTTAGATGAAATTAGAGAAGAGGTAACAACTTTCACAAAATTGTATGTAGAGATACACATCGTCATTGTCAAGGTGTTTTTGCACAAGACTTGTCATAGCTAGATTTGTGTTTTGCAAAAAAGCTCGCTATAGACTATGACAAGATTCGTGCAAGTACAAAATTTGCTATTGCCAATGGCGAGTTTTGGGTAGGTTGAGTAAAGAAAAAAGAGAGAGAGAGAAAGAGAGGAAGAGCATAAAAAAGTTTTGTGCAAGTTGTGTGCAAACATAGCGCATACATTGACATAGCCTATATAAAGAATGGGTTACTATGGGAGTTCCGTGTAATTATTTTGAAACTATGAGAGGTCCTTTCAATACTCATGAAACATGGGGATGGGGATTGGGGGTGGGGTTACTGTATTTATTTCTATAGAAAATGAACAAACAATTTGGTGATATAATTTTATACCTTTTTGTTTTCATATTTTCATCCATTCTTAGTTGACAAAAGTCAACCCATAATTATTTTTTCTCCATGTTTCTTTAACTGACATCTTTGTACTGTTCAAGAAAACTAGTCATTTTTTTAAGAAAAAAATCATTAAAAAGTATAACCAAAGTTCAAGAAAATAAAGGAAAAAAAAATCTCATGTCATTTCCCGTTGTCAGCACATTTCTTATTGATAGTGAGTCATTCACCATTGTTGGCACCTTACTTACCAATAGCGACAGATTTATCTATGGTAACACAACTTGTAGACTATGGATGTAGAGAAGTATGTCGTTGATTGCGGTTATGTTGAAGCGGGATAAAAACGATCGACGCGGTGGTTATGACGGTCGAAAAGAAACTTTGGGTTATAGTACCTTCGATAATTAAGATTTTTGATCGGAGAGGTTATAATCGAATTTGTGCCTTGGATAGGGAAGAAGAGGGATATGGAAATCTTAAGGACCAAAGTGTTGGAGTGGCTGGGGTTCCCAACCTATGTGGAGAAGATTCCGGAGTGCGACGAGCGCCGTCCGATGTCGGAGAAGTTCGGGAGTAGTTGTTGCTGCTGCTGCTGCCCCAAAGGGGGTTCTGGACCAAGTCTGCCGAGTTCGGGCCGAACTCGGTCCCAGGCCGAGTTCTGGCCGAACTCGGTCTGGCCGTTCCAGGGTTTGGCCATCCAGTGCTGGTTGCCCCACACAGAGTTGTGGCCGAACTCTGTGTGTCGGGGGGCTGAAGCGGATTTCAGGATGAGTTTTCATCATTGGATTTAATCCAACGGTCCAGGTTGGTTGCGGGATTAGGGAGATATATTGAGTTTTCTCAACCCTAATTCATTATCGTATTATCGCATTGGACAACACAAGTTTGAGAGAGAAGGAGGCAAGAGTGCCATTGCAACTTCGGAGAAGAAGACGAAGGATCGAAGGTCGTTTTCGAAGGAGATCGTGTTTCGGGTAATCTCTACTCGTCGTTCTCGTTCTTCGTAGCCTTGTGATCATTGTTCTTGTCTCTGAGTGTTGTGGGGATCCGATTTGGATCGGGAGGAGTTTGTAGAGGGTGTAATTCTTCTATTCCATTAGTGGAGGCTTCTCAGGGTTGGACTCCGATCGTCCCGTGGTTTTTCCCGCAAGGGTTTCCACGTCAAAAATTCTCTGTGTCTGCGTGGTTGTTTTTGTGTGCTTGTTTTTGGGTTCGTACGTTGTTTGCTCGGTCCTCTCGCAGGTACTCTCCGGTTTGGGGAAAGGTTTCCGCGCTTCTTTCCCAACAGAGTGGTATCAGAGCTTTGGGTTCAAAGGGTGTCAGGAGTTGACAGAGGAACCAGAGAGGAGAGATGGACGCGAAGCCGGTGCGCATGGTGAACCTTAATGGCACAAACTATCATTATTGGCGGAGCAAGATGAAGGATTTGCTATTTGTCAAGAAGCTGCATCTACCTGTGTTTGCAACCGAGAGGCCCAGTGATAAATCCGAGGAGGACTGGAAGTTCGAGCACATACAGGTGTGTGGGTACATACGGCAGTTTGTTGATGAGAACGTGTACAACCACGTTGCCAATATTGAGCACGCGAAGACGTTGTGGGATAAGCTGGAATCCTTGTATGCGAAGAAGACCGGGGTAAACAAGTTGTTCCTGATCCGAACGATGATGGGTCTGCGGTACAAGGATGGGACGTCTATTACGGATCACTTGAGTGATTTCCAGGGCGTGGTTGACCAGCTATCTTCTATGGGAGTCAAGTTCGACGACGAAGTTCAGGGACTGTGGCTGCTGTGTACCTTGTCAGACTCGTGGGAGACCGTACGAGTATCTATGATCGCTTCTGCTCCAGAGGGCGTGGTCAGTCTGGAGTTTGCCAAGAGCGGGGTGTTGAATGAAGAGATGCGGAGACGTTCTCAGGGCACTTCATCCACATCCCACCACTCAGAGGCACTTGTTTCAGAGAGCCGCGGAAGGGGCAAAAGCAGGGGTCCAGGTGGTGGCAGAGACAAGAGCAGGGGAAAGTCCAAGGGTCGGTACGAGGACTCAGAGTGTTATCATTGCGGTAAGAAGGGCCATATCAAGCGGAATTGTTTCGCTTGGAAGAAGGAGAAGAAGGACGACAAGGGGAAGCAAGAAGAGAACACTACAGCGGCGGCCTCGGTGCATGGAGGCGATGTGATCGTCGTAGGTGATGAGGTCATTACTAACCTCGCCTGCGATGACAATTCTTGGCTGGTGGACTCAGGGGCTTCAGCACATGTATCTCACAATAGGGCACTGTTTGCCACTTATACGACAGGCGACTGTGGCGTATTGAAGATGGGCAACGGAGATGTGTCGAAGGCGGTTGCCATTGGAGATGTGCATTTGAGAACGAAGACGGGTGCGGTTCTTGTTCTCAAGGATGTTCGTCATGTCCCTGATATCCGTTTCAACCTGGTGTCGGTTGGAAGGTTGGATGACGAGGGATTCTTCAGTCTCTTCGGGAATAGTCAGTGGAAGCTTTCCAGAGGTTCGATGGTGATTGCCAGAGGAAGCAAGAAGTCCGGTCTCTACTATATGGAGGGGAGCGCAGAGGGGGCACAGGAGGTGAACGCAGTCAGTGACGCGTCTACCGAGTTGTGGCACAGGCGGCTCGGCCATATCAGCGAGAAGGGGATGAGCTACTTGGTGAACAGGAAAGTGATTCCGGGGCTCAAGTCTACAAAGTTGGAGAAGTGCACGCACTGTTTGGCTGGGAAGCAAAATAGGGTGTCTTTCCAGAGTCACCCAAGTTCGAGGAAGCCGGCGTTGCTCGAGTTGATTCACTCGGATGTCTGCGGTCCTATGAAGGTAAAATCTCTTGGTGGTGCTTCTTACTTTGTGACTTTTATTGATGACTGTTCCAGGAAGGTTTGGGTCTATGCCTTAAAGACCAAGGATCAGGTGCTGCCTACTTTCAAGGAGTTTCAGGCCTCCGTTGAAAGGGAGACGGGCAAGAAGTTGTTGTGTGTTCGGTCCGACAATGGCGGCGAATACATCGGTCCCTTTGATGCGTATTGCAGAGAGCAAGGGATACGACACCAGAAGACTCCGCCAAAGACACCTCAGCTCAATGGTGTAGCGGAGCGCATGAACAGGACACTGATGGAGAGGGTGCGGTGTTTGCTGTCAGAAGCAAACTTGCCGGGCAGTTATTGGGGTGAGGCTCTTCTCACAGCTGCTTATATTATTAATTTGTCTCCTAGTGCTCCTTTGCAGGGTGATGTGCCTGACAAAGTATGGTACGGCAAAGAGCCGTCATACAATCACCTGCGGGCGTTTGGTTGTAAAGCCTTCGTGCATGTACCGAAGGACGAGAGGACCAAACTTGAGCCGAAGACGAGGCGATGCGTCTTTGTCGGCTACGGTCGGGATGAGTTTGGCTATAGACTCTACGACCCAGTGGAAGGAAAGCTCTACAGAAGCAGGGACGTGGTGTTCGTTGAGGATCAGACCATGACCAACACTCAGGATTCCGAGACGCCTTCTGAGGCTGAGGAATTGCCTGAGTTAGAGTCATTTCGCTTCGAGCAGTTTCCAGAGGACATCGCAGAGGATCCAGTTATGGGGGAGCCGGTACATGGAGTTGCTCCCAACCTTGATCATCAGCCTGCTGATGGTGGTCAGGGTGTCCCTCAGGAGGATGAGCATGCCGGGGAGGCAGTTCCTAAAGGGGAGGAGGCTGTCGGTATACAGCCAGCACCAGTGGCTCCACTGAGAAGGAGCAACAGGGATCGTCGACCATCTACGAGATACTCGTCGGATGAGTATGTGCTACTGACTGACGGGGGAGAGCCCGAAAGTTTCGTAGAGGCTATGGAAGACGAACACAGGCAGGAGTGGATGGTGGCTATGCAGGAGGAGATGAGTTCCTTGCACACCAATTCTACTTATGATCTGGTGTGGTTGCCAAAGGGCAAGAAGGCTTTGAAGAATCGATGGGTGTTCAGAGTGAAGCAGACGGATGATGCTACTCGCCCTCGATACAAAGCGAGGCTGGTAGTCAAGGGCTACGGTCAGCGGAAAGGCGTGGATTATGATGAAATCTTTTCGCCTGTCGTCAAGCATTCGTCTATTCGGGTGGTGCTAGCATTAGCAGCCAGTTTCGACTTGGAGGTCGAGCAGATGGACGTGAAGACGGCGTTCCTCCACGGTGATCTTGAGGAGGAGTTGTACATGGAGCAGCCGGAGGGATTCTGTGAGAAGGGCAAGTCACATTTGGTCTGCCGGTTGAGGAAGAGCTTGTATGGTCTGAAGCAGGCTCCGAGGCAGTGGTACAGAAAGTTCGAGTCGTTTATGGGGGAGCATGGTTATGCACGGACGACGTCGGACCATTGTGCATTTGTGAGGTATTTTGCCGATGATGATTTCATCATTTTGTTGCTCTATGTTGATGATATGCTATTAGTGGGTCGGAATGCCACTAGGATAGCGGAGTTGAAGCGCCAACTGGGCGCGGCCTTCTCTATGAAGGATTTGCGCGCAGCGAAGACTATTCTTGGGATGGAGATCAGCCGAGAGAGAGAGTCCAAGCTGCTACACTTGTCCCAAAAGAAGTACATTCACCGGGTACTTCAGCGTTTCGGGATGGACGGGTCGAAGAAAGTGAGTTCCCCCCTCGCGGCTCACTTTAAGTTCACTGAGGAGCCGTGTCCATCTACCGAGGACGAAAAGGAAGATATGGAGCGGGTTCCATATGCTTCAGCTGTGGGAAGCCTTATGTATGCCATGGTGTGTACGAGGCCAGATATTGCTCATGCAGTTGGTACGGTTAGCAGGTATCTTTCGAATCCTGGAAGGGTACACTGGAGTGCGGTCAAGTGGATTCTACGATATCTTCAGGGCACTGCTGGTTGGAGACTTTCCTTTGGTGGTGACGAGCCGAAGCTGGTTGGGTATACCGACGCTGATATGGCTGGAGATGTAGACACGAGACGATCGACTTCGGGCTACGTGATGATGTTTGCGGGAGGAGCAGTGTCGTGGCAGTCGCGGTTGCAGAAGTGTGTTGCCTTGTCGACGACGGAGGCGGAATACATTGCAGCGACGGAGGCTTGCAAGGAGCTGTTGTGGATGAAGAAGCTGTTGCAGAAAATGGGACTGAAGCAAGAGCAGTATACTTTGCTTTGCGACAGTCAGAGTGCTATCCATCTTGTGAAGAATCAGACGTTTCATAGCCGGTCAAAGCACATCGAGACTCGGTATCATTGGATACGGGATGTGGTTGAGAAGAAGGACGCGGAGCTTGAGAAGGTGCATACAGATGACAACGGAGCTGATATGTTCACGAAGATTCTACCAAGGGGGAAGTTTGAGTACTGCAGGCAGATCGTCGGGATGACGACGTCCTCCCCATAGTTGTGAAGGGGGAGATTTGTTGGAGTGGGTGGGGTTCCCAACCTATGTGGAGAAGATCCCGGAGTGCGACGAGCGCCGTCCGATGTCGGAGAAGCTCGGGAGTAGTTGTTGCTGCTGCTGCTGCCCCAAAGGGGGTTCTGGACCAAGTCTGCCGAGTTCGGGCCGAACTCGGTCCCAGGCCGAGTTCTGGCCGAACTCGGTCTGGCCGTTCCAGGGTTTGGCCATCCAGTGCTGGTTGCCCCACACAGAATTGTGGCCGAACTCTGTGTGTCGGGGGGCTGAAGCGGATTTCAGGATGAGTTTTCATCATTGGATTTAATCCAACGGTCCAGGTTGGTTGCGGGATTAGGGAGATATATTGAGTTTTCTCAACCCTAATTCATTATCGTATTATCGCATTGGACAACACAAGTTTGAGAGAGAAGGAGGCAAGAGTGCCATTGCAACTTCGGAGAAGAAGACGGAGGATCGAAGGTCGTTTTCGAAGGAGATCGTGTTTCGGGTAATCTCTACTCGTCGTTCTCGTTCTTCGTAGCCTTGTGATCATTGTTCTTGTCTCTGAGTGTTGTGGGGATCCGATTTGGATCGGGAGGAGTTTGTAGAGGGTGTAATTCTTCTATTCCATTAGTGGAGGCTTCTCAGGGTTGGACTCCGATCGTCCCGTGGTTTTTCCCGCAAGGGTTTCCACGTCAAAAATTCTCTGTGTCTGCGTGGTTGTTTTTGTGTGCTTGTTTTTGGGTTCGTGCGTTGTTTGCTCGGTCCTCTCGCAGGTACTCTCCGGTTTGGGGAAAGGTTTCCGCGCTTCTTTCCCAACACAAAGTTAAGAGGATATGAATTCGGTATTACAAAATCATTTATTTCCAAGGTGTGATTATAATGTAAAAAAATGAATAGAAAATAATTTCATGTGATCTAAAACCTTGATCTATAATGATTATTGAGTTATAGTTGACTAATGTGTGGGTGTAAAATCTCATTCTAAAATTCTAATCGCCTAACCATGGATTTCATAATCACTACATACAATTATTTACCAACACCCCCTTTAGACTTCTTTGGCATCGATGGATTATTATTATTCCGTGTATATATAGAGAGTGCCACTTTTCAGATGTGTCTGTCCAGAAAATCTTTAATGTACATGATTGTGTAGTCATCGACAATTTTTATTTAAAAATTGGACTTGACCTGTCGGTTGAACCAGTCAAGCCGTGAGCCAGTAGCTCTTTTGGATTGATTTAATACCGACGCTTTTCTAAAAATCCAGTCGACCCGGATGGTCAGATCATCGAACCGTCTGATCTAGTTAAATTTTGAACCGATTTAACCTTAACTTTTGTTTTGGACTTTACATTTAGTACATAAAGTTAATATGTTTGCTTCTTGACAAATTCTTTTTTGCTAAATATGCAGAACTTCTAAGTATTATATACAAGTAGTAATGTACTAATTAGTAATATATTCAACGTAAGATTGTAAGCTCTATATAATCGGAATTAATCTACTGGTTGAACCAGTTTGATCCAATTCATGAGTGTCTTGATTGGACCGATTTTTGGTCCAATTTTTAAAATATAGATTTTGTTTTGTATATCTATTCTACTATATAATAAGAAAACTTAGATGTTGAAACTTTTGAATTCCGAAAATACCCTTACATACTTATACTAATTAAAAATAATTCATTAATTTTAATAAGGATAACTTAGTAATTAGAAAGACTACCCTTTGGTCTTCCTAAAGAGTCTTCCTAAACTAATTAAGAAATGTCTAATCTACTATATAATAGGAAAACTTAGATGGTGAAACTTTTGAATTCTGAAAATACCCTTACATACTTATACTAATTAAAAATAATTCATTAATGTTAATAAGGATAACTTAGTAATTACAAAGATTACCTTTTGGTCTTCCTAAAGAGTCTTCCTAAACTAATTAAGAAATATTAAAATACGTGCAAGGCACGTGCACATATGCTAGTATGTTCTTAAACTGAGAAATGAAACACCAACCTGCGTGTGCGTGCCAAGTGGCCGCTGGCAGAGATCTTGGTGGTCTTGTGGCACAACACAGAACTATTCCGTGTGCTATTGTTAGAGACGAAGAAGACGAGAGTTTGCAACAAGAGAGAACACAAGGAGCGACGAACTTGCATTCTTTATTTGCCATACAAAATAAAAATTACGGTATAGGAACGAATGTTGGGAGTGGTAAGAGTCGATTGTTAATTCGAGACACAATGGTTCCATGCAATATGTCCAACAATATGTTACATGCATATATACGTTAATCGGCTAGTTTCAATATACTCCATAACAACTACCATCCATAGATGAGAATAAGAAAGATCCTACCCCACAATAGAAACGACAATTAATGACAATTTCATCTTAAATAATGGCTAAATTACAACTTGATAGTTGATACCCTCAACTATCAAAAAAAATTTAACTTCGTACCCTCAACTTTAATTGGTGTTAGCGTAGGGTCTGCTTGGGGAAGGAATTTTCACCGGTTTTAGAGTATTTTTTAACCGACCGTTTATGAAAACCACTGCTTTTTAAATTTTTTGGGACACCGGCTTTAGTCGGCTCAAAAACCACAAAACCGGTGTAATATAATTTTGGGTGGCTTTATAAACACCCCAAATCGGTGTAATAATTTTCATAATAGACCCAAAATTTTAAAAAAGATAAAACTATCCATCCCTTCCTAACACCATCTTCCCTCTTCTTCTCCGGCAGCACCCCACATCCGGCCGTCCTACCCCTCCGCGATCCCCCCCCCCCCCCCCCCCCCCCCCCCCCAACCACATACACCCGCCCTGCGTCCCCGGCGAACCCCGTGCCATCGCTCGCGACCTCGCTGTCCCGTGTGGCTGCCCCCGACCCTGACGTCCTCCGCCCTCGCCTCTGACTGCAGCTGCTTCCCCCGCCCGCGACTCTGTCGCCCCGCACAGCTCCGAACAGGCCCACGCCTGCCCCCTTCTGCAGCGTGCCCCGCCGTCCTGCACGGCCTCCGACTGTTGCGGCTGCCCCACCGATGACCTGCTACCCCGCACGGGTTCTGGACTACCCACAGCGCGGGGTGGAGGGTAGGTTGCAGGCACGAGCGGGGGGAGGGGAAGGAGAGGTCACCGACGGGAGGAAGGGGGTGGAAGATCATCAGCAGGAGGCGGGAGGGGTGTTTATTTTTTTTAGAAGGGGGGGGAGCAATTTAGTCATTTTTTTTTTTCAGAGTATCAAGTTAGCACCTATTAAAGTTGAGAGTATTAAATTAAAAAAACTGAAATAGTTAAGGGTATCAAGTATAATGTAGCCTAAATAAATACAAATAAAAAGGAGAGAGAGAGAGAGAGAGAGAGAGAGAGAGAGAGAGAGAGAGAGTAATATTATGTGTTTGAACTCCAATTTGTTGGTGATCATCATTTAATCATTACTCCCCTAGTTTGTTCCGCATAATCATGAATTTGGTTAAATGCTTTCGAAATTCTCCATGTGCTGCAGGAGGGGTCTTGTTGATCTATTTTCATGAAGAAAAAAAAATTTAAGCTTCTAAAAATTTTAGAATGTTCATTGTAAATATTTAGGACCTAAATTTTTATTTTTGAAGTTTTTTGGTAAAGGACTAAAAATCTTATTATAGGATCCTCCTATAAATAAGTGAAATGATCATTTGCTTCTTAGCATCTAATATTTTAAGTTTCATTCCAAAAATATAGTGAAGTCCTTCAAGTTAGACAATTGCTCCACTACTCTGTTGTTTCTTAGCAATTTAGCTAAGTTCATTTGTGAGGGATATTCACGAAAAAAGAAGAAGAAGTTTTTGTGTTGTACGGAGTGAGGTACGTGTTGACAAAATGTTAAGTATATATGTGATATAGTGTCCCCAAAGAATCCAATTGCTAAACAAAAATTTGATATTTTGGTATCAATTGTTCTACCATAAACATGTTAAACTTATATAATTTGGCTGAGGATCCTAAGCCCAAATGTAGACACTATATATATTGTAACAAATTCTAGCAATGAGAACAAGACATTATTATTTCCTACATGGCCTCGAACAAAATGCAAATCCACCTCAATATGCTTACTGCGCTCATGAAACATCGGGTTCTGAGCCAGGTGCAGGGCTGACTGACTGTCAGAATACACCGACATAGCAGACTCCTGGCGAACGTCCAAACACACCAATAACTCATTCAACCATTTCAACTCACAAACAAGCGCAGCAAGAGATCGGTATTCAGCTTCAGCGGAAGATCGGAAAACATTTGGTTGCTTCTTGGTCTTCCAAGAAATAGGAGACCCCCCCAGAAACACCAACCAGCCTGTAACAGAGCGGCGAGTCAAGGGACAGCTGGCCCAGTCGGAATCACACCAACCAGAAAGACGGAGATCACAATCAGCTTTCAAAAGAATACCCTGTCCCGGTGCATGTTTGAGATATCTGACAACTCTCAAAGCAGCATGCCAATGATCTTGTCGAGGTTCCTGTAAGAATTGAGACAAGATATGCACAACATAGGCTAAGTCAGGACGAGTAAATGATAGATAAATCAACCTCCCAACCAGCCTCCGATAAGGCTCTGCATCCGCCATCTTTGGACTAGTCGATTCTGCCAGCTTGTGATTGGGCTCCATGGGAAAGCCAGCAGGTCGAGACCCCATCAAGCCGCATTCTGAAATGATGTCCAAAGCATACTTTCTTTGACACAAGAAAATGCCTTCTGCACTCCGAGCCACCTCTATGCCAAGAAAGTATTTCAACACACCAAGGTCCTTCATGTGAAAGCAAGAACTAAGGTACTTTTTGAAAGAATCTAAAGCACCAGAGTCATTACCAGACAATCATATCATCCACGTAGATCAAAACATGCAACTCTACCTTCCCTTTAAAAAGAAAGAAAAAGGAATAATAGAAATGAGATTGAATAAATCCATAGGATATCAGGGAAGCAGTAAGCTTAGCAAACCAACAACGTAGTGCCTGTTTTAATCTATATAGAGACTTACGCAGACGACACACTTTGTCAGGTTCACTATGCGAAAAACCTGACGGCAACTTCATATACACTTCTTTTGTCAGATCGCCATGAAGAAAAGCATTGTGCACATCCATCTGGTGTAAAGTCCAGCCTCTTACAGCTGCAACAGCCAAAAACGTCCGAACTGTAGGCATCTTAGCTACCGGGGCAAATGTCTTTGAATAGTCGATCCCCTCGACCTGATGATTACCGAACACAACCAGCCGTGCCTTTAAGCGCTCAACATTGCCGTCGAATTTGTAATTTATTTTGTACACCCATCTACTTCCCAATGCTTTCTTCCCAGGAGACAAATCGACAAGACTCAATGTTCCATTATCTTTCAGAACCTGTATTTCAGTTTGCATAGCCGCGCGCCAGCCCGAATCTCGCGAGGTCTGGCGATATGAAGTAGGTTCAACACCTGCAGTGATAGCTGCAAGAAAATCTCTGTGTCCAGCAGTAAATATGTCATAACTTAGAAATTATGTTAGAGGATACGAAGTACCTGAGGAAGTGACGGGAACAGATGAACTGTGGTGAAGGGGGACTTTTACTTCGAACAACATTCGTCACAAAATCCTGTAATCGTATTGGCTGTGATTTCTTTCTCATTCCTCTTCCCAATACTACCTCGTCGGGCACCTCTGGCAACATTGTATCTCCTGTATCATCAGTAGTATCCGCATCACCCCCAGCGGACTCTCCTGTCAATACTTCTGCATCTACCTGTGCATACTCGCCACTCGGTGCCGATCCACCATCAACCCCTCCGGCCTCAGCAACCGTAGCCGGCACCATCCAAAAAATCTCTATATCGTCTCCCGGCACCTCAACAGATGTATGGCGTGTCGCAGAAGACATCTCGCTAGCAGAGCCACACCCAGGAAATTCTTTTTCAAAAAAAGTAACATCACAGGACACAAAAAATTTACCAGTCTCCAAATCATACAGTTTTCATCCCTTTTTATCAAGTGAATACCCAACAAAGATACATTTTTTGCTCCTGCTAGCAAATTTATCATGTCGGAATTTCAAATCATACGCATAGCACAGACAACCAAAAATATGTAGATGATCATACGAATGAGCCGAACCATATAAAACTTCATAAGGAGACTTAAAATGCAAGATACTAGAAGGGGTTCTATTTATCAAATAACATGTAGCCATAACACATTTCCTCCAAAAATCCACGGAAAGAGAACCCTAAAATTTCAATGCCCTGGCTACATTTAAAATATGTCAATGTTTTCTTTCCACCCTTCCATTCTGCTGAGGTGTCCCAACACAGGATGTTTGGAACAATATACCTTGAGATGAAAAATAATCTCGTAAACAATTAAATTCAGTGCCATTGTCACTCCGCATACGACGTATATCAGCCCCAAACTGACGCTTCACCATAGCAATGAATTTAAGAAACATAGAATAAACAACACACTTATCCGTCAATAAAATAACCCAAATAGCTCTAGAAAAATTATCCACCAAAGTCAAAAAATATCGTGCCCCATTAGATGACGGAACACGATATGGCCCCCATAGATCACAGTGTATAAGTTCAAAGCATCTCAAAGCACGACTACTACTATCAGGAAAGGCATCACGAGTCTGTTTAGCTTGATGACAAATATCACAAGCCTTATGAGAAAATACACTACTACCAGAGAGAAAAGGTAAAGTCTGTATTACTTTATCTGAAGGATGCCCCAGTCTACTATGCCACACCTCGGAATCACTCTCTTTGCATGCCAGGATCACAGAAGCCAAAGAAGCTAGAACCTCCCCCAAGAAGTAAAGTCCACCCCTTTGTTCACCTGCTCCAATCACCATCCTCGTACTTCGGTCCTGAACAAAACACAAATCAGGAGTAAATAACATATCACAATTTCTGACACCAATCAATTGGGAGACAGAGATCAAATTGTAAGTCAATTTTGGAATATAAAGACCATCCGTCAACACCAACGAAGCAGTTAAAAATATTTTGCCTCTCAGAACAACCTCAATAGTGCTTCCATCAGGCAAAATCACAGGACAGACAGGGCCCTCAAAGCAATCAACTAAACAGTCACGAGAGCCTGTCGCATGAAGAGTAGCCCCAGTATCGAATATCCAAGGGACAGAAGAATTCTTACCCATCAGACGATCAGAGTTTGAAGAACCAGGGTTGGAAGAATTGTCGTTACCCAACAAGCTCATCAGTTTCTGCCATTGTTCACCTGAGAGTGGTGAAGGAAATCCTCCATGCATCATATCCGTCGAACTCCCATCACGACCAGCAGGGACACCATGACCAGCAGCGGCGACATAATGAACAACCCCTGCGCCACCAGTACCACGTCCCCCATCACGTCTCTGCGGTGGTGTCGGGCCTCTGCCACCACCAGCACCACGTCCGCCCTCACGCCGAGGACGAGTCTCCCACCACTTTGGATAGCCAATCTTGGCAAAGCAAGTTGCAACATCATGACCTGTTTTCTTGCAATGAGTACAGATCATACATGATTTGTTCCTGGAATCTGAGGTTCTACTATTAGAAGTAGTAGAAATACGAGGTGAAGACTTGATAGCCAGCGCTATCACCTCCTCAGTAGCGGATTGAACATGAGATTTTCGCATATCCTCCTCCTCACGGACTACCTGGTATGTCCGATCTAAACTTGGCTGAGGATCCTGTGCCAGAAGATTAGATCGGGTATCACATCAAGTCATGGACATAGATAAATTATATCACATCAAGTCATGGTATCTAACAATCTAACAGATAACTATTACATTGTATCACATCAAGTCATGGACATAGATAAATTATATATATTTAAGGGTAAGTCAGACAAAACTTTCAGCTTGAACAATCCTGTTTTGCTTAGGAGAATTCCTCGTACCTGATGTGACCAGCAAGAGATCGATTGCGAGTAACCCTCCAGGACAGCCCACAATAAAGACCAATGGACAACCAAAATTAGCTCAGCGCTAGAGCAACCCAAACTATCAGACCGATCATGTCTTAATTTTTCGAAGTAGTATCATGGTAAGAAAATTTATTAATAAATTTCGAAAAGTTATTATTAGTAATTATTAAAAAAAACCTCTGTATTTACTTACATATAATAATAAAAAACTTAAATAAAAGAAGAAGAAGCAAAAAATACTTAGACCAAGCTACGGGTCCATTTCGTTCATCCACCAAAATAAAATTAAGGTTGATGTTCACGCATCCACACAAAGGTTTCACTACTTGTAGCTGAAATTTGGAGAGTTCTCAGGGAAGAGAGTCTGCCAGATGTCCGAGAACGCCAACACGATCGCCGGGTGGTGGTGGCGGGAGTTCAGCGACAGGAAGCAATGCAGCAGCTGCTCCAGGTCCGCGGCGTCGTACATCCCCTTCTCCTCCACCATCTCCGCCATCGACCTCCGGAAGTCCCCCCTCGGGTCCTCCGACTTCTTCACCACCGCGAAGCTCTCCTGCGCCTTCCCCTCGTCGGCGCCGCCGGCGGCGCACGGCACCAGCTTCTCCAGCATCCCCACCGCCGAGGTCGACGCGACCCTCGCTGCGGGCACGATGCTGGAAGAAGAGTAGTCGGCTGAGCGAGTGAGGCCCAGCGGGGACAGCGAGCTGGCGTTGGTCTCATGATCATCATCTCCGTCCTCGTCTTGGTTGTCATCCTCGTCGTCCTCCTCCTCCTCGGCACCGTCGTCCTCGCTCGAGTAGCAGCTGCTGCTGTCGCGGGAGGAGATGCTGATTGTTGATTTCGACCTGAACAATTTCTTGCGCTCTCTTGGCTTTTGGTGCACCGCCATGTGATCCCTTGTTCTTGTTCTCCTGAAACCAAAATAAATTAGGGTTAGGGTTCGCTTAGAAGAAAATTAGAATTTTATGACGTACGTGGTGATCGTGCACCACGTGCCAGCCTTCCATTGACAACATGGTCAGGAACTTATGGGTATGCTTGGTAACTGTGTTTTTACTAGTTTTGAAGTGTTTTTGAACCGACCGTTTATGAAAATTCTTACTTGTTAATGTTTTTGAGACACTGGTTTTAGTTGGTTGAAAAATCCTCCAAAAGCGATGTAATTTATTTTTGGGTGGCTTTTTATGAAAAGCTCAAATCGGTAGATTTTGAGCGATTTTATTATCTTATTCCATTTATATCCTCACCAAAAATATATAATTATAACTACTAATACACTTCCCTATCTAATTTATTCATCTAAAAAACTTTCAGAACCGCTCGTTAGTGTATTATTAAGTATGGATTGGACTGGTTTAAAAGACGTTACTTAAAAACCATCCAAAATCGGATCCCTCATAACCGCTGCTCTAAAAATACCTTATAACCGCCACCCCTACAATTGCCAAGCAGGCCCTAAGGGGATGGAACCGGTGATAATAGATAATCAATGGTTGGCTGTCACGTGATCCTAACGTCACAAACTGCAAATAAAATATTATTTTCGTTTACGCAAAACCTAATATATTCTGTTCTTTAGGAAATAGATTTCTATTTAATTTTCGAATTTTCTATCTAACCTTGTTTTTGTTAAATCAATATTGAATGGAACCTGGTCTTCATCTTCATCTTCATCTTCATCTTCCACTTCTTCCTCCTCATCAACCTTCCTGATCCTCCTCCCAAGCTCCTCGGAGCATGCCACCACCTCCCACTTCTCCTCCTTCCTCCACAGGTACGCCGGCGTCTCCCTCGCCCTCGACATGTCATCCTCCCCCATGTCGATCGCCGGCGCGGACCTCCTCGTCTTCCTCCCCTGCCGCACGCACCGGCACCCCGACGTCACGACGACTGCCGCCGCCGCCGCCATCCTCCTCGTCTGTTGCGGCTGCGGCTGCGGCTGCGACGGAGGGTAGTCCATATCGACCCCCTCCCGGTTCAAGGGGGAGAGGTAGAGTATAGGCGGCAGGGCGTCCGCTGCCGCCTCCGATATCTCCTCCTTTGGCTTGCAGCTCCCGTGGAACGACGACATCAAGCTAGAGAATCTCTTCTTCATCAAGTACTCTTTACTGCTACGCGCCTCCGCGAGCACTTAACAATTGGGTTTGGAAGGATGGACTCAGAATTGTGGTTTGGTATATATATGGATGTGGATGGGGGACGACGACGCACGAAGAGTTGAGAGCTCGGCTGGCAGAGCGAAGGAGTGATGGAGATGGGGAAGGAAAGTGAGCATTTTTGTTAGGTTGGGCGAGTGGGAAAAGAACAGGAGACCGAGTCATGGAAGCTCGATCGACTCTGTTCGTCTCTCTTGGCGCTGGTGATTGGCTTTGCTTCATTACACTATACACATTCTCTATTTTTATTTATTTTTTATTTTTTGAGATGTCCGGCATAACACACAAAATTTTGTGCACGCTGCGTTGCATGCCAGTTGGACCAATTGTTCACGTCTCCCCCGCAGTTCGATCCCGAGACCGTCTAGCCAAGGAGGCTATACCTCTCCTCACTTACCACAAGAGCCAGAGCTGGCCCTGGGGTCGTGCCAAGAGTGCGGCCGCACAGGGCCTCCAATTTTTGAGGACCTCAAAAAAAATATTGGGGTTAGTTTTATTATTTTGTAATTCAAGTTATCACATTTCTTCCTCAATTCCTACTCTATGATCCGTCCAAGACCTCCAATTCTTCAATTTCTATTCCCATACCGACTCTAGGACTCATATTTATAATCATACAAAAAATTTAGGCTTTATCAAAGATCTTGTTGTGACCGGTGTGTTGTCTATCATCTCTAAGAGGTTCAATTGCCATTTTGTTTCTAAATATCCCTTGATTGTTAGATGAATTTATTTTCTATAATAATGATCTGATGTGAGTTTAATTTTCTACAATAAATGATCATGACTTTTTATATAAATTATTTAGGAATTTGGATGTGCAGGACTCTTACATCAGGTGACTCAGGTATTGGAGGCCCTCAGTTGTATAATTACATATTATTTCTCATTGGGTATTGATCATTATTCATTTTATTATATGTTCTCATCAACAGAAGAATCCGATATCAGATTTTGACAATTTAACGATTAGTACGTCTTCTATCTAAAATATCTTTATTATACCATGTAATGTGCTTGACTATAGATAATTTAAGCTTTGGTTATTTTGTTTAGTAACTACATATAGATTTAGTTATAATATACAATCAAGAGTATCTGCAGAGATTCTGATAAAGACATAGAGTAATACATTTAAAATACGAATAAATAAATTTAGGGTTATATTTTAAAATTTGTACAGAACCATCAATTACTCAGGACCGGCCCTGACAATAGCCACATAAGTTCGATAACTATACACATTCTCTTAAGTTGGTACGTTTCGTTTTTTAAGGACATGGAACGGAGACCTTCTCTTCACTTCTCTTTTCATTGTATTATTCCAAACAAATAAATAATAGAATTATTTACACTGATTTTTTCTATATTTTTTTGTTTATAAAACGAACCATTCTTACTTTAAAAATAATTACACATGCCTTCCCTCCCCTCCTCTAATCCATTATGTAGAACATAAATTATAGAGGAGGTTTGTATAATAAACATAAAACATAGAAAAAGTTTTTCAAGATAAGCATGGTCAGTTAAATAAATAATCATAAATAATAATCCAAGTATCCATAATTAATAAGTATTTTTACCATGTATATCGACAGTTAGTCGTTAAGTTTCCGTCGCTAAATTAGTCAACTAACTAGCGAACAACGACGTTGTATTCAGCGACGAACTTTTGTAATCGCGGTTCAGTCGCTAAGTTATTTTACCGATGGAAACGACTGAAATTTCAGTCGCTATTTGGCTGTTTTTTGTAGTGAATATTGACGATTTCAGAGCTTAGTATCGAATTTTTTTGATATAAAAAATAAATAATTATTAATACATTAGAATAATTTTTTAAAGATATTTAGGCATAATTTTAATTATTTTTCATGTTGTTTCATTATAGTTTTGTACTTGAATAAAATAATAGTCATCCTTCTTGTTTAATTCACCTATAATAAATTTTTTTAGTTACATACTTTCACAACATTATTATGTTTTTACATCCATGTCCATTAGTCTTTTTCGTTCAAATTTTTTTTCCTCTGAATTGAGTGGAAAAAATATCCTAAATGTTGATATCGACATGCGATGTAGATCGGTATCGTATCGAAATATGTCGAATCGCATCGGTTTTGTATCAAATATGTCGAATTGTATCGGTTTTGTATCAAATCGGTATAAATGGATACTGCAAACTTTGGTGAATGGTTTGTTAAAAACTTAATTTTGTCAAAATTGAAAATATTGATTTCTGGGAAGTAGGTTAGGAACAAATTCTCTTTACGTGTATATTTTGTCTATCATTTATGTTAACGGAATAAGGATTTCTATTTTTCATATGCTCCAGAAGCTCCATAGCGATTACAGATGCATGTTGCTTTTCCATGGACCACGAGCCACGGACTCGACGACGGAGCAGAGTGGGGCCCGCGCGGAATCGACCGAGGGACGGCCGATGCGGGGGAAGTTGACGTTCGGCAGCTTGTTGTTGGATTTGGCAGTAGGGGATGGGGATGTTCATGGACAGTTAATGTCGTTGCTTCTAACTAAGGGGACGTTTGGTACGCGAAATACTATATAGCCGAAAATTCTATATTTTCGGGAATCAAATTCCAAGGAATTAAATTTTCGGGAAAATTATATTCCCATGTTTGGTGAGAATATAAATATTCCCGAGAAGAAAATAAAAGATAATAATAACGAAGAAAATGAACAAATATAAAAAAAACCGATAAAAGGACAAAAAATCGGTAAAAACGAAAAAAAAATCGTAAAAACGACAAAATAACAAAAAACGACAAAAACGATGAAAAACGACGAAAAATCGGTTAAAACGACAAAAATGACCAAAAAGCGACAAAAATGTATAAACGACAAAAAATAACAAAAAAAGGGTAAAAACGACAAAAATAACCAAAACAGGACAAAAACGACATAAAATCGGTAAAAACGACAAAAAACCAAAATGCGGCAAAAACGACAAAAAAAAAATCGGTTAAAACGACAAAAAATGACAAAAAAATCGGTCAAAACAAATAATCGATAAAAACGACAAAAAAGAACAAAAAATCGATTAAAACGACAAAAAATCGGTTAAAATGACAAAAAATAACCAAAAAGCGACAAAAACGAAAAAAAAGGTAAAAGCGACAAAAATGATAAAAAACGACATAAAATAAGTAAAAATGACCAAAAAGCGAAAAAAACGACAAAAACGACTAAAAATCGATAAAAACAGCAAAAAAAAACCTACAAAAAACGACAAAAAAAATCGCTTAAAACGATAAAAATTGACAAAAAAGTGACAAAAAGGACAAAAGTTGGATAAAAACGAAAAAAAAATAATAAAAAAGTGAAAAAAAGACAAAAAAGGGTAAAAACGACAAAAAATTGCTTAAAACGACAAAAATGGGTAAAAACGACAAAAAATAATAAAAAAGTGACAAAAAAAGACAAAATGAGTAAAAACGACAAAATTGCTTGAAACGACAAAAAATTGTTAAAACGACAAAAAATTGGTAAAAACGAAAAAATGACAAAAAAAAAGCGATAAAAACGACAAAAAATAATCAAAAAGTGACAAACAAGACAAAAAATGTGTAAAAACGACAAAAAAAATCGCTTAAAACGACAAACAAATTGGTAAAAACGACAAAAAATGACAAAAAAGCGATAAAAACGACAAAAAATAATCAAAAAGTGACAAAAAAAGATAAAAAAATGGGTAAAAACAACAAAAAATTGCTTAAAACGACAAAAAATTGTTTAAAACGACAAAAACTTGGTAAAAACGAAAAAAATGATAAAAACGACAAAAAATAATCAAAAAGTGACAAAAAAGACAAAAAATGGGTAAAAACGACAAAAAATTGCTTAAAACGACAAAAAATAATCAAAAAGTGACAAAAAAGACAAAAAATGGGTAAAAACGACAAAAAATTGCTTAAAGCGACAAAAAATTGGTAAAAACAACAAAAAATGACAAAAAAACGATAAAAACGACAAAAAAAATGTTCAAAACTAATCAAAATTGATCAAAAAAGAAGAAAAAAATTTAAACAATTTTTTTTTTGCCCGGGCAAAAAAAAAATACCCACTATTCTCAAGGGATAGAATTCCCATGTTTTGTGGGTAAACTATTTACCCGGGTATTTATAATTCCCGGAAATAAATTTTTTATAAGCCAAACAAACGTGGTAATAGATTCCCATCTTAAATTTCCCCGGGAATAAAAAAAAATACCGCGTACCAAACGCCCCCTAAGTGCTTATTTTGACACTCAAAACTAGGAGTGAGCATATTTCGGTTTTTCCACCGAAACCGACCCGACCCGACCCGTTTAGAGCAATCGGGTTGGTTTTATTGCAAACGGGTCGAGGATCGGTGCTAATAAAAGGAAAAAACGGTTTATCGGTTCGGGTTACGGGTCTGGAAAACGGTTCCTAACCCGAACCGAAAACCGATTTATTATTATTTATTAATTAGTAAATTACTAAAATACCCTTACAAAAATTCCTAAATATAAAAGTGAGCGTTTCTCTCTCCTCTCCTGTACTCTCATTCACACCGCCGCTTCGTTTGCGTTTCCACTTTCTTGTTCGAGAACCCTCTGGCCTCTTCGAGGCTCTGAGCGGCTGAGCCTCTCTCTCTCTCCTCCTCTCGTCGAGGGAGAAGAACCCTCTCTGAGTCTCTGTCTCTCTCTCTCCTGCTCTCGTCGAGGCTCTCGTCGCCGGCTCGCCGCTGCCACTCTCTCTCTACTGGTCAACCACCAGTTCTCTACCCAACCGCTGCCTCTCTCGTCTACATCTGACCTAGATCTCTAAAGATCGGACCTAGATCTTTAAAGATCGGATCTAGATCTTTCAGATCTAACCTAGATCTCTCAAAGGGGGCCGTTCGTCACAGATCTGACCTAGATCTGGTAAAATTTTACTTTGTCTCTCGTTTTTAATTTTTTACAGTAAATTTTTGATTTAATTTAATTTTTCCCCTAATTTTTTACAGATCTAACCTAGATTTCTTTTCATGGCTCATGTCTTGCTCAGGAAAAGTGCTCACTTGGCTTGGTGTCTTGCTCACTTGCTGTGCTGTCTGAAATATTGGTTATTTATAACCAGTCTCTCGAAGTCGAACTCACTCACTGTAAGCTATTTTCTTCCTTACCAGTCTCTCAAACTTGAATCCGAGTCTTTAATATGGAAAAGTTGCAGGGTTGCTTGCTAAGTTTGCTGCCAAAATTTGCCAATGCAAAAAAAGCGAGAAAAAATTCTCTGTTAGCTGCCAAAATTTGCCAATGCAAAAAAAGGAAAAAAGAAAGCAATGTGCATTGTGTGCACTATAATTTTATCAGTTTGCACTTTGCATTGTGTGCACTATAATTTTATCAATTTGCAATTTGGATTGTTAGCAATTTGCATGTGTTGGACTTTTCATTGTTAGCACTTTGCACTGTTAGCACTTTGCATTGTTAGCAGTTTACAAGTTTGGCAAGTTTATAATTGTGTGCACTATAATTTTATCAGTTTGCACTTTGCATTGTGTGCACTATAATTTTATCAGTCTGCACTTTGGATTGTTAGCAGTTTGCATGTGTTGGACTTTTCATTGTTAGCACTTTGCATTGTTAGCACTTTGCATTGTTAGCAGTTTACAAGTTTGCAAGTTTATAATTGTGTGCACTATAATTTTATCAGTTTGCACTTGGCATTGTTAGCAGTTTAATAATATGTGTTTTATAAATCACTTTGCACTTTGCATGTGTTTTATAATTTTAGCAGTTTCATAAATCAGTTTCACAATTTGTTACTGGGTTTAGTGCATAGGGACATGTCAGGATAGTTAATTAGTGCACAGGGACAATAAGTTTACAGTATAATTTTAGCTTGCACTTGCAGTTTGCAGTGTTTGTCTAGATGTGTTGAAGTTTGCTGTTTCCCTAGAAATCATCTCAAAATAATTCATTTTTCTCCAATATTCTTCCATCCAACTCTTCCTCTTCCCCAAGTGAAGCTTCTCCAAGATTTTGGGAGCAAGAAGTGCAAGGGTGTGTCCTAAACAATTCGTTGTGTCGGAGCCGTGTCGGAGGACTTTCGAATCGGGAATCCATCTCCCGATAGGTATAACCTATTCTCTAACTTATACCCTTCATCATGATAAATAGTTTGAACCATGTAGGATTGATTTCCATAGTTGTATCCTTAGTTGTGTCGAGTTTGAGTCCGTTTGGAGTGTCCTAGGAGAAATTAGTGTTTGTATTTGTGTCCTTGAGTTTCCCCCAAATTTGGACACTTTAGAGTAAATTAGATTTGGCCTCTAAGTGGTTAGGCACTTTTAACTTCATTTATTTAGTGTGTGTGTGTGTGTGTGTGTGTGTGTGTGTGTGTGTGTGTGTGTGTGTGTGTGTCCATATATATATATATATATATATATATATATATATATATATATATATATATATATATATATATATATGTAAAAAATAAATATATATATATAGGAAGCGGATCAAAAGCCCCCCTTAGAAAGCCCCCCAAAAACCCCCCTCACTCTAATCCGTAATTTAATGTTAATATTAATGTTAATCTTAATGTTAATATTAATATTAATGTTAATATTAACATTAAATACTAAAATTAACATTAAATTTAACATTAAAATTAATATTAACATTAATATTAACATTAACATTAATATTAACAATAACATTAACATTTAATATATAAAAAATTTAAAAAAAATTTAATATTAGCATTAAAATTAATATTAACATTAATATTAACATTAACATTAATATTAACATTAATATTAACATTAATATTACGAGTTAGTGTGAGGGGGGTTTTTGGGGGGCTTTCTAAGGGGGGCTTTTGATCCGCTCCCATATATATATATATATATATATATATATATATATATATATATATATATATATGTGTGTGTATGTGTGGGAGTGTGTGTGTCTACATATACGTATATGTAGATATGTATGTGTGTATGTGGATATGTATGTGTGAGTGTGTGTATTTATATGTAGAGATGGGAGAATGAGAATTTGTATGTGTGTGTGAATTATATATATATGAGAGTGATAGAGAGGATTATTAGAGAGATTGAGAGGGAGTTTAGAGAGGATTAGAGAGGGAAATAGAGGGAGAAAGAGTGTGAGATGGAGGGGAGAATAGGGGGAGCACCCACAGCAGCAAGGGGGCTGCTGCCCCCCCTAAATCAGCCACAGAAGTAGCAAAAACTGCAGCAGCAGTAGCAACATAGCAACAGCAGCAAGCAGCAGTTTTTTTCCCCTTTAGGCCCCCATTTGACCCCCGTATCCCCCCGTATATACCCCCATATGCATACCAATATATATACATATATATACCCTATATATTAGCTATATATATACCTATTTAACCCTCTAAATATCCCCCTAAAACTAGTCCTAAGTATTAGGGGTGAGCATCGGTTCGGTTCGGTTCAACCCGAACCGTGTATACTTAAACCGACTGGAACCGAACCGACCAAATTAAAAACCGGACCGAACCGAACTGGTAAGGAACCGAACATGAACCGAACCGAACAGGTTCGGTTCTGTTGGTCGGTTTTTCAGTTTATGGGCCTGGGCCGGCCTGCTATAATTTTTTAGTTTCAAAAATCCAAATAAAGATGCAAATCTCTCAACAGGCTGCACCAAATTTATATATGCAGACTGCAGAGTGCAGTACTCAAATATAGAGAACACAGAACAGTATTCAAAATCAAATTAATATATGCAGATGAAATAAACAACCAAATGTATATATGCAGTTGCAGACTGCAGAGTGCACTCAGTGCAGTATTCAAAATCAAATTTTCCTGTCAGGATGTATCAATTATACAAAGCAGTAAGACCAAATATAGTTACACCACATTTCCAAATTTAGTTCCAAATATACAGTTCCAAACTCCTGTAGTTACACCAAATATACAGTTCCAAACTCCTGTAGTTACACCAAATATACATTTCCAAACTCCTGTATAGTTACACTATCAATTATACAAAGGAATAATGCAAAACCAAATATAGTTACACCACATTCCAGTAAGACTACAATTTCAAATTAAATTATACAGTTCCAAACTCCTGTAAGTCCGACAGTCTGTAACCTTGTTCCAGCCTCCAGGCTTGGCTCATGGCTGAATACTCTCCACTCCTGCATTGCACCAAAGATAGAAGACAAGGAAAGAAAGTATAATATGGCTCAGATGGCTTATTTATGCATCATAGAATGAGTATGATGCCATGTAGTATCCATTACACACTTTCTCAAGCCGTAATCATCATTGCCACTTTCTAGTTTAATATGTTAGTAAAATTTTCAAGAAAACCAATAAATAACTATTCACAAATGGCTGCAGTTCATGCACAAATGGCTGCAACAATTGCCTCGCCACTAGCTGCATTGAATGCCACGCCACTGCAAACAGAGAGCATGTCATGCACAAATGAGAAATGGCTGCAGTAACATACTGCTAGTAGCAGCAGTATGAAGAACAGTTTGGCAACTCTAGAGGGGGGTGAATAGAGTATATATATAGAAAAATGACCAATTAAAAATAACTCTTTCACCAATAAAAAATAATCAGAGTAAAGTGCGGAAAATAAAACGAGATTAAAAGAGCATACGCAAACACAGCAATTTTAACCTGGTTTCCCTCGTGGAGGACTAGTCCAGGCCTGAGAACTCTAGCTCAGGATTCAAATCCACTATTTGTGAAATAGTAGTTTACAACCGTGCCTTTACTTCAGAAGAGCACGTCAACTTCTAACAGAGGATCGCAGTGGCGATTTGCTTAGAATTGTCCAAGCGACTTCTTCGACTCTTGCACAAGAATCCTAACTGAGAGATGCTGAGCACTCGAGACTTAGGAGGCTTGTGGCTAGTAGATGGGAAGGGTATGGCTTATTTCAGCTATAAGAGAGAAGAGAAGAGAAGATTGGATGGTTTAGAATGAGAAAATTCATGCCCTATTTATAGTGTTTTTATAGGCAGAATTCGGCCAGAATTCGGGTAGGAAAATTCAAATATTTGGCCGTTGGACAACTAGCAACCAGCTAACCCTAAAATTAGGGTTCCTGATTTCTAGGGGACAGAGTTCGGCCCGAACTCTGTGTGGAGGCAGAGTTCGGCCCGAACTCTGTCTCCAGAGCACAGAGTGGTTCAAAGGGGATTTTTGGGCAGTGTTTGGTTCAGTGGAGCTTGGGATTTTGGGTAGACTGTAGACTAAGTGTCAAGAGCTCAGCATGACTCAGAGTACACAAGTCTAGACTCAATGAAAATATAAAATACAGACTCGAAAACACACTGAGAACCGGAGACTGAGCTGTCGTCTGTCTTGAACGGAATGCAGACGTCGTGTGTCGTATTGAATTAATACAGACATTATTTAGTCAATGTAGTCAATATTTGGTTGACTGTGACTTTGTGTCAACAATATCCCCCATATTGATAATTGACAAAATAATATATGTATATTTCAATATTCATACCTGGACACAGTTGATTGCAGCACAGCTCCCCCATAATCGATGCTGGGCTAGAAAGAAGAGCTCCCCCGTGATCAGTGAACGGTGCCGAGCTAGAAGTAATAGCTCTCCCCCGTAAATAATGCATAGAACCTGTGGCCTGATAGATAATATCTCCCAAAAGCAAAAACAAGCACAGATATACGAAATAGATATATGAAACAGATATACGAAAATATACATAGTTCTTCCCCTTTTGGCAGTTAGCAATATAGACTGCATATGAATGATAGAACATAGAAACTGCAGTATAGACAATTATGAGTGATGCAACCACACCAAGCAGAGAAGAAACAGTGTATTACTAAACAAAATGAGTCACTAGCATAAAGTAAAACTATGATAAAATGTCATCCACAAAACCAAGTGTCAAACACACAACCAGAGTTTTGAGTACATAAAACCAAGGACATAAAACCATAAGAAACTAAATAACTGAAATCAAAAAGCATCAACTAAGATCATCAGCAGTAGCAGCAGCAGATCGAGCCAATCTCCATCACGGAGCACGAGAAGGTCCTGGAGGGTCTGAAGGACCAGGGAAGGAGCGACGGGGGTCCAGAAAAGCAGCATCCGGATCCATGTAACGCATGACCCATGGATCATCAATGCGATGGCCCGCGCGCTCAGGATCCCGCTCCATAGGAATGTGCAGATGATGAGATATGGAGTACCGTATATCATGCAGGGAGTTGCCAAGGGCACTCATCTGTAGAGTAGTACGATAATCCAGCTGGGTCCAGCGCTCGTCCTCAAGGTCAAAACGCTCCCGGAGCATAGTCTGAATAGACTCAAGAGTGGCAGGTGGAAGTGGTGCATCCTGACCGAGTGGAGGGGCGTCAGGCTCCTCATCAGCAGACTGCTCAGAAGTCTCAGGAGAAGCGACGACTGCCTGAAGACGTCGTGCCTTGGACAGAAAGGCAGGAGCAGGCAAAAACGGACAGATGTCAAGTGGTATGTGAAATGCACGAAAGATCATAGGAAGGTACAAAGGATAAACCAGAGCTCGAGGTTTCTTCCTACAGTGAATCATCCAGTCCATCATGGAACGTGGAAGATTGAAAGAAATTCCAAAGTGAAGATGATAAAGAGCAGATATTTCAAGATAAGTGATGTCATCAGGAGAACCTGTTTTGGGTAGAATGGTATTAGACATTATCCAATGAAGGTCAGAAAAATATGGATTGAGATATTTAGCCATGAGCTTGCGAGGACGTGTGTATGGAGTACACAAATCGTCCTTGAAGCTCTCAAGGGAAAACCCGTCGGGAAAACGGAACGATCGAGCGTCAACAAGCTTTTCCCAAGAAGTGGGCTCTGGAAGATCAAGAAATTCTGCTAAGTCAAAGTCGTCAAATGATATATTGATACCTGCAACTCGTGAATAAATATGGAGGTCATCAAAGGTCATGTTGCAGTAGAACATTTGGACAGCATGACGATAGATAGCCGATGTGGTAGTGATTAGTTCATCAAAACAGAGGTCATGAAATAAAGAATCATATTGAGAGAATATAGAAAAATTAATAGGATGTCCTGCGAATACCTGACGATTCCGAAAGTCACTAAACCAGTTGTTTGATGCATTTAGTGAGACAAATAATCGGTTGTCATAGGTATAAGGATTTTGAGGACGAGGTGGGTTGAACAACGGATGAGGGGGTTGAAGTTGTTCAATGATTTGTTTAATTGACGGAGGAGAATCCGAAGAGGAAACACTCTCAGTTCGAATCCTCTTTCCACGATTGAACAAGCGAGGAGCCAAAAAAAAATAATTTGAAGTATAGAATACAAGAATGATACCTCACATGATAAACAGTGGAAGAGAATGATGATAAACCCCTTTTCCTTGATTTTGAGGAGCAATGGAGCACTCTAGATCAAAAACTAGGGTTAGGGTTTGAAGGAAAGAGTTTGGAGAGGTGAGGAAGGAGGTAATAGTGAAGGAGAGAGATAAAAACCCAAAATATAAGAGAGGGTTTTCGTTGGTCGGAAGAAATTCTGACCGTATGATCGAAACTGATCCAACGGCAGAGGCTGATCCCGACGCTGGACCAATAGGGACCAAACTCGGCCCGAACTCTGTTATGGGCAGAGTTCGGCCCGAGTTCTGGATTAGTGGTCCAGAACAGAAAATAGGCTGAAAAGATGAAAAATTGGTTAAGTGTTGAAGAAAAATAGAGAGGATTCAAAAGTTTGAAGAATTCAATGAAGTACATAGAGAGGTACACAAAAGTCAGAATGAACTCTTAGAAAAATAAATTAGGCAATATTAAATCGAAACAACCCATATAATAAACAAGGAAATATATTAAAATTCAATATTTCGAATTTGCCATAGGTTAGTTGCAGGGGCCGGATCCCAGCTAGCGGTAGTCCTGAGGACTAGTGCACCGTGTCGCTTAGGCTTTTACGCCTTGTTGTCAGAAGGACCCTTTCGGCTTGTACCCATACCAAATTCGTCGTAAAAGAATCAAAATATACTCGATATTTACGCAGGTGAGTCTCAACTTATAACTGCTTCATCCAAAATTCCGAGTTCACGACAAAGGAAATTGAAGCGCTCTTCGGATAATGGCTTAGTAAAGAAATCTGCTAGCTGATGATCAGTGTCAATAAACTCTAAGTTAATCGTGCCATTTTGCTGATGATCACGCAAAAAGTGGTGTCTGATCTCAATGTGTTTAGTGCGTGAGTGACAGACAGGGTTCTTAGTCAAATTAATGGCACTAGTGTTGTCACAGAATATAGGAATATGCATGAAAGATAACTTATAGTCTTCAAGGGTTTGCTTCATCCACAGAATTTATGCACAACAACGCCCAGCTGCTATGTATTCAGCTTCTGTTGTGGATAGTGCGACAGAGTTCTGCTTCTTGCTAAACCAGGAGACTAAAGCCTTTCCTAATAAATGACACGTGCCGCTCGTACTTTTACGGTCGACCTTGCATCCAGCGAAGTCAGCATCAGAGTAACCAATAAGGTCAAATGATGTGGACTTGGGATACCATAGGCCCACTGTAACCGTACCCTTAAGGTATCGAAAGATACGCTTAACCGCGGTCATGTGTGATTCTTTAGGATTAGCTTGATATCTAGCACATATACAAACACTGAACATGATATCGGGACGACTAGCAGTTAAATAAAGTAAGCTGCCTATCATACCTCGATACTTACGTTGATCAACAGGTTTGCCGCTCTCATCTGGTTCGAGTTTGGTTGAAGTAGCCATTGGAGTGCTGATTGGTTTGACGTTGTCAAGATCGAACTTCTTCAGCATGTCCTTGGTATACTTCGATTGACAGATGAAAGTTCCATTAGCCATTTGTTTCACTTGCAGGCCAAGAAAGTAGTTGAGCTCTCCCATCATGCTCATCTCAAATTCCGTCTGCATACACTTGGCAAATTCTTGACAGAGGGTTTCATCAGTAGACCCAAAAATGATATCATCAACATAGATTTGAATCAACAGAATAGTGTCTTTAAAAGATTTTATAAACAGTGTAGTGTCAATTTTCCCTTTTGAAAAACTTTTCTCAAGTAAGAAGCTACTTAGCCTTTCATACCAAGCTCTGGGGGCTTGTTTGAGGCCATAAAGCGCTTTCTTTAGCTTGAACACGTGGTCGGGAAATTTGTGATTTTCAAAGCCAGGAGGTTGTTTCACATAAACTTCCTCCTTAATAAAACCATTCAAGAAAGCAATTTTCACATCCATTTGAAATAATTTAAAGTTTTGAAAATTAGCAAAAGCACAAAGCATCCGAATGGATTCTAGTCTAGCAACAGGAGCGTACGTCTCATCGTAGTCGATACCTTCCTCTTGGTTGTATCCTTGAGCTACTAGACGAGCTTTGTTACGTGTGACTGAACCATCTTCATTTACTTTGTTTCTAAAAACCCATTTAGTACCAATTATCGAGTGATTAACCGGTTTAGGAACGAGTTCCCATACTTGGCTTCTCTCGAATTGGTTGAGTTCTTCTTGCATAGCAGAAATCCAAAATTCATCATTAAAGGCTTCAGAAATGTTTTTAGGCTCTACTTGTGAAATGAAGGCAGTGCTAGCAACGGAGTCTCTTAGTGATGATCTAGTAGTTACTCCACGTGAAACTTTTCCTATTACTAAATTTTCTGGATGAGAAGGTTTGAAAGAGAATTTCTTAGGCAAACCCTCCAGAGAATCAGTTTCGGTTGAAGTATTCATTGGAGTAGAAGTTGATGGCTCAACGTCATCATCAAGAGTACTTACTGCACTGTTATCTTCATCAAAAGTCACATTTGTTGACTCTTCCACAATAAGTGAGCGTTTATTAAAAACTCTATATCCCTTACTCTTGGCGGCATAACCAAGAAAGATACCATTGTCAGCTTTGGCATCAAATTTGCCTAAGTTGTCTTTGGTGTTAAGGATAAAGCATCTACAACCAAAAACTTTAAAATAAGAAACATTGGGGGTTCTCCCAAACCAAAGCTCATAGGGTGTTTTCTTCGTAATGGGACGAATCAGCACCCTATTTAAAATGTGGCATGCTGTACTGACAGCTTCTGCCCAAAAGTATTTCGGAAGTAAAAATTTATTCAACATGACTCTGGCCATATCGTCGAGAGTTCTATTCTTCCGCTCCACAACATCATTTTGTTGAGGAGTTCTAGGACAAGAAAATTCATGATCAAAACCATTTGCATTACAAAAATTTTCAAAATCATAATTTACGAATTCGCCTCCATGATCACTTCGGATTCGAGTAATCATGTAGCCTTTTTCGTTTTGAACTTTCTTTACAAAAACTTTGAAAACAGAAATAACATCGCTCTTATTAGCGAGAAAGAAAACCCAAGTAAATCTCGAAAAATCATCAACAATAACAAATGCATAAAGTTTGCCACCGAGGCTAGCTATTCTACTAGGACCAAATAAATCCATATGAAGTAGTTGCAAGGGTCTAGTAGTACTTACAGAGTTGATGGAATGAAATGAGGATTTAGTTGCCTTGTTTAGTTCACATTCGGCACATACCGTGTCCTTTTTGAATGTGATATCAGGCAATCCTCTCACTAGCTTCTTGGTAGACAGCCTGGATATAGCATCCATGTTGGCATGACCAAGACGCTGGTGCCAAAGTAGTCGTTCGCCTTTGTGGGCATATAGACATCTACCTGTATTGTTAGTATTTATAGAAAGATAGAAAATATATATGTTGTCCTCTCTTTTCCCTTCAAAAGCAATGTCTCCTGTTGACCTATCATAGATGTAGCAACTGTTTTGTCCAAAGTTAATATCATATCCATGATCAGCAAGATGACTAATGCTGAGCAGGTTATGCTTTAACTCGGTCACTAGGCAGACATCCTTTATTACAGGAGAAGGAGGATGACCAATGATACCATTACCTATTATGTGTCCTTTGAGATTGTTACCGAAGGATACATATCCTTCTCTCTTCATCGATAGTGATGCAAAAAGATTTGCGTCTCCCGTCATATGTCGCGAGCATCCACTATCGAGAATCCACTTACTTTCAGTTGAAGAGGGAAGGTCCACCTACATCAAAAGTAGATGTGACCTTTGGTACCCGAGTTCTTGAGGGTCCTGAAAAGTTAGTCTTTGGAAACCAAGTATATATCTTTTTATCTACAAGTCTTCTAAATTTGCACTGTGGAGAGATGTGTCCATGTAATCCACAGTAAGTACAGATAGCATTCTTATTTATACTAGGAGCATGAGAATAATATCTATAAGCAACAGGATGAGGATGGTCATGATGTGAAGAGTTAGCATGGTGATGATGTCTTTGAGGCATATCATGATGGTATTGTCTATGATGTGTGACATGCTGATATTGTCTATATGGCATGGCATGATGATTTTGTCTATATGGCATATGATGATCTTATCTATATGGCATTGCATGATGATCTTGTCTATATGGCATGGCATGATGATTCCTATGTGTGGAGTGATGTTGATTGTGTCTTTGTGCATGATGATTGTGTACTGAGTGAGAATTATTCTTCCGTGCAGGTGGTTTGTGAAAGTTTGTGTATATAAATGCATGGTTATGTGCTGCATGAGAATGACGTGGTTGACTAGCATGAGTGGTATTGTGCCCATGAGATTGGGTTTGAGGTTGAACAACCTGTTTACCCAATTTGGTTTCTAATCTTTTAGAAACAGCTTGCAGTTCATCAACCTTAATATTTAAGCCATATATCTTAGTCATGGAAATCTTGTGTCTACTCTTTTCTTCAGCAAGCAACGTGTTGAGTGTAGTGATTTCTTGAGTTTGTTGCTCAATACGTGCTTCAGCATCATGTAAGCTTAATTTAAGCTTGGATACTTCATCAGGGTCATTAGTGGGTGTCGTGTTTCTAACATTATCAAGAAGTAAGGAAATTCTTTGTATCTCATCTTCAAGACTTTTGATTTTGTCCTTGGCATGTTTGTATTTACCGATGACCTTTTTGTGATCATCGAGTAAATCAGTGAAAGCATCGCCAAGTTCATCAAAAGAGAAGTCATCAAGAGTTTCGTTAGCTACCTTGTTGGAAGTTGCCATTAGTCACACATTTGCTGTATCTTGAGGAGAGCCTTTTTCTTCTTCGAAGTCACTCGCTTCACTTTCATGCCAAATTCCTGTGTTGGCATATTTCTTTGATGAGTTCTTTTTGTATGGCTTCTCATAGCGGTTGCTCTTCTTCAAGAATGGGCAGTCTTTTCGGACATGTCCAGTCTTCTTGCAACCGTAACAGGTTGGCTCTTCTTCATCATCTTCTTGTGAATCCTTCTTCCTTCGATTGAAGCAATGGAATTTTTTGAAGTTGCGAACCATGAGAGCTTGGTCTTCATCATCCGAGTTATCGTCTTCGGTCTCATCGTGATCAGCCCTTCGTCGATGAGCTTTGAGTGCGATCTCCCTGGTCTTCGGAGCAGGATCTTCGAAGTCCTTGAGGTCAAGCTCGTGAGTCATGAGCTTACCCATCAAGGTCTCCATTGACATTGATGTGAGATCGTTTCCTTCTATGATGGCCGTCACCTTAGGGTTCCAAATCTTTGGCAACCCTCTGAGTAACTTACGAATCTTCTCGTGGTTTGAGTACTGCTTACCAAGCGAGGATAGAGGATTGATGATGTCGAGGAATCTTGTAATCATTTGAGTGATCGTCTCATTTGGCTTCATCTTGAAGGCTTCGTATTCTTGAGTGAGACGGCTTATTTTAGATTCCTTGACTTGTGTGGTTCCCTCATGCGTCACTTCTAGAAGTCTCCATACTTCATGAGCAGTGGTGCATGTGGAGACCCTGTTGAATTCATTCCTGTCTATAGCACATAATAAAGCATTAATAGCCCTAGCATCTAGACTTGCCTGTTTCTTCTCCTCGACAGAATATTTGTCGTGTGGTTTCTCAATGAGGTCACCATCGACAACTATCCTGACGGACTTTTTGTAACCGTCAGTGACGACAGTCCACAGGTCAAAGTCTAGAGACTTAAGATAGAAGCTCATCCTTGTTTTCCAATATGTATAGTTAGTTCCATCAAATAGGGGAGGCCTATGAGTGGACTGACCTTCACCATGATTGGAAATCAAGGATTGTGTGGTTGCCATGGATCAGCTCTTAGGATGTTAGTCCTTAAAAAGAGAACAGAGCTCTGATACCAATTGAAGAACAGTTTGGCAACTCTAGAGGGGGGTGAATAGAGTATATATATAGAAAAATGACCAATTAAAAATAACTCTTTCACCAATAAAAAATAATCAGAGTAAAGTGCGGAAAATAAAACGAGATTAAAAGAGCATACGCAAACACAGCAATTTTAACCTGGTTTCCCTCGTGGAGGACTAGTCCAGGCCTGAGAACTCTAGCTTAGGATTCAAATCCACTATTTGTGAAATAGTAGTTTACAACCGTGCCTTTACTTCAGAAGAGCACGTCAACTTCTAACAGAGGATCGCAGTGGCGATTTGCTTGGAATTGTCCAAGCGACTTCTTCGACTCTTGCACAAGAATCCTAACTGAGAGATGCTGAGCACTCGAGACTTAGGAGGCTTGTGGCTAGTAGATGGGAAGGGTATGGCTTATTTCAGCTATAAGAGAGAAGAGAAGAGAAGATTGGATGGTTTAGAATGAGAAAATTCATGCCCTATTTATAGTGTTTTTATAGGCAGAATTCGGCCATAATTCGGGTAGGAAAATTCAAATATTTGGCCGTTGGACAACTAGCAACCAGCTAACCCTAAAATTAGGGTTCCTGATTTCTAGGGGACAGAGTTCGGCCTGAACTCTGTGTGGAGGCAGAGTTCGGCCCGAACTCTGTCTCCAGAGCACAGAGTGGTTCAAAGGGGATTTTTGGGCAGTATTTGGTTCAGTGGAGCTTGGGATTTTGGGTAGGCTGTAGACTAAGTGTCAAGAGCTCAGCATGACTCAGAGTACACAAGTCTAGACTCAATGAAAATATAAAATACAGACTCGAAAACACACTGAGAACCGGAGACTGAGCTGTCGTCTGTCTTGAACGGAATGCAGACGTCGTGTGTCGTATTGAATTAATACAGACATTATTTAGTCAATGTAGTCAATATTTGGTTGACTGTGACTTTGTGTCAACACAGTAAACTAAAGAGTATGAGCATATCATGGACACAATTTTATAGCAGTAAAACTAAAGAGCATATCATGCACAGTAACACAACACAAGACTACAAGAGCATAGTAAATGAAAATTATGGAATTACATACTGGCATACTGCAGTAAAGAGCACACCAGTAAGGCAGTAACTAGTTCTTTGACTCCAAAATTAACACCAGTAAGAGCATAATTAGATTTTTCCACCAAAATGACAGAGCAATCAGTATCCAGCATAGAGCGTAGCAGACAAAAAAAAATTCCCACAAAGTTCAAATAGAATATTACAGACATTTGGCATTTGTTCCCAAGTGATCAAACATTCAAACCTCGCTTGTTGATGTTGACGCCACAGTTAACCTACCCAAATCTAATGATAAGAACAAAAAAATGAACAAGTTAAAACACAACTACTACGAAATTGGAAAATGTAATACAAGTTAAAAAATTAAATTATCCATTTCAAGTTTGTAGACGTCCTCAAAATCCTCTTCATTAATAGACACAACGGGTCGATCTGAAGGCCCCCTAAACCAATCTTGGCAACAAATAAGTGCTTGAGCAATTTTGGGAGTCAAAGAGCTCCTATAAGCATCAAGGACTCGACCACCCGTACTAAAAGCCGACTCGAAAGCTACGGTAGATATGGGAACGGCCAAGACATCTCTAGCCATCTTTGAGAGGATCGAAAAACGAGGAGAATTAAGCTTCCACCATCCCAAAAGATTAAAATCATCACTTTCATCATCATCGATCCCAATCCTCCTTCACGAAGGACCAGCATGTTAATAAAAAAATAATAATTGTAGTTGGGGAGCTGGTCCACGAAGGACCAGCATGTTTGGTCTCACGAACACCCTTTCTTCAGGGAGAAAACTTCTCCCAATCCTCCTTCACTCACACGTACACCCCACCCCCTTCTTCTCCTCTCCACTCTCTCACACACAAACCCTTCTCTTTCCCCTTTAAAACCCACAACTTCTCAAACAGGAGCACAAAATTCCCATAGCTCAAACCCTCTTCCCCACAAACCCCTTCTCCTTTCCACTCTTCCGACCCTCTTCCCGACGCCAGCCTTCGCGCCACCCCGCGTGGCCGAGCTCCGCCGCGCCTACACCCGTCGGCGACCCCCGCCGGCCTCCGCCAGCCCCGACGCCGTCGCCGCCCTCGTGCCCCCTCGTGCGCCGTTGGCCGAAGTCCCCCGCGCCCCTCTGGCCGACTTCCCCCTGGCCGCAGCCCCTCCGGCCGAGCCCTTTCTCCAGCCCCAACGTCCGAGCCCTAGCTCGGCCTTCCCGCTTCCGCGTTGTCCTGACGTGCCCCGATCCACTGTTCTGTGGCAGCGTTGCTGCTGTCCGCTGCTGTCCCAGCGCCCCGTCGCATCTCGGACTCCGAACGAGCGCTGTTCCGAGTCTCCTTTGCTGTCTGGATCTCAATTCTTTCTCTATATTTCATCTGAGAGCTCTAGCCGAGCAATCTGAGGTATAACCCCTGTCCCGCCCTTTTCTAATTCAGTCTATGATGAGAAATGGTCCCCGGTTCCCTTTGGGATTTCGGTTTTAGCGACGTCGTATTTTTCCGGAACCTTCGGAAAGGTTCTGTTGATTATTTTGGGATTTTCGGAATATTTCGGGAATTGGTTTTTGGTATGTTTTGGCTTTCCGGATTTTTTCGGTAGCGTTCTGTGAGTTTTTGGGTTGGAATCGGACTTCCGAAAATTATTCGGGTCGTTCCGATTATTTTGTGGATTGGTTGTGGATTATTATTATATATACATATTGGGTTTCCCTGGTTTGGGATTTGCAGGAAAATTATCGGTGCTATTTCCCAGTTTTTGGGTTGACCAAAAACAGAGGAGATGCTGCCGGATTTTTCATAAATTCTAGATTATTTTAAAAATGAATTTAAAACGGATTTCAGAATTTTATTTAATATTTGGATTTGGATGACGACCGTATCGGTCAATGGACCCGGCTAAGTGCAAACGAAACCGGCTTCGCCCGGACGTTGAGGCATTAGCCCAGTTGAGGATTGGACCATATCTGAGACTCTATATTTATCTTTATTTTTACTATTTAATTCTGTTTATATTTTATTTATATTTAAAGTTTAGGACTAACGACAGTTTTGTCTTATTTCAATTTATGTAAATAAATTATAATGGGCATAAGCCCAACTGGCTGTGGTCTGTAACTGTAATTGATAGCTTAGATTTTAGTTATTTCTGGTTTTGCGAGTTTTTGTATTAAACGAGTAAAATCGAATAAAAAGTATTTTCGTATAAAAAAATAATTAAGATTTTCTCACCTAAAATCTATCAGTTTTATTATTAATTAAAAATTATGTATTTCTCACTAAATAAGAAAATTACCTTTATATTTATAAACTATGAAAATGCCAAGTTTTAATAATTAATCTGGTATCGACGAAGTTTTTCGAATTCAAAAGTTTAAAACGATCTTTTTTCCTTGTACTAAATCAACGCACAAATAATCGTGTTTTCGTGTTTCGTTAATTAAAAGAATTAAAATTGGATTAGGACACAAATAGAGATTTCAACTAACATAGCTAGATTGGTAAACCTGGAATCTGAGTCAATTTCTCGAATGTAGAAATTCGAAGACGATTCTGATTTCCTGTCTCGAAGTTTTCTACCTCTCCAGTCAAATCCTTTGAGGCAAGTATAGTTTGTGTTAGTTTACAGTTATTTAATTAATCGCTTTACTGCAAGTTTAAACCACGATACAAACACGAAACTCTCTGAGAGCACTGTAACTACTGGGGACTGGGGGAATAGTGTAATGAGTATGACCATACTGTAACAAATCTCCTATCCTTTACTGTAACAAACCCAAGTCGGTCATATTTCATTGCCTGTTCAAATCACACTGTTTTACTGCTGAAAACTGTTCATATTTAAACTGTTTAGAACTGCATGATTCTATTATTTAATTTAACTGTTAAATTAGCATGAATTGTACTTTGCTTCCTCCTGACTGGAGATACATTTTTAGGGGACATTGAGGATGCTGAGCTGTTAATCAGCAGCTACTACGACCCTGTCCTGTACCCAGTAGTGCTGCTAGAGTCCCCATTGGAGGACGTTGGGACTGAGGCCGATGATCCGGCTGATACATAGTTTTTTTTTCTTTTTCTGCATTATTATTATTTTTATTTCTGTTATTTTATTTCAGAACATTTTTCCATTTGTATTTAAATTTCAAGTTTAATAAAGTTTCATTTCCCGATGTTGAGTTGTGACAAATATAGTTGTTGTTGTATGGTTACCTGCTACTGAACAGCTTACTGCCGCCGTCTCAACAACGGTGCAGGCTGGGCATGATCTGATTCGACCCAATTAGTTGGGATCGGATCGTGACATGTTTTTAGTGGTGGCCCACGACAACAACTTATGAAAACATACCTAGAAACAATTAGAACACGAGAACATTGATTTGTCACGACATAGGACCGAATTATATAAATAAATATTTTTGTTTGATTATAGACTGGTAGGATACCTTGCTTATGTATGTACCCTAAACCTTCCAGATCATGGCCAAAGGAAAGACTACCCGATCCGGCCCTGCTGACGATGAGGTGTCATCAACTGATCACACCCCTCCTCAAGCACGTCGGGACCCATCTTCCTTGCAGCTGACAGACCGTCCCCATGTTGCACCAGCTTCCCGGCCCGTTTACGCTTCCACAGCGCAAACGGCGGAACCGATACTTCCCCGGGCTGAGCCGCAGATCCCTGCGGTAGTGCCCGTACCAGCTGCCCCACCAGTACCCGTGGATCCCACTGACCTAGTAGAAATGCTACAAGGAGTGCTTGAAGCACAGAGAGCTCAAGCAGAAGCCCACAGAGAGCAGACTGCTGCCCAAGCTGAAGCCCATCGCGAGCAGACCACGATTATGAGAGAAGGCATGGAGAATGCCCACAATGTGGCTATGGCTGCCCTCGAGGGAGGAAGAACCACTTCATCAGAGCCACGACCTGCCAAGGTAAGCATGATTTAGGAGTTAAGTTATATTTCATTAAGGCCATTCTTTTGATTAGAGGCGTATTATTGCATGAAGGTTGGAGATATAGAAAGTTTTAAGAAGCAAGACCCTCGACCTTTCAAAGGAACCGAGGGTATCATCTACGCCAATGAATGGCTGGATAGTATGGAGCGTCTCTTGAGCGTCGCTCGACTCCCCGAGGACCTCAAGACTGAAGCTGTAGGACTCCAACTACAGGATATGGCGAGCGCTTGGTATCGGAATGAACCCCGACTCCAGGACAAGCAGCTCGACTGGAATACCTTCAAGAGGCTGTTCCACAGGAAGTTCTTCCCAACATCTGAGATGCGGGAGATGGAAAGGCAATTCCAGAATCTGAAGCAGGTGAACATGACGGTCAGCGAATATGCGGCAGAGTTCGGCCGACTAAGCCGTTTTGCCCAGAACCTGGTAGCTGACCCCAAGGATCGTGCTGAACGATTCAGGTGTGGCCTAAGAGAAGAGATTCGCACCCCTGTGATCGTAGGTGGCGCTAAGACCTATGAGAGGATCCTGATTCGAGCTCAAGACGTGGAGAAGAGCCAGCCTTCTCGATCCAAGAGGGAGTATCTTGGAACTAGCAACTTCCAGGGTAGTCAGAAGAGGCCCAACAACAACAGCAATAGGCCCTCGCACCACCAGCAGCATCATCATCAGGCGAGAACCAATGACAGAGCACACCAGAAGCAGATCCCTGTCTGTGACTATTGCAAGAGGCCAGGGCATCAGTCGAACATCTGCAGGAAGAGGCTAGGACACTGCCTAGTCTGTGGGTCTGCCATCCACCAAGTGAAAGACTGTCCCATGCAGCCCACCGGACCAGAACCAACCAGCAAAGAGCTCCCCCACCTACTCAGCAACAATAGTTTGGACAGCACCAGCAGAAGACCGGGCGAGCTTTTGCCCTAGCAGCTGATGAGCAGGAGCCAGAGCAGGAACCCACCACAGATGTCATCACAGGTTCCATTTATGTATTTTCACATCCTGCTCTAGCATTATTTGACTCGGGTACATCACATAGTTTTATATCATCAAAGTTTATGTCTGTACACCACATAGATTCGGGACTTAGCAAGGTGATTAGTAGAGTTATGACCGGTGGTGGACCTATACCCATCACTGAAGCTTGTAATTATCCCATAACCATCTCTGGCCATCAGTTCTCAACACCTTTACTAGTGATGCCCCTGTCCAACTATGATGTAGTCCTAGGGATGGACTGGTTAAGTGAACAGCATGCGCTGATAGATTGTCACCGAGGTTGTGTAATCTTCAGCCCACCAGGAGAACCGGAGTTTGAAATCTCTCGGGCTCCGAAAGATATGAAGAGTATTTCCTACTCCTCTATCACCGAAGAACCTGGGCCTCCTCACCCTATCATTGCGGAATTTATGGACGTCTTTCGAGATAGTCTTCCAGGATTGCCGCCAGATCGAGATGTGGAATTCACCATCGATCTAGTACCCGGCTCTTCTCCTATTTCTCGGGGATGCTACAGAGTCAACCCCAAGGAGGCCAAGGAGATGAAGGATCAGATCGACGAGCTAAAGGCACAAGGATTTATCAGAGACGGGGCTTCACCCTGGGGAGCACCAGTTTTGTTCGTGCCCAAGAAGGATGGAACTGTGCGGATGTGCATCGACTACCAGATGCTGAACAACATCACCATCAAGAACAAGTACCCTTGCCTCGGATCGACGACCTGTTTGATCAACTGAGCGGAGCCAAGGTATTTTCAAAGATAGATCTCAGATCAGGCTACCTTCAAATCAAGGTCAGGAAGGAGGATATTCCCAAGACGGCGTTCAACACCAAGTATGGATAATTTGAATTCTTGGTCATGCCGTTTGGACTGACGAATGCTCCCGCGGTATTCATGAACCTCATGAACAAGGTTTTTCATGAATATCTGGATCAATTTGTTGTTGTCTTCATCGATGACATACTGATCTACTCGAAGACGGAGGAAGAGCATGAAGAGCACTTGAGAAAAGTGCTGAGTACCTTGAGGAAGGAGAAGCTCTATGGTAAGCTATCCAAATGCGAATTCTTTTTAGACAAAGTGGAATTTTTGGGCCATGTTGTCAAAGGAAAAGGAATTTCGGTGGATCCAAAGAAGATAGCTGCTATTGAGAAGTGGACTGCACCAAGCTTGGTTGCAGAGATCAGGAGCTTTTTGGGACTAGCTAGCTACTACCGGAAGTTCGTGAAGGATTTCTCCAAGATTGCGGAGCCAATGACGAAGCTTACCAGGAAGAATGAAGAGTTCATATGGTCTGAAGCGTGCCAGTCAGCTTTTGAGGAACTGAAGAAGAGGCTTACTACGGAACCGATACTTGCGCTATCCGCAGGTACCGGCGGTTTCTCAATCTATAGTGATGCTTCCGGAAAAGGACTGGGTTGCGTTCTTCAACAACACGAAAAAGTAATTGCCTATGCATCTAGACAATTACGGACTCATGAGAAGAACTACCCCACACATGATTTGGAGCTTGCAGCGGTGATATTTGCTTTGAAGCTTTGGAAGCACTACCTGTATGGAGAGAGAGTGGAAATATTTACGGACCACGAAAGTCTAAAATATGTTTTCACTCAGAAGGAGCTGAACATGAGACAAAGACGATGGCTGGAGCTGATGAAGGATTTTGATATCAACCTGCAGTATCATCCGGGTAAGGCTAACGTTGTTGCAGATGCACTTAGTCGATACCCGATGGCGATGTTCTTGACTAAGGAGCGCCATTTGCTGGAGGACATGGAGAAGCTTGGATTGGAAATTGTACTGCCCGAGGAGGAGATGAAGAAACTTAGAAGAGAAGCCATCGTACCAGGAGAGAAATCATCATTGATGCAGTTGCAAGTGCGTTCGAGTCTTATGGACAGGATCAAGGAGACACAATTCCAAGACGAGACGCTTTGCAAACTTAAAGACCAAGTGCTGGCAGGAACACTCGAAGGATTCTCAATCGCCAGCGACGGAGCACTGAAGAATGGTACGAGGCTGTGTGTACCAACTGGCGAACTGAGGAACGAGCTGATGCAAGAAGCGCACCAGTCGCAGTATTCCATACACCCAGGAGCCAACAAAATGTACCGGGATATGCGAACTATAGTATGGTGGTACGGAATGAAGAAGGACGTATCCAGGTATGTAGCTAGATGTTTAATTTGTCAGCAAGTTAAAGCTAGCAGACAGAGACCAGCAGGATTATTGCAGCCGCTTGATATTTCGGAGTGGAAATGGGAGCACATAACGATAGATTTTGTATCGGGACTGCCTCGATCCCAATGAGGGAAGGATGCCATTTGGGTTATCGTGGACCGACTGACGAAGTCAGCTCACTTTATTCCCTTCAAGGTTGGTTTATCCACCGAAAAGTTGGCAGCACTGTACATGCGGCACATCTACCGGATTCATGGAGTTCCGGTAAGTATCGTATCTGACAGAGATACTAGATTTACCTTTCACTTTCGAAAGAGTTTGCATGACAGCTTGGGAACCCAATTGAAGTTCAGCACCGCCTACCACCCTCAGACTGACGGGCAATCGGAGAGAACCATCCAGACGCTAGAAGATATGCTGAGATCCTGCGTCTTGGAATTTGGAGGGTCTTGGAAAGACCATTTGCACTTGGTAGAGTTCTCTTACAACAACAGCTACCAAGCTAGCATCGGGATAACACCGTTCGAGGCACTCTATGGACGTCGTTGCCGCACCCCACTCGCTTGGAACGACGTCGGAGAACGAGTGTTGCTTGAACCTGAGATGGTGACCGAAGCAGCAGAGAAGGTGAGAATGATCAGAGACAAGCTCAGGATTGCCCAGGACAGACAGAAGCATTGGGCCGATTGCAGCAGACGGCCTTTGGAGTTTGAAGAAGGCGACAGTGTGTTTGTGAAGATCTCGTCTACCAGAGGAACAATCCGTTTCAGCAGAGCAGAAAAGTTAAGCCCCAGGTACATTGGTCCATTTGAAGTACTTAGCAGGATTGGAGAAGTGGTTTATCGGGTAGCTCTACCCCCAAGTCTCGAAGGCGTCCACAACGTCTTCTACGTCTCGCAGCTGAGACGCTACATCCCGAACCCGAGCGATATCTTGGACCATTCAGAGCTGGAGATTGGACCCAGCCTCACAGTGCCAGAGAAGCCAGTGACGATATTGGACCGAGGCGAGAAGAGAACCAGGAACACCGTGACGCCTATAGTCAGAGTGATGTGGCGGCACAACTCACCAGGCGAGTCGACCTGGGAACGAGAAGACCAGATGCGGGAGCAGTACCCGTACCTGTTTGAGACCTAAGGTAATCCCTAACCTTGTATTTAACTTCGAGGACGAAATTTTCTAAGAAGAAAAGATTGTGAAACCCATTTTCTGTGAATTAATTATTATTAGTATTTCTATTATTATTATTATAATTATGATGATTTTATTTGAGTGTAAAAGTTTTCAAAATTAATAACAGGGATTTTTGAGTCCGAACCCAGACCCGAGTCCGAACCCAGACCCGAGCCTGAGCCCGAACCCAATCCCATTTCTTCTTTTCCTAAAATCTGTTTGGTTAATGATATTAATTAAAAAAAATTGTAGTTGGGGAGCTGGTCCACGAAGGACCAGCATGTTTGGTCTCACGAACACCCTTTCTTCAGGGAGAAAACTACTTCCAATCCTCCTTCACTCACACGTACACCCCATCCCCCTTCTTCTCCTCTCCACTCTCTCACACACAAACCCTTTCTTCTCTTTCCCCTTTAAAACCCACAATTTCTCAAACAGGAGCATAAAATTTCTATAGCTCAAACCCTCTTCCCCACAAACCCCTTCTCCTTCCCACTCTTCTGACCCTCTTCCCGACGCCAGCCTTCGCGCTACCCCGCGTGGCCGAGCTCCGCCGCACCCACACCCGCCGGCGACCCCCGTCGGCCTCCGCCAGTCCCGACGCCGTCGCCGCCCTCGCGCCCCCTCGCGCGCCGTTGGCCGAAGTCCCCCGCGCCCCTCTGGCCGACTTCCCCCTGGCCGCAGCCCCTCCGGCCGAGCCCTTTCTCCAGCCCCGGCGTACGAGCCCTAGCTCGGCCTCCCCGCTTCCGCGTCGTCCCGACGTGCCCCGATCCACTGTTCTGTGGCAGCGTTGCTGCTGTCCGCTGCTGTCCCAGCGCCCCGTCGCATCTCGGACTCCGAACCAGCGCTGTTCCGAGTCTCCTTTGCTGTATGGATCTCAATTCTTTCTCTATATTTCATCTGAGAGCTCTAGCCGAGCAACCTGAGGTATAACCCCTGTCCCGCCCTTTTCTAATTCAGTCTATGATAAGAAATGGTCCCCGATTCCCTTTGGGAATTCGGTTTTAGCGACGTCGCATTTTTCCAGAACCTTCGGAAAGGTTCTGTTGATTATTTTGGGATTTTCGGAATATTTTGGGAATTGGTTTTTGGTATGTTTTGGCTTTCCGGATTTTTTTGGTAGCGTTCTGTGAGTTTTTGGGTTGGAATCGGACTTCCAAAAATTATTCGGGTCGTTCCGATTATTCTGTGGATTGGTTGTGGATTATTATATATATACATATTGGGTTTCCCTGGTTTGGGATTTGCAGAAAAATTATCGGCGCTATTTTCTAGTTTTTGGGTTGACCAAAAACAGAGGAGATGCTGCCGGATTTTTTCGTAAATTCTAGATTATTTTAAAAATGAATTTAAAACGAATTTCGGAATTTTATTTAATATTTGGATTTGGATGACGACCGTATCGGTCAATGGACCCGGCTAAGTACAAACGAAACCGGCTTCGCCCGGACGTTGAGGCATTAGCCCAGTTGAGGATTGGACCATATCTGAGACTCTATATTTATCTTTATTTTTACTATTTAATTCTGTTTACATTTTATTTATATTTAAAGTTTAGGACTAACGGCAGTTTTATCTTATTTCAATTTATGTAAATAAATTATAATGGGCATAAGCCCAGCTGGCTGTGGTCTGTAACTGTAATTGATAGCTTAGATTTTAGTTATTTCTGGTTTTGCGAGTTTTTGTATTAAACGAGTAAAATCGAATAAAAAGTATTTTCGTATAAAAAAATAATTAAGATTTTATCACCTAAAATCTATCATTTTTATTATTAATTAAAAATTATATATTTCTCACTAAATAAGAAAATTAGCTTTATATTTATAAACTATAAAAATACTAAGTTTTAATAATTAATCTGGTATCGACGAAGTTTTCCGAATTCAAAATTTTAAAACGATCTTTTTCCTTTGTACTAAATCAACGCACAAATGATCGTGTTTTCGTGTTTCGTTAATTAAAAGAATTAAAATTGGATTAGGATACAAATAGAGATTTCAAATAGCGTAGCTAGATTGGTAAACCTGGAATCTGAGTCAATTTCTCGAATGTAGGAATTCGAGGACGATTCTGATTTCCTGTCTCGAAGTCTTCTACCTCTCCAGTCAAATCCTTTGAGGCAAGTATAGTTTATGTTAGTTTACAGTTATTTAATTAATCGCTTTACTGTAAGTTTAAACCATGATGCAAACACGAAACTCTCTCTGAGAGCACTGTAAGTACTGGGGACTGGGGGAATAGTGTAATGAGTTTGACCATACTGTAACAAATCCTCTATCCTTTACTGTAACAAACCCAAGCCGGTCATATTTCATTGCCTGTTCAAATCACACTGTTTTACTGCTGAAAACTGTTCATATTTAAACTGTTTAGAACTGCATAATTCTATTATTTAATTTAACTATTAAATTAGCATGAATTGTACTTTGCTCCCTCCTGACTGGAGATACATTTTTAGGGGACATTGAGGATGCTGAGCTGTTAATCAGCAGCTACTACGACCCTGTCCTATACCCAGTAGTGCTGCCAGAGTCCCCATTGGAGGACGTTGGGATTGAGGCCGATGATCCGACTGATAGATAGTTTTTTTTCTTTTTCTGCATTGTTGTTATTTTCATTTCTGTCATTTCATTTCAGAACATTTTCCCATTTGTATTTAAATTTCAAGTTTAATAAAGTTTCATTTTCCGATGTTGAGTTGTGACAAATATAGTTGTTGTTGTATGGTTACCTGATACTGAACAGCTTACTGCCGCCGTCTCAACAACGGTGCAGGCTGGGCATGATCCGGTTCGACCCAATTAGTTGGGATCGGGTCGTGACAGCATCTTTATTTGGATTTTTGAAACTAAAAAATTATAGCAGGCCGGCCCAGGCCCATAAACCGAAAAATTGACCAACCGAACCGAACCTGTTCGGAACCTGTTCGGTTCGGTTCATGTTCGGTTCCTTACCAGTTCGGTTCGGTCCGGTTTTTAATTTGGTCGGTTCGGTTCCAGTCGGTTTAAGTATACACGGTTCGGGTTGAACCGAACCGAACCGATGCTCACCCCTACTCAAAACTGTTGTTTTTTAGTTGGACACCAACAGTTATTTCTCTTTTGGAATTTCCATCTACCAATAGTTCATGGTTGTCATAGGGTCAGGATCATTTCTGAACATAGAGTTGTGCGATCTTATTGGACCATAAAAACCCAAAGGTCCCAAAACATTTAACCTCTTCTGTTAGTCCCGGGGCATAATTTTCGATGGAAAACTTAAAAATGAAACGATTGTAAAAACAATGTTTCGAAGCAACACTTCAAAGAAGGTGCACAACAGAGATATTTAGAGGATTCTGGGTAACGAAAATCTAAAAAGATTTCGTTACAGCAACAAACGAATGTAATGCTTCTAAAAAGAATGCACAAATCGAATTACTAGCAGCAGCAGCGATGAAAGCGTACAAGTGTTTTCTGATTATATCAGAGAGAAGAGAAGGAAAGAAGAAAGAGAAAGACAGCTTTGCTGGGGTGATCAGATCACCGTTGGTCAAAGCAAGATTCGCCTATATATGATCCGCTTTCAGGAACCAGCAAGTTCTTAGAGAAATTCTGGAACGTTCGTCAGTCAATTTTTGAGACTTGAACGGGCTTCCTGAACTTTACGGACTCTCTTAACTCTTTTTTTGGTGCATCTTACAAAAGAGGCCAAGGGGCTCTATTTATAGAGTGGAGTGAGACTTCACCTTTTCTCATATCCGATGTAGGACTAAAATATCAATACTCAAAAATAGAATTTGATATTTTAGATCATTCCACAATCAGTGTGACAGTCCACGCCTACCCTCCGATCACTCCCGCGCATGCACGAAGCATCCTGGAGTCCGTGTCCGAGTTAGAACAAAAAAATCAACTTTCATCCTTGTTGGGTTAATCATTTTTCCTTCTAGGGAAATACTCCCACATGACACACATTTGTGCCCCACCACACCTCATGTGCAGACCTCAACACAAGTAATGCATTATATTGAGATACTTATCATTTGGTGTAGCCGATGTGGGACTATTTTTTCTAGTCTAAAGGTAAACCAACATTTTTATGTATATTGCTAATGTAAAAAATTCTATTTTTAGATTTAGGCATCCAATTTTTTTATTAACTGTAGCAATATGGTCATTTAGAATCGCAGAAAAAAGACCCTATCTTTATAGTCATAATCTTTTTTAGTAATTTCTATTTTTTTAAAGCCTACACAATGCCATCCGATATCCAACCTCTACCTCTTGTTGTTTCTACTCATGCAAACATCTGGGAACTCCTTCTCTTCATGAAAGCAGCTCCTACTAGCCATCCGGATCTGACGTTCATGAGTCTCTCTGATCAACTGGTCTATGTTGTATGCATATTTCTCGTATCTAAAATTTTTTCTATTCTTCCAGACGGTCCATACAATCGCCGCAGCGACGATACTTCTTCCATGCATGTAATCTCCCAAGCCCTACCTCCTCATGTGTTCCTGAATGTAGTCCACCTTGCATAGACCTCCGAAGTGGCTCCAAACCGCCTTAGTGACCTCTCCGTCGGTAAAGATGTGCGAGATTGATTCTACTTCGGGAGCAGCGCAGCAATGGCACCTGGAGGCTAAGCTAATACCCAACTTGGACAGTACCTCATCGGTCGGAAGTTTGTTCCTAATAGCTCTCCATACTATTAGAGACCACTTTGTAGGAATGCATTTAGACCGCACCTCACCTCTACTATCGATGGCAGTCCCCCGTGTCGTTTGCCACGCCGACGATACTGTGAATTTTCCTGAAGCTTCTATGGACCAATAGATGGAATCAGGGCATTGAGAGAGACGGGCCACTTAGACCTGTCAATGGATAGTCGAAAGTTCGAATCCGATCCGATTCCATATCCGAACTTTCAGATATTTTTTGAAATTTCGGATATCGGATTCGGATATCCGAATATTTTTCGGATATTATTTTTTTCGTATACGAAATCGGATATTAAAGTATTTGAATCCATTAATATCCGATCCGACTTCAAATTACAAATTTCGGATATCGAATTCGGATATCGGATTCGGATATCGAATTTGGATATCTAAAATTTTATATATATTATAGTATAATGTATATATAATATATATTAATTAATAGAGAAGATTAAAGAATTTTTATTCTCAAGTGACTTTTACATAAATCAATTATAATAAAATTTATATATAATAGTAATATATATTAATTACAATTTACAACAGAAGAAGAAAGGACTCAAATATGTAGAGCAATTGAATTTGGTTTTCGGATATTCGGATAATAACTAAATTTTTAATATTTCGGATTTCAGATATTCGAATAATAGCATTTGAATTATTTTAGCTAATCGGATCGGATATTATCCGATATCCGTTAAACTAAACGTATACGAATTCGAAGTGTCAAAAGAGATATCCGTTCGGATATCGGATCGGATTCAGATATTACAAAAAAAATTCGGATACGGATACGAATATTACCCTGTCCGTACCAATAAGCATCCGTTGACACCCGTAGGGCCACTAATTCACGAGCCGACTTCGGCCCAACCTGTCCGAACCATTCCTCCGCCTTAAGTAAATCCCATCCGACGTATGGAAGCCCAGAGAGGCGATGCTGCTACTATATGAGAACAGTGGTGACCGGTAGAAGAAGCCCGACGCCCGTCCAATTCTCGTGAAGTATACTCGACCCACCAGTGCCCACGTTGGTCTTGATGTGCTGCTCTCCTAGGCGTCTCCCTCCAAGTATTCTTCTCCAAGCTGGAGAAGCCTTGCTATTAGCCTCGACCATTGTCGGATGAACGTGTTTGAAGTATTTCTCCTTCATGAACCTACTCCAAAGAGTTTTCTGTTCTCTGATCCTCCACCACAGCTTCATTGATAAAGTATCAATGATGTCAGACAGCCTTCTAATCCCGAAGCCTCCTTATTCTTTTTGTTGGATTATTCAATAATATGGGGCCACACATGTAAAATTAATTGTGTTGGGCTATCTAAATAATTAAGCCAAATTAAAGTGTTCTATTTGGAAATTGGCTTAAGGGTATAATTGTCATGGAATTAATGTGTAGATACCAGAGATAATTCTAATTTGATGAGGGGCCAAATTAGAAATATCAACACATATATAAATATGTGTATTCATTAGGGTTATGGTCCCCAACTTATACGGCTACCAAAAGAGAGGTTGTCACGCCCCAGAGCCAGAATACTGGAGAGCGGGGGCGAACATAGCCAGCTACGTTTATTGAAGTGCAACCCACCTCGCTATACGGTCACGGCTGTCTAGATACATGAGGGTTTAACTACAAGCCAACAGTCTCTTATGGTCATGAATAAGCCTAGTGTCTCAATCATAAGCAAGTAAGCAAATGTCACAAGATGTAAGATCACCAAATATACAACAGTAAGGCGTCCCAAACATTACATATTCAGCTGATCATGAAGCTAGTCGTTACAAAATATGAAGACTAGCAAGAGTTTAGTCATACATGATCAACCCTAGGATCTGTCAATCATGTTACAGCCCGTAGGCAGACAGTAAGTAAAAGTGCAATCGAGCTAAATAGGTGCTCGTCGGCTAAACGCCTCAAAAGAATATTTTTACAATAAAGTGGGAGATCAAAAATAAACCCACTCGTTGCTCTGGTTACGCCTAGTGGTCACCATCGGACTGGAAGGTCGGTAGATCCTCTGGAGCTGCTCCGAAATCTGGCCATACAAAACCAGCTGGGTCAGATCCCAGAAAGAGCAAGTGCCACAAAGGAAGCTTCACTTAGGAACTAAAACCAGCAATTAGCACAAGAGTATAAATAAGTAAGAACTGAAGATATAAAAATATCAAGATGATATACGACGAGATAACCATGGAACTATTCAGATAGCCAGGTTACAACCCGTAAACCAAATAAGGATCGGGGTTGTAACCCTTCATCTGAATGGAACTTGGTTTTCCACCATTTATCGGCAAGATAACATAAAAAAATCAGGTCATATAACAATCTGGTACAGGATCAAGACAAGACTTAGACTGATCATTCCCCATTCAACAATCACGGCCAAGCAATAAGTACGGCTTGATACTTTAACTAACTAGGGTTATCACAGGCCTAGTTACTAACAAGATACAGTACGATTATTCCACAGCCACAAGCCCTATAGACCATCCAGGTTACCCAGGTCGAATATTAGGAGTTAAATTCAAGTGGGTACATCGCCCAGGAAACGCATGTACCCTTAAGTGACTTAGCGAGTGCAACACATGACAGTGTGCTGGAAATGTGTCCTACTCGACGGCAGGCTACAGATCCCAAGCGCGCCCAGGTAACGGGATTGCCTGTAGCTGGGAAATCTCTTCATGACTACTGTATTATTCTAGTTATTAGCCTTAGTCCATTTTAGTAGGTACCCCTGACCGTGGTACTCAGGAGTCCCATCCTAAGCATGATGTAAGACAAGACTGGTTCATTTGTACAAGCACAATCGCCCACGGTGTTCAGGTTATTCATACATGTCATGTCATGTTACGTTAGCTGTCGCAACAGCAATTCGAGACATATTATGCCAGGTTTACTTGTCAGGAGTGCGCCACGATGGGCCACTATCATGCATTATTATGTCGTGCCTATGTATCGTGTCAGGCTCATGTATCATGTCGTGTTCATGTCACAATTATCCCACATTATACTAAGGATCAAGGAAAACAACACGGATAAGTTAACAAGATTTGTCATGGCAAAACAAATGGTACAAGAGATAAAAATGGGTGCCAGGGACAGTATACGCCAGCAAACAGCATGCGCCAACAAACAGCCAGCAACAGCATGCGCCAGCAAACAACATACGCCAGGAAAACAACATACGCCAGCAAACAGCCAGCAAAATTGTATGCGCCAGCAAAACAGCCAGCAACAGTATGCGCCAGCAAACAACATGCGCCATCAAACAACCAGCAACAGCATGGGCCAGCAAATAACATGCGCCAGGACAGCATGCGCCAGCAAACAGCATGCGTCAGCAAACAACATGGCAACAGCTTTTTGCCGGCAAACAGTATGCGCCAGAAAACAGCATGTGCTAGGACAGCATGGCAACAGCTTTTTGCCAGCAAACAGCATGCGCCAGGAAACAGCATGCGCCAGGACAGCATGCGCCAGCAAACAACATACGCCAGCAAACAGCATGCGTTGCTCATCTTCTCCAACCAGCCTCCAAGGGCCATGAAAACCCATGAACCAAAAGACCATAAATCACTCAAAATAAGTCTAAATCAGGACTTCCAATGGTCTAAATTGGGTAGAATCAAATTTCCTACAAAATGGATCCATCAAAACTTGAAAACAAGAAGGTTTGATAGATCAAAACCATAAAAATCCAAAAATGGCTAAAACCTAGATCTACAAGAAAATATAAAATGACAAGAACTAAGGTGGATTAGAAGGTTGCATAGAAGAGTTTAGAACAATAAAAATGGTGTGTTCCTTCATGAAACAAGTTGCACTTGCCTAGGCTAAGGTTCTCTTGGTTGGTGGTGGAGATTTGTAACTCCACTTCTCAGAAAATTAAAAAAATTCCAAATAACTTTCCTGATTAAATTATTTTTTTAAAATTTATATTACTATTATTAATTCTTTTAGTCCAATTTATTGGGCTTTCCCTTCAAATCAAATTGTGGGCTTTTATTGAAGCCCATGAACCAACCGTTTTAAAAGCTCTGTTTCTAGTTAGAAGAGACTTTCTAAAGTTCTTTTGGAAACCACTGTTATAACAGAACTTTTCCTTTTCTTCGTTTTTGAAATTCAACAGACTAATCGAATCTTCTCCTAACAGAATGGTCAGGGAAGAGGAATTGATTTCCCGCCAAAATCATTGCCTACTCCTCACGCTAACTTCACAGCCTATTTAAACTACTCCTCCTCATTGGATCCATACCATTCCATTTGATCATCTTCTTTAATTTCCTGCAACTAAACCAGAGAAGAAACCATGGCGATACAGCTCATTAGAAGCTCCTTCGAAGGATTGATCAATATGGGATCTTGGTGATCGGTTCAGTAGAAGTTTTAGACGACGACAGCAAGGGATCAGCACTTCTTCCATCCTAAATTTCGTGGTAGGTTCCATCGATCGATCTTAATTCTATTGGATTCGAACGATGATCTTCATTCAATCAAATTTTCCTTGTTTGATCTTCTCTGTGTTTACAAACCAGTGGGCTAAGTGATCGACGAATTGTCTCCAAGGAATTATCAAGGAGAATTCATCGAGTACTCATGACATAGGTTGTGTTTCGATCCATCGTTCATACTCATTTGGTAATTCTATTCCGATCTGATGTATGAATGATTATTGGTTTGTTTCCAGAATGCCTATTAGATCATTGGAAGCATCTAAGTCTTCTTTTCTTCATTTTGATCCGGATACTCGAGATTGTAAGTATCAGATCTCCACCTATTTTTGAATGTGCTTGATACATTCTTATTGAATTATGTCCATGAGAAATCTATTTTAGATAGCATCATTCTATCCTTAGTCTGGTCAATGTACGTGACTGACTGATTCAGAAATCTGGGATTATTCAGGAATTTGGAAATTGAAGTCCCAATGGTTGCACTTCGGTTCAGATTCATTGGGAGCAGGTAAATTCCTATAGCTCTAACAACATTGATTGTAATTTAGAGTATGAACTGTGGTTAGGATTTAACCAGGGGCCAAATCTGAGTTAGTTCAGTCTCTTTCAGACTGAATCTGAAGGTTGCATTTAGGTTTAAGTTATTTAGTAATTCGTGGGGTATTCATAACATTATAGAGAGTTCTGAACTTGATGAATTGAAGGGGTTTGGGTTGATTAACAGAGCTTCCTGAGTTGTGGGCATTACATTGATTTTATATATGAACTGAATATGTATTTAATGGCCTATGTTAGACTGGAATCAGAGCTGACATGGTGTCAGTTGGTACAATTCTGAACAACCATGGTATCCTTCTGGACTGAGACATATAGAGTTGAATGGCTTTAGCATTGTTTTATTTTGATCCACTATGGACTGGTTGTAATAATATGGACATTTGGGAATGCAAATGTGCATGAATGACTGAGTTAAGTATCAGCCTTAAAATGGGAAGACCATAATTAGAACTGGATTTGTGGATGAGAGCATGCCTGCTCAAGGATTCCAGTTTAATTGCATTTCTTAAAATTTTGATTTTGACTAACACAGTAAGGAGATTGGAACAGGGTACCTGGATTGTGAATGGTCCATTAAAATATAGTTGATTGAGCTTTTCCTGATAATATTTTAACCTGAGACATATCACTGTTTTAGCTAGTTGAAACCTGGGGTATTTCTCAATGGTTCAGTAATCAGGAACCTGAGACATCTCACTGTTTCAGTTAGTTGAAACCTAGGGTATTTCTCAATGGTTCAGTAATTAGGGAAGCCTGAGAACATTCTCAGGAAAACCTGAGTGTCTCAGGAATCAGGAAGTTGAGGGTTCAGTCTATCTCAGGAAAACCTGAGAATACACATGCAGTAGTGTAGTATTATGAACCCAGGAGTGTATTCCTGTGTAGTCCAGGAAATTATAACCTGTTAGCAAGGGATGATTTGCTCAGTAAGCAGTAACTATCCTAGTGCAGGACTGTGATCTTCTATTCCATTGAACCTATGTGGGACTGAAAGACTGATATGAAATCTAGGAGCTGTATGTTTTGGGCATTCAAATACATGATTCATGATATACCAACTGTCCTGTTCAGGCTGAAATAGATGGTTGGAAAGTGTTAAATTGACATTAGATTGTGTGAGACTGTTGAGCAATAACTTAGAACAGAACTAAGGGTGACCATGACTCATTTAAGAACCTGCATAGGCATTACCAGGTTGGTGATGAGGATAGGTTAATTTTCTGGAAATCAGTGCATTAGAAGCAGGATTAAATTCAGTTAGTAGCTGTGAGGGTTTCCATACATTGCTCTAACCATGACAAAAAATCAATATGTGCGTGTGTTCCACTGTACCATAATGGGAAGGTGTTGGCAGTTGGTAAGTGTCCTGCCAGTGGACTGTTAGCCAAGGATTGGTTTATAGGCAATACTCTAGCCTTGCAAGTGAACAGAGGGTAGTAAGTTCCTGCTTGGTTAAATGGTAGTTCATATTAAGACTGATAGGTTGTTATTGTTCCCTAAACTAATGAGGAGGAGTATGGTTCAATTCTGAATCATCCTTGTGTAATGCAAGATTACACAACCTTGTTCAAGTTAGTAGAGCTTGAGGGTTAGAATTTAGGCTCTCTTAAAAGAGAGTGTTAAAACAGTAGTTAGCTAGAATTTGTGTGAGGTTATAAACCTTCTTAACAAATTCACGGTTAGAATATGGTAGATTTATAAGTAGAAGTAATATAGTATTTATCAAATAGAACTTAGGATTTAATGTAGTGTTTAGATTATAAATCAACCTTGCATTATTGATTTATCAAATTGTAAATCATTTACTTACAGGAGGACACCCAGTTTCTTTGGTTACTTGTACTTCCCTGGAGCAAGGCAAGTACACTCTACGGTTTTGTGCTTTTCATTATATATCCTGTGCTTCCTTGATTGACACGATTGCAACACGTCATGTACTTTCTGGTGCTCATGTTCTCTTGTTCTTACTTGTACCTGGGGTGGAGAAATATACTATCTATGTGACCAATCCCAAGTAACAACTCAGGTGTGTTTAGCTTAGACCCCGCATCGTGCACGCGGGTCCTAAGCCGCCCATTCATGTGCTTTCATGTGCTTACCCTAGCCGGTCACATATTTAGTTATATTTCAAATATAGTACACACATGTTCAGGAGATATACCTTGTACTTATTTCCTGTGATTCCACGATATCACGTTCTTTCAGGTGCTTACATATCATGTTCTTTTATGTTCTTTCATGTGCTTATACACCATGTTCTTTTCTGTACTTTACCTACCATGTTCCCTTGTACTTTCATATCATGATGTCTTGTTCATTACCTAGAATTGTACTTGCTCCGCTCCTGAATAGGATATATTGCAGGTATGCTTGCTGGACATTGTTCTACTCTATGGGCCAGAGCCCAGGATTTAGCTGAGCAGGATGAGGCTTAGCTTGAGGCTTCAGGTTTAGATTACTTAGCTTTACTTTGAGATATTGACTTTCGAGTTCATAGCACTTTTCATTCCTGTTGCTTCTGGTACATTATGATATATGGAGTTGTGGATTATGGTGATCATTCTGGGATACGACTTTAGATGATGTGATTCTATACTTTCATGTTTATCTGGTTAGTTTTCCCTAGCTTGGTACAGCTTACTTTGTCGTGTCGAACGACGAAGGCTGGGCGTGTCCGACTCGTGTCCGATTATTCGGGAGCGGGTCGTGACATGTTTTTAGTGGTAGCCCATGCAGGTCTATCCTAATGGTACCTAGGTCTTAGCGTACTATTGGGGGACTTGATTTACACTAGGAAAACTTGATCACAACATAGAAAAATCGGGAAAAAAGGGTATATCAGGTGTATCAGGTATTTTAATATTCTATAAACACTTGTTGTATGTAAGTCTAGGTTATTTTAACAGTTTTCTGTTTTTCAGGTAGTTCAAAAGCACGCGACACCGGAATGGTTGATCCATCTATACTTGAGGTCTCCAAGCTTCCACCCCACGGGTCATCCCTACTATCCCCATGGGTAGTACGTGGTTGACGAAGTTGATTGAAGAGTTCCTTGATACCCAGAGAGAGCAAGCCGTCATTTTCCAAGCCAGACTTGTGAATGCACTTTTCGAGCCAGAAAAGACTTATGCTTTTCAGACTTCCAGACCTTTGGACTTCTCCTACACCGAGTACATATCTTGCATCGAGGAGCAGATCGAGAACCTGGAGTCGCAACTGAAGATCATCCAAGTTTTGAAGGATCCGACTCCTCTGAAGACTGAAGCCACTAGCCAAAAGATCCAGAATATAACACAGACAATGGAATGAGACGGAAAGCTGAAGCACATGAGAGACATGAAGAGTTATGGCGAAGACAATAACTAGCTTGGACCCGCAAAGCATCGTAACACTCAGTCGGTGTTTCATCGATCACACCACCAGTCGCGTCATCAGGAACAGATCTCAACAGCCAGCACGCTAGCAGACGTATACTCCTATCAGAGGCTCTGCGTTTCAGCCCTAGCGGGAGATCCAGACTCAGATTCAGATGATAACCAATTGTGCTTTCTGCCGCCATCCAGGACATCGCTTCGAGGAGTGCTGCAAAAGACGAAGGTTATGCCTACACCGCAGATCGTCTGCCCACTAAGTCAAGGACTGCCCGGAGGCCACTGATCACACTGCCCAAGGACGAGCACGAGGAGCGCTAGTACCACAGAAGGACCCGCCTCTTCAAATTCAACAACAGCATGAAGCACTGCCGCAAGGACCAGCCTATATCAGGAAGCTGAAGAAATTGAAGTGATTCCAGTCCCGGAGAAACACTGAAGATAGATTGAAGACAGAAGATTTCTTTTGCATGGTTGGGAAAACCATGTATCTTGATTAATAATCCAGTCTTCCCTTAAATTCCTCCTAACACATTGATCATTTCTTGAAACTTCTTGTTTCTATTTTGGAACCTTGATTGATGTTCGAAACTTATTTCAAGATATTGTTTCATATTCGACAAACTTGTTTCAGATCCCCAAATCGATAATTGTTTGAAATTCATTATTCGATACCGTTATTCATCATTCCTGACCTTGTTTCCTAGTGATGGCTCCTATTTGCAAATTTTTTTATTTTATTTATCAAACTTCATGTTATTGATATTTAATCGTTTCTCGAGATTTCATTTCGAAATCCTGTTCCTCATTCGAAACTTGTTTAAAGCTCCGTCCTATGCAGACATTGTTGCAAATACCTTTGAGGGTTTTGAAGATTTCGTTTCCTATTCGAGACTTGTTTCCTCATTCATGACTTTGATTTTCTAGTCGAAAGTTGTTGGTCCACTATTTTTGTTTCTATCCTGTCTCCTATCCAAGATTTGCTTGTTTCATGGATACTTGTACCTACTCGTTTATTGAAATTCTGTTCGCAAATCGAACTTGTACTATTCCAGAATTATTCCTACTTAGAAATATCATTCTGAAACCTTGTTTGAACCTTCGCTTCTATTGATGCTTGTTTGAGATTCTATTTCCTATTTTCGACTTTATTCGGGACTTGTTCTCTATTTACAATTTTGTTGCTATTGAGATTCGCTTGTTTCATGTTTACAAATCCAATACCTTGTCTCCTATTAGAACCTGTTTTCTAGTCACTATTCTAAACCTTGTTTCCTCGTTAAGATTTTCTATTTCGAGATTTTATTTCCTAATCACGACCTTGTTGATACTTGATTTTTTTCACTGTATACCTTATTGGGAAATTCGTTTCAATTCAAGCTTTGCTCGAGATTTTATTTTATTCTAGATTTTATTGAAACATGTTTCTAGTACGGAATTTTACTTCTTATTTTGAAACTTGTTTTCTATCTGATACCTTGCCTCAGTTCGTCCTTCGAGACTCTGTTATCCTTTCGGGATAACGTTCCATATGTGGAATCTTGTTACCATTCCAGATATCAGTTGATATTCCGTCATAATTTGAAACTTCGTCCTGTCTGAAATTTTAAATCTCCTTGGCTGCCCTTTTGTACTCACTGATTGGATCCCTTGTCATTTTTAGTACCTAATAAACTCATGTATTCTAACAGTCAGGTAACTTCAACATTCCGTGACTTGGACTATTGAAACTCATTTTGAACTCCTTGGAACTCTTTTGAAATTCCTAGGGATAAAGTCGAGAGGCTATTCGATGACCTACTATGGCATGACAGTTGCGCGCTGCAGCCATTAGCTGGACTATGGAGACTGAGGGTTCACTGCAGCCAGTAGCATACTGACGAGGCAGGAACTCTAAGTTGAAGTGATTTCAGACACCCATAGGTTTTCGACTATTGACGAGACTTGTCATATTCTTCATATCTTGATCTCTTGGGTTGTTTCGTCAATGATAGTTGGAAAATGGATAAGGTTGATAGAGTATTTGGAGACATATTGTTATTTGAGTCACGGAGCCGAAAGTCCACTGCAGTCAGATACATACTGGCGGGGTAGGGATTCTAAGCAAAGTGATTTCGGATATCAACATGTTCTTGGATATTCTGGAGACTATATTTCCTTTTCATATGATTATTGATTTCGAATCACAGATCCTTGCACGTTCATTCTGATTTGATACTGTATCTCCTGAGTACTGCGTACGTCTCCTAAATCAACCCTTGCTAAATTTTCTTTCTAACATTCCTCAAATTGTATATTACCAGATTGTGATTCCGTACTTCGTTTGTGACTTGTCTAAATTTTGACCTTAAATTATGTTTGTCTGACCATAATTTTCCTATCTTGTGCTAGCCACCTGTGTTAAACTATCGATTTTTGATCATACTTAATATTTGTGTCTTCATGATGTTGCTCCTCTAAGTTGTAATTGAAATTCCTTCCACTTCGTGACTATTTGATCCTCGATCCTTGTCAAAGCGTGATATCCCAAACTTCTTATGTGTACTTGGACTCAAGGCTCAGAACGTCATGGATCGACAGAAGCACTAGGCGGACAGCAGCAGACGGACACTTGAGTTCGAGGCTGGAGACAGAGTATTCCTGAAGATCTTACCGACTAGGGGCGTCATCGGATTCGGCAGAGGCAGAAAGTTCAGTCCGAGATTCATCGGACCTTTCGAAGTGACGGCACGGATTGGCGAGGTGGCGTTTCGACTGGCACTTCCAGCTAGCTTGGAGGGAGTGCACGACATTTTCTACGTATCTCAGCTTCGACGATACATTCCAGACCCGAGCCATGTGGTGGACTATTCTGAGTTGGAGGTGGGCCCGAGATTGACTTACGAGGAGCAGCCAGTGGAGATCCTGGACTGGAGAGAGAAGCGCTTGCGGAACCAGACTATTCCTCTTGTTCGCGTCATGTGGAGACACCGCTCTCCGGGAGAGTCCACATGGGAGCGCGAAGACGAGATGCGGGAACGCTATCCCACTCTGTTTGATTGATTTGATTGTACCCTGTTGTGGATTTCTATTTTCAATAAAATGACTGTATTTGGATCCTTTGTGAGTTACTGAGTTTTATGTTTGAGACTTCGAATTTCGAGGACGAAATTTTCTGAGGGGGGGATATTTGTAACTCCACTTCTCAGAAAATTAAAAAATTCCAAATAACTTTCCTGATTAAATTATTTTTTTAAAATTTATATTACTATTATTAATTCTTTTAGTCCAATTTATTGGGCTTTCCCTTCAAATCAAATTGTGGGCTTTTATTGAAGCCCATGAACCAACCGTTTTAAAAGCTCTGTTTCTAGTTAGAAGAGACTTTCTAAAGTTCTTTTTGAAACCACTGTTATAACAAAACTTTTCCTTTCCTTCGTTTTTGAAATTCAACAGACTAATCGAATCTTCTCCTAACAGAATGGTCAGGGACGAGGAATTGATTTCCCGCCAAAATCATTGCCTACTCCTCACGCTAACTTCACAGCCTATTTAAACTACTCCTCCTCATTGGATCCATACCATTCCATTTGATCATCTTCTTTAATTTCCTGCAACTAAACCAGAGAAGAAACCATGGCGATACAGCTCATTAGAAGCTCCTTCGAAGGATTGATCAACATGGGATCTTGGTGATCGGTTCAGTAGAAGTTCCAGACGACGACAGCAAGGGATCAGCACTTCTTCCATCCTAAATTTCGTGGTAGGTTCCATCGATCGATCTTAATTCCATTGGATTCGAACGATGATCTTCATTCAATCAAATTTTCCTTGTTTGATCTTCTCTGTGTTTACAAACCAGTGGGCTAAGTGATCGACGAATTGTCTCCAAGGAATTATCAAGGAGAATTCATCGAGTACTCATGACATAGGTTGTGTTTCGATCCATCGTTCATACTCATTTGGTAATTCTATTCCGATCTGATGTATGAATGATTATTGGTTTGTTTCCAGAATGCCTATTAGATCATTGGAAGCATCTAAGTCTTCTTTTCTTCATTTTGATCCAGATACTCGAGATTGTAAGTATCAGATCTCCACATATTTTTGAATGTGCTTGATACATTCTTATTGAATTATGTCCATGAGAAATCTATTTTAGATAGCATCATTCTATCCTTAGTCTGGTCAATGTACGTGACTGACTGATTCAGAAATCTGGGATTATTCAGGAATTTGGAAATTGAAGTCCCAGTGGTTGCACTTTGGTTCAGATTCATTGGGAGCAGGTAAATTCCTATAGCTCTAACAACATTGATTGTAATTTAGAGTATGAACTGTGGTTAGGATTTAACCAGGGGTCAAATCTGAGTTAGTTCAGTCTCTTTCAGACTGAATCTGAAGGTTGCATTTAGGTTTAAGTTATTTAGTAATTCGTGGGGTATTCATAACATTATAGAGAGTTCTGAACTTGATGAATTGAAGGGGTTTGGGTTGATTAACAGAGCTTCCTGAGTTGTGGGCATTACATTGATTTTATATATGAACTGAATATGTATTTAATGGCCTATGTTAGACTGGAATCAGAGCTGACATGGTGTCAGTTGGTACAATTCTGAACAACCATGGTATCCTTCTGGACTGAGACATATAGAGTTGAATGGCTTTAGCATTGTTTTATTTTAATCCACTATGGACTGGTTGTAATAATATGGACATTTGGGAATGCAAATGTGCATGAATGACTGAGTTAAGTATCAGCCTTAAAATGGGAAGACCATAATTAGAACTGGATTTGTGGATGAGAGCATGCCTGCTCAAGGATTCCAGTTTAATTGCATTTCTTAAAATTTTGATTTTGACTAACGCAGTAAGGAGATTGGAACAGGGTACCTGGATTGTGAATGGTCCATTAAAATATAGTTGATTGAGCTTTTCCTGATAATATTTTAACCTGAGACATATCACTGTTTTAGCTAGTTGAAACCTGGGGTATTTCTTAATGGTTCAGTAATCAGGAACCTGAGACATCTCACTATTTCGGTTAGTTGAAACCTGGGGTATTTCTCAATGGTTCAGTAATCAGGGAAGCCTGAGAACATTCTCAGGAAAACCTGAGTGTCTCAGGAATCAAGAAGTTGAGGGTTCAGTCTATCTCAGGAAAACCTAAGAATACACATGCAGTAGTGTACTATTATGAACCCAGGAGTGTATTCCTGTGTAGTCCACGAAATTATAACCTGTTAGCAAGGGATGATTTTCTCAGGAAGCAGTAACTGTCCTAATGCAGGACTGTGATCTTCTATTCCATTGAACCTATGTGGGACTGGAAGACTGGTATGAAATCTAGGAGCTGTATGTTTTGGGCATTCAAATACATGATTCATGATATACCAACTGTCTTGTTCAGGCTGAAATAGATGGTTGGAAAGTGTTAAATGGACATTAGATTGTGTGAGACTGTTGAGCAATAACTTAGAACTGAACTAAGGGTGACCATGACTCATTTAAGAACCTGCATGAGCATTACCAGGTTGGTGATGAGGATAGGTTAATTTTCTGGAAATCAGTGCATTAGAAGTAGGATTAAATTCAGTTAGTAGCTGTGAGGGTTTCCATACATTGCTCTAACCATGACAAACAATCAATATGTGTGTGTGTTCCACTGTACCATAATAGGAAGGTGTTGGCAGTTGGTATGTGTCCTGCCAGTGGACTGTTAGCCAAGGATTGGTTTATAGGCAATACTCTAGCCTTGCAAGTGAACAGAGGGTAGTAAGTTCCTGCTTGGTTGAATGGTAGTTCATATTAAGACTGATAGGTTGTTATTGTTCCCTAAACTAATGAGGAGGAGTATGGTTCAATTCTGAATCATCCTTGTGTAATGCAAGATTACACAACCTTGTTCAAGTTAGTAGAGCTTGAGGGTTAGAATTTAGGCTCTCTTAAAAGAGAGTGTTAAAACAGTAGTTAGCTAGAATTTGTGTGAGGTTATAAACCTTCTTGACAAATTCACGGTTAGAATATGGTAGATTTATAAGTAGAAGTAATCTAGTATTTATCAAATAGAACTTAGGATTTAATGTAGTGTTTAGATTATAAATCAACCTTGCATTATTGATTTATCAAATTGTAAATCATTTACTTACAGGAGGACACCCAGTTTCTTTGGTTACTTGTACTTCCCTGGAGCAAGGCAAGTACAATCTACGGTTTTGTGCTTTTCATTATATATCCTGTGCTTCCTTGATTGACACGATTGCAACACGTTATGTACTTTCTGGTGCTCATGTTCTCTTGTTCTTACTTGTACCTGGGGTGGGGAAATATACTATCTATGTGACCAATCCCAAGTAACAACTCAGGTGTGTTTAGCTTAGACCCCGCATCGTGCACGCGGGTCCTAAGCCGCCCATTCATGTGCTTTCATGTGCTTACCCTAGCCGGTCACATATTTAGTTATATTTCAAATATAGCACACACATGTTCAGGAGATATACCTTGTACCTATTTCCTGTGATTCCATGATATCACGTTCTTTCAGGTGCTTACAAATCATGTTCTTACATACCATGTTCTTTCATGTGCTTATACACCATGTTCTTTCCTGTACTTTACCTACCATATTTCCTTGTACTTTCATATCATGATGTCTTGTTCATTACCTAGAATTGTACTTGCTCCGCTCCTGAATAGGATATGTTGCAGGTATGCTTGCAGAACATTGTTCCAGGATTTAGCTGAGCAGGATGAGGCTTAGCTTGAGGCTTCAGGTTTAGATTACTTAGCTTTACTTTGAGATATTGACTTTAGAGTTCATAGCACTTTTCATTCCTGTTGCTTCTGGTACATTATGATATATGGAGTTGTGGATTATGGTGATTATTCTGGGATACGACTTTAGATGCTGTGATTCTATACTTTCATGTTTATCTGGTTAGTTTTCCCTAGCTTGGTACAGCTTACTTCGTCGTGTCGAACGACGAAGGCTGGGCGTGTCCGACTCGCGTCCGATTATTCGGGAGCGGGTCGTGACAAGAGTAAATGAAGAAGGAAGGAAGTAATGATGAGAGAGAAATGGAAGGGGTTATAAATAAGGAGGGTGGTGGTAGGTAGGAGGGTTCACCTTTGGTTCATAATGAACGAAAGCAAACCAAGCCAAGCCGAACCAACCCAAGAATAAACCAATCAATGAAATTCTAGAAAAAATCAAGCAGGGAGACATGCAATACGGATCAAATTACGTATACGTATACCAAGATACGCAATACGAACCACAGACATTACAACTCTACTCACCTTAAAAGAATTTCGTCCTCGGAATTTAATTAAGTGGCTAGAGAGACATGGACAAGCTATATTAATCACATGCAAGTTATACTAGGCAATCCATCAAGCAATCAATCATGCAAGCAAGGAATCGAAGCCACGAGACATAAGGAAGACATTATACCTCACAATTCAAATATGTCGGGATATCGTGATCGAATATCATCCTCACGCTCCCATGTTGACTCTCCCAAAGAGTGATGACCCCAAGCAACATGGACTAACTTGATTGTCTTGTTCTTGAGTGTCTTCTCTCTTCGGTCCAATATAGACACGGGTCTCTCCTCATACGAAAGGTTGGTACCAACAACTAGTTCTGAATGATCCAGGATATGGCCCGGGTCCGAGATGTACCGTCACAACTGGGATACATCGAACACATCATGCACCTCTCTTAACGAAGGCGGGAGAGCGAGACGATAGGATACATCTCCTACTCGCTCCAGAATATCGAACGGCCCTATATAACTGGGACTAAGCTTTCCCCGTACGCCGAAACGAATGACGCCACGAGTAGGCGAGATCCTAAGGAATACATGGTCCCCGACCGAAAACTCAAGAGGGCGCCAATGAGAATCGGTCCAATGGCGCTGGCGATCTTGGGCAACTCGAAGATGATCCCAGACTCTTCGGACCACTTCAACCGTCTGAGCAATCATTTCTGGACCAAGCATCTGCCTTTCTCCAACATCATCCCAGGCTAGCGGGGATCTGTACTTCCTGCCATACAGTGTCTCGAACGGTGCCATCTGGATACTGGCCTGGAAACTGTTGTTGTATGAGAACTCCACCGAAGTCGAGTGTGCCAGATCTCAATATATCTTCAAGGGTCTGGATCGTACGCTCTGACTGGCCATCAGTCTGCAGGTGATAAGTCGAGCTAAACTGGAGGTGAGTTCCCAAACTCTCCTGCAGGCTGCGCCAAAAGTGCGACGTAAACTGTGAATCTCGGTCCGAGGTGATACTGACTGGTACTTCATGCATCCTGACTATCTGTCTAAGGTACATCTCTGCCAGCTGAGCTATCGACTGACCAATTTTGAATGGGAGAAAGTGAGCCACCTTCGTGAGCATATCAACTATAACCCATATAGCATCTCTACCAGCTGGGGACCTAGGTAATCCAGTCACGAAATCCATTATTACATGCTCTCACTTCCATTCTGGAATCGACAAGGGCTGAAGAAGTCCAGCTGGCCTCTGATGTCCAGCCTTAACCTGTTGGCAAACCAAACACCGAGAGACAAACCGAGCTATCTTTCTCTTCATGCCATTCCACCAAATAGCTGTCAGATATCACGGTACATCTTTGTACCGTCCGAATGAATGGAATACTGTGAACTGTGAGCCTCTGTCATGATCCTCTGTCTGATATCTCCACTGGGTACACAAAGACGTTTACCATGTCGAAGTGTACCATCTTCATAAATGCATAGCTCCGGTCTTTGCCCTGCCTCACACTCCGTCCTGAGTCGCTGAAGCTTGGAATCTGCTGACTGAGCCATCTTGATCCTCTCAACTATGCTGGACTGAACTTGCATACTGGCCATCAATGCCACATTGGTTGGAAGGACAACTTCTATACCCATCTTCTGAAGATCTTCTAATAATTCTGGTTGAGCTGTTAGAAAATAAACTCCGGCTCTCCTGCTCAATGCATCTGCAACAACGTTGGCCTTCCCCGGGTGATACTGCAGGTTGACATCATAATCCACAAGTAGCTCTAGCCACCTTCTCTGACGCATGTTAAGATCCTTCTGGGTGAAAACATTATTCAGGCTCTTGTGGTGGTGAAAATCTCCACCCTATCTACATACAAGTAATGTCTCCAAAGCTTCAATGCAAACACTACTGCCGCCAAATCTAAGTCGTGGGTTGGATAATTCCTCTCATGTTCACGAAGTTGACATGACGCATAAGCTATTACCTTTCCATGCTGCATCAAAACCCATCCTAAACCTCTGCCTGAAGCATCACAATATACTGAGAATCCTCCGGTCCCATCTAGAGCGTGAGAATAGGAGCCGTCATCAAGCCTCGCTTCAACTTCTCAAAAGAATCCTGGTACTCTGCTGTCCAAGTAAACCGTGCAGCCTTGCGGGTCAACTGGGTCAAGGGCGCTGAAATCCGAGCAAAGTCCGAAATAAATCGTCGGTAGTAGCCGGCCAAGCCAAGAAAACTGCAAACTTCTGCAACTGTGCTGGGCACTGGCCATGTCTCAATGGCCACGATCTTCTGGGGATCCACTTCTACTCCTCCTCTGGTGGTGATATGACCCAAGTATGAAACGCTATCGAGCCAGAACTCGTATTTACTGAACTTGGCATACAATTGGTGCTCACGAAGAATCTGGAGGACAACTCTGAGATGCTGCTCATTCTCTGCTTCACTCTTGCTGTAGACCAGGATGTCGTCTAGGAACACTATCACGAACTGAACCAAATAAGGCATAAAGATATGATTCATGAGGTCCATGAATACAGCCGGTGAATTGGTCGCTCCAAATGGCATAACAAGGAACTCCCAATGCCCATATCTGGATCTGAAAGCTGTCTTCGGGATGTCCTGCTCTCTGACTCTGATCTGATGATATCCTGAGCGCAAGTCAATCTTCGAAAATACTGCTACCCCCCTTGAGTTGATCAAACAAGTCATCTATCCTCGGAAGAGGGTATCTGTTCTTGATTGTTACTGAGTTCAAGGTACGATAATCAACACATAACCTGGACGCACCATCCTTCTTTTTCACAAGAAGTATCGGGACTTCCCAAGGCGATCCACTTGTACGAATGAATCCCTTGGTCATAAGTTCTTCAATCATCTTGTACAATATCTCCAACTCTAACGGCGCCATTCTGTAGACTCTCTCCGACACTGGGGCTATCCCGGGAATCAAGTCTATGGTGAACTTGATCTCCCGCTCTGGCGGCATCCCTGGAAGCTCTTGGGTAAAAACATCTGGAAACTCCTCGACTATCCGAGACAACTGCACCGCTGCCACGACCATCCACAATACCGGAGGAGAAGGTTCAACTTTGCCTCGGGAAAAGGAAAACTCTGGCACGTCTGGAATGCTAAAAACAACCCTGCCAATATGGCAGTCTATTCTAGCATACTGGTTCCTCAACCAATCCATCCCTAAGAATATATCATAATCGGCCATCGGAAACTCTATCAATCTAGCAGAAAATTCTCTATCGCTAACTACGATCCGACACGAGTAAAATACTCTATCTACTCCCACGAGTCCATTACCAGTAAGTATATTGAGCCTTACTGATAATGACTCGGGCTCCAATCCTATCCGTGTCGTGAATAGTGCAGACATAAATGAATGCGATGTACCAAAATCAAATAAAACTGAAGCGAAAAAGGAGTTGACGAGAATAGTACCTGCCACTACCTCTCCTGGTGCCAATCCTTTCTCTACGGTCATTACCATAGCCTGACCATGCCCTCGGGGTGCTATTCCCCTCTGCTGAAATTCTCGCTGCCAGTTCTGGATCTGGGCTTGGGCTTGCGCATACTGCTGGGAATTTTGCTGCTGAAATACTTGGGTCTGAGGCGACAAGGGCCTCGACAACGGGTACTGCTGCTGCTGCTGGACTGGTACTGGGGCTGGTCTCCTAAACGAAGGACTAGAAAAGGTTGATGAAGAGGAACTCCCCCTATTCGGGCAGTCCCTAACCCTGTGGTCCGGTACTCCACAAGCCAGGCACAATCCCTGTGCCCTGCGACACTCTGCCACTACATGCCCTGGCTTCCCACAATGAGTGCAACCCACTGTGGAAGCCTGCTTCAGCCTCTGCTGCTGATGGGGATACGCTGGGGTTGAATGCTGAACCGACGTAACTGAAGCCGCTCGCCTCGGAGTTCCAATGGTCAAGGCCCTGGCTGCCGGGGCTGGTGCTGAAGATTGGTTCATCTGGCCGTGATATCGCTTCCGACCTCCGGTCGTATCCACAATCCGCTGGGAGGTATACTCATGCCTCCTAGCTGCTCTCAATACTGCATCGAAGGTCTGATGCTCAAACTGCTCAACCGCCAATAAAATCTCCAGATGAAGCCCCTGCTGGAATCGCTGAGCTCTATCATACTCGGTTGCCACCAAGGTGTGAGCAAACCGACTGAATCTGAAAAACTCGGCCGCATATCCGTCGACCGTCCTGCCCATCTGCTTCAGATTGGTGAACCTCGTCTGTAGATCGTACCGAGCTACAGCATCAAAATACTTGGTCTGGAATCTCTCATTGAATACTATCCAAGCAATGGGGGCTGCTAATTCCACGGCCTGTGCCGCCCACCAGCTGCGGGCAAGATCTAACAAATGCAGGCGCACTACGGCCACCTTCTCATTCTCTGGGGTCCTGGTGGCTTCTAGAATCACCTCTGTGTCCTGAAGCCAAGCATCTGCGACGATAGCATCTTCGCTACCATCAAAGAAGGGAGGGTTCAAGCGCTTGAAGCTGTTGGTCGCGCTGCTACCCTGATAACCTCCTCTGGTTAGAGCATCCGTCACTGCCTGGTGCAAGACATCTCCTCGACGATCTTGGAAAGCTATAAATGACCTGATGAGACCCACCAGTGTGCCATCATCAGGCTCTCCAGGCTGAACTGGCTGGACTGGTGACTCTCCTCCAATAGGCACAACTCTGAAGGCTACTCCGGAATGCTGGGCTTGATCTCCAGGTTGCTGCTGGTCCACGGGAGGTGCTCTGCCTTGTTGATCGACAGGGCCAAGTACAATGCCGCTGAAGAAGACAACATGGGGAACAATAAGGAAGGACCAAGACAAATCAACGATACAAGTATGTGATCAGGTCAAGAATCCAGGGATTCAGAGGATATGAACAGAGATCAAGGGCGAGTACTGATTGAGACATCTATTCGGTAAACCGTCACATATCTTGATTTACAAAACCTGCATGGGCCACCACTTAAACCATGTCACGCCCAAGAGCCAGAATACTGGAGAGCGGGGGCGGACATAGCCAGTTACGTATATTGAAGTGCAACCCACCTCGCTATACGGTCACGGCTATCTAGATATATGAGGGTTTAACTACAAGCCAACAGTCTCTTATGGTCATGAATAAGCCTAGTGTCTCAATCATAAGCAAGTAAGCAAATGTCACAAGATATAAGATCACCAAATATACAACAGTAAGGCGTCCCAAACATTACATATTTATCTGATCATGAAGCTAGTCGTTACAAAATGTGAAGACTAGCAAGAGTTTAGTCATACATGATCAACCCTAGGATCTGTCAATCATGTTACAGCCCGTAGGCAGACAGTAAGTAAAAGTGCAATCGAGCTAAACAGGTGCTCGTCGGCTAAATGCCTCAAAAGAATATTTTTACAATAAAGTGGGAGATCAAAAATAAACCCACTCGTTGCCCTGGTAACGCCTAGTGGTCACCATCGGGCTGGAAGGCCGGTAGATCCTCTGGAGCTTCTCCGAAATCTGGCCATACAAAACCAGCTGGATCAGATCCCAGAAAGAGCAAGTGCCACAAAGGAAGCTTCACTTAGGAACTAAAACCAGCAATTAGCACAAGAGTATAAATAAGTAAGAACTAGAAATATGAAAATATCAAGATGATATACGACGAGATAACCATGGAAATATTCAGATAACCAGGTTACAACCCGTAAACCAAACAAGGATCGGGGTTGTAACCCTTCATCTGAATGGAACTTGGTTTTCTACCATTTATCGGCAAGATAATATAAGAAAATCAGGTCATATAACAATCTGGTACAGGATCAAGACAAGACTTAGACTGATCATTTCCCATTCAACAATCACGGCCAAGCAATAAGTACGACTTGATACTTTAACTAACTAGGGTTATCACAGGCCTAGTTACTAACAAGATACAGTGAGATTATTCCACAGCCACAAGCCCTGCAGACCATCCAGGTTATCCAGGTCAAATATTAGGGGTTAAATTCAAGTGGGTACATCGCCCAGGAAATGCATGTACCCTTAAGTGACTTAGAGGGTGCAACACATGACACAATTATCATGCATTATCATGTCGTGCCCATGTATCGTGTCAGGCTCATGTATCATGTCGTGTTCATGTCACAATTATCCTCCATTGTACTAAGGATCAAGGGAAACAACACGGATAAGGTAACAAAATTTGTCATGGCAAAACAAATGGTACAAGAGATAAAAATGGGTACGAGGGACAGCATGCACCAAAAAACAGCATGCGCCAACAAACAGCATGTGCCAGCAAAACAACATGTTCCATCAAACAGCCAGCAACAGCATACGCCAGCAAACAGCATACGCCAGAAAAATAGCATGTGCCAGCAAATAGCCAGCAAAATAGCATGTGCCAGCAAAACAGCCAGCAACAGCGTGCGCCAGCAAATAGTATGCGCCATCAAACAGCCAGCAACAGCATGCGCCAGGACAGCATGCGCCAGCAAGCAGCATGGCAACAGTTTTTTGCTAGCAAACAACATACGTCAGGAAACAGCATGCGCCAGCAAACAGCATGCGCCAACAAACAACATGGCAACAGCTTTTTACCAGCAAACAACATGCACCAGAAAACAGCATGCGCCAGGACATCATGCGCCCGCAAACAGCATGTGCCAGCAAACAGCATGGCAATAACTTTTTGCCAGCAAACAGCATGCGCCATGACAGCATGCGCCAGCAAACAGCATGTGCCAGCAAACAGCATGACAACAGCTTTTTGCCAGCAAACAGCATGCGTCAGGAAACAGCATGCGCCAGCAAACAGCATGCGCCAGCAAACTGCATGGCAACAGCTTTTTGCCAGCAAACAGCATGTATTGCTCATCTTTCCCAACCAGCCTCCAATGGCCATGAAAACCCATGAACCAAAAGACCATAAATCACTCAAAATAACTCGAAATCAGGACTTCCAATGGTTTAAATTGGGTAGAATTAAATTTTTTACAACATGGAACCATCAAAACTTAAAAACAAGAAGGTTTGATAGATCAAAACCATAAAAATTTGAAAATGGCTAAAACCTAGATCTACAAGAAAATATACAAGAAAATATAAAATGATAAGAACTAAGGTGGATTAGAAGGTTGCATAGAAGAGTTTAGAACAATAAAAATGGTGGGTTCCTTCATGAAGCAAGTTGCACTTGCCTAGGCTAGGGTTCTCTTGGTTGGTGGTGGAGAGTAAATGAAGAATGAAGGAAGTAATAATGAGAGAGAAAGGGAAGGGGTTATAAATAAAGAGGGTAGTGGTAGGTAGGAGGGTTCACCTTTGGTTCATAATGAACCAAAGCAAACCGAGCCAAACCGAACCAACCCAAGAATAAACCAATCAATGAAATGCTAGAATAAATCAAGCAGGGAGACATGCAATACGGGTCAAATTACGTATACGTATACCAAGATATGCAATACGAACCACAGGCATTACAGAGGTTTTCTCTTTTTCTCTTCTGCATCCTCATCAACAGAAAGAGAGGGACAAAGGATTCGAATTCCTTTTTGTCATTAAGGGTCGTAGCAAGTTGGAAGATCGAACCCAATAAAGAGACGTTCGCTTCAAGATCCATCAAGCCTAGCATTGGATTCAGGTACGCTTCTGCTATCTAATTTATGTTCTTCATCTCATAAATCGACAGGGTACAATAAAAATTCTAACAAGTGGTATCAGAGCCTCCTTGTTTGATTTATGAGATCGAAGGTTTAGATTTAATTTTTGTTGTTGTTTAGGAACCCTAGATCGTAAGATCTAATTTAATTTAGGATTTTGATTGTTCGATCAAATTTTTTATGATCCAGAGTAATATGGCCTTTTGTTGCAATGGATTTAGTCGAATTCATCCGATTTAGGGTTCTTCATATTCATTATCATATTTTACAATGGATTAAGAATGAAGCAACAGGTTACAATTTTTTTTTGAAGCGGACCTCTAGTGTACTTCGAGGGAAAGACTGGAACCTCTAGCTGCTTTGACTTTCCTTCTGGTATTGATGCTTCAGTTCCAGAGCCAAATTAGAAGGCTCCAATTTCTTTACTGGCGTTCTATGTAGTGTAGGTTATCCATATTTCACTGTGTACTTGGTCTCTATAGTCTATACGACCCTCTCAAGCAATGTATAGCATGCCAAGCTAGCAGTTCTTGGATGTTGGTCTCGAACACCTTTTGTGTGAAAATAAGTTGTTGAGCAGAAATATATGTTAAATACATATATTCAATCAATCCTTTATTGGATGAGGTGTCGATCAAACGAGATGTTCTTCATCATGTTATGCTGCTGTACAAGCGACAATGTTAATAGCTGCTTTATTATCACCATATAGACAAATATGAGTATCTGATGTTAATCCCAAGATACTGAAGAAATCTTCTCAACCAAAGGTCTTCGAATATTTATATAATTCGGTCAATAGAATTTGTTAGATATCCTACGTGCATCAATATATGCCAAAGTGATTTAATTCATACTTTAAATTATGCAAAAGATTAACATGTGTATCATTTAGTAGATCAATTTTGGTATAATCTTTATAGATTATTTGATGTAATCTATTGATGCATAAATTTTGTCTTCTATAGATTATTCTATTTAAAGTAATCCTTATGAATTATTTGATATTATCTGTTGATGCATATTTGTTAGAATGTAATCGGTTGATTATTTATTAATTTAAAATTTAAAATATGCATGTACATAAGGATTTATGATTATTTAATTTAAATAAGCAGAAGGATTTGGACATGATTCAGTTTTGTAAAATTTAGTCAACATTCAAATTTTTGGTACTTTTTATGACTAGCAATAGTTGTCTAATATTCTAAATAGGTCCATTGAAACAAGATGTCGCCAAAGTGACCTCTCTTGCGTAGATAGTCTATGAGAGATGTCAGATGTTTGTGTATGTATATTCATGCGGGTATTAGCCGGCCCAAAGGAAGGTTAATACTTGGTCGAATTACACACATACTTGTGGTGATAAATGTGTGACAATTATACGGTTTACATGTGAATAATAACCCGATCCAAAGATAGGCTTATTATTTGACATGACTTATTGTCAACGTTTGATCACTACACCAAGAGTACCACTTGCAGTTAATACCACTGTCCAAAGACTTGATATTAATGTTGTACTAGGTATCTTGAGATGGGGTTCACCATTATTTGAATTTGTTTGACTATGTTTTATTTTTTGGTTATTAATTAGAGCATGTTTGTCTATTTATTTTTTGTTCTCTTTATAGTTAATGTTGCTACAATATCTGCCAATAATAATTTAATTTTCATGTTTAATGGGATAATCTTTAAGGGCAAAAAAGAAAATAAATACAGTAGCTGCTATGGGACCAGGTCAAAAGAAACAACAATATAAAACTAAGGGTTGTTCTTTTATAAGACATGACACATAAGGAAGAAATGTACAAAGTACCACGCATGGCGTAAAAAAAAGAGTACATTTCTAAATTTGGTCTGTTCTGAGGTTAATTTAGATTTAGTACCTAAAAACACGTGGTGGTTAGATTCTGGTGCTATTACCCATATTAGTGTTTATAGACAAGGTTGTCTGAGCTACCGAAGCCAATTGATAGTGAAAGATACATCTATGAGGGACGACAAATAGGTAGAAGTGAAAGTAATAGGACATTTTAGGTTATTTTTTGGAACCGATTATTATTTGGATTTGATAGACACTTTTATTATACCGTCTTTTAGACGAAATTCAGTTTTTGTTTCATTATTGGACAAATCTTGTTATCATTGTTCATTTGGAAACAATAGGTTTAGTCTATCTTTAAATTCAAATATTGTTGGTAACGGTTCCCTTAAGGTTTATGATAACCTATATTCAGTTGAAATTATTGTATCTTACAATGAAACCTTGCAAGTGGAGTCATGTGGTACTAAATGCAAAATTAACAATAAATATTTTTAGTCTCATTATGACATAAGAGATTAGATCACATCTCTAGAAATAGAGTCAAATCAAGGGGTTCATAATTATATGATCCCACACTAAGAAATTTTTTTGAGACGTGAAGTATAATATTTTTTGAGTATGATGAGTTTTGAGGAGAAATAAAGTCAGGATCATTATCTTTGAGAAGGAATCAATTACGATTTCTACTATCACTTTTGACGATGTGCAGGATTCTATACCTGTCATGATCAAGAAGTGAATTCGGAGCCTTAATAAGACAATGTCAAATTACCTCTATAAGCCGTTGTTAAGATACCTTAACAATGACAATGTAGCGGCACCCCATTCAAGATAAGGTAATTATTTCTAAGGAACAAACTCAACAACATCAAGAACCGGTAATAATAAGATGGTCCACCAGAGAAAGGAGAAATATAATTTTGGACAATATTGTCATATTTCTCTAGGAACGTGAGGAAAACTATGGAATATTGGAAGGTGATTCAATCATCTTCCGTCGGGCCATGAAAAGGTTCAACTCTTAAAATTGGATTGAGGAAATAAATAAGGAATATAAGTCTGTGCAAGACAATAAAGTTTAGGAACTTGTCATATTACCAAAAGATACGAAGTTTATTGGTTGAAAATGGACATTTAAAACCAAGAAAGATTCGAAAGGATAATGTGGAGAGGTATAAAGTACGTCTTGCAGCTAGTGACTTTACTCAGAAGTCAACGATTGATTTTAAAGAGACTTTCTCTTCGGTATCTTTGAAAGACTCTTTTAAAACAATCACAACACTTATTGCACATTTTGATCTTGAGTTACATTAAATAGATGTCAAAATTGTGTTTCTCAATGGTAACATCGACGAAACAATTTATGGTGCATACAAAAAACTTTGTGTCGAAAGTCCCAAATAATATGGTTTGCATATTGACAAAATCTATTCATGGACTCAAGCAGGATTCTCGTCGAAGGTACTTAAAAGTTTTACCAAGTGATTATATCGTTTGGTTTTGAGATAAACACTGTTGAAGATTGTATGTATCAAAAGTTCAGTAGGAATAGGAATAATTTTTTGGTTTTGTATATTGATTAAAGTATTCAATGCAAACCAGGTGACACCTTTCGTTAAAGGAGACAAATTCGGTTTCAATCAAATGCCCTAAGGTTAGCCTTAAAATTAAGAAAATACAATAGATTTTTCCTTCATGATCAATTGTAGGAAGTCTAATGTATGCTCAAGTATGTACGCGTCAGGATATTGCGTACAGATTAGGATGTTAGGTAGATATTTAAGCAAATATGGATGGATCATTGGATAGCAGCCAAACTACTTAAGTAATTAATAGAGAATAAGAAATTATATGCTCTTTGTAGGAGATCGGATAATTCTGGAGATCATAAAGTATTCCGACTCCGATTTTTTTGGATGCCAACACAGCAGGAGATCCACATCAGGTTATGCTGACTAATGGAGGTATATTTTGGATGAGTGTCAAACATGCACTCATAATTTATTCCACCATGGCAGCAAGGTCTGTAACATGCTGTGGGGCATCTATTCAGGGAATATGGTTATAAATTTTTTTTACAAGGCTGTGCCTACAGTACGGTGTTGAAAGACCACATAAAATTATGGTGTGACAATAAATCAGCAGTACTGTATTCAAATAACAACAAGAACTTGTATAAGTCAAAGTATGTTGACATAAAATTTCTAGTTGTGAAGGAAATAATTCAGAATGGTAAAAGTATCCATATAGCACATTAGGACAAACTCCATATTAGCGGATCCGCTCACAAAAGCATTATCACCCAGGGTCTTTCATGAGCATACTGCTCATATGGGTGTTATCTTAATTAAGAATATGGCAATACAGTGGGAGTTTGTATTTTATGTATTTGGGTGCTATTTGGTTTTAGACACATTTATGTATTAAAGTATTTTGGATATTTATCTGATCAGATATATGGAAATTCAGTTCATTCTGTTTTTATTATGTTAAAGTATTGATCTCACTAAAGTTAAGGAGGACCAGTTGGAAATAGACATGTATTGATCACATTGCATGTAATTTTAATGCTAGGCATCCATGATTTATCTATGTCGTTTAGCTATATTGGTATATGTGACCATTGATGGTTTAGTTACGCTATATGTGACGAATGCCGCTTTGATCCTATATTGATATGGACGAGATTGTCCGGATATACCCTAAGGATTAAGATAGCAATTTATGAGCTCACTAAGGTTAACACAATTATAAGATTACATATATGGCCCAGTGGAAGATTGTTGAATTATTCAATAATATGGGGCCACACATGTAAAATTAATTGTGTTGGGCTATTTAAATAATTAAGCCAAATTAAAGTGGTCTATTTGAAAATTGGCTTAAGGGTGTAATTGTCATGGAATTAATGTGTAGATACCGGAGATAATTCTAATTTGATGAGGGGCCAAATTAGAAATATCAACACATATATAAATATGTGTATTTCTTAGGGTTATGGTCCCCAACTTATACGGCCACCAAAAGAGAGGTTTTCTCTTTTTCTCTTCTACATCCCCATCAACAGAAAGAGAGGGACAAAGGATTCGGATTCCTCTTTATCATTAAGGGTCGTAGCAAGTTGTAAGATCGAACCCAATAAAGAGACGTTCGCTTCAAGATCCATCAAGTCTAGCAATGGATTCAGGTAAGCTTCCGCAATCTAATTTTTGTTCTTCATCTCATGAATCGACAGGGTACAATAAAAATTCTAACACTTTCGGCTTAATTTGCCATGGTCCTCCACGACGCCCATATTCTTTTGTCCAGGCCTTCCTGATGTCCCCAAAAGAATATGGTAAATAACCATTCGATATTTGAAATTACCTGCTTCGTAGGTTGGTTGACCGCTAGAGTATATATAGGTATTGAGGTCAAGACATGAGACAGCAGCACCAGCTTGTCGCCTGCGAAAGAGTGCGGTTGTGCCAACCCTCCGGCTTCTGCCTGAACTTCTTCATAAGCCCATCGAACAAGCCAGCGTTGCTCCTCCCGTACGTCATCGGGCAGCCCAAATAATCGAATGGTGGCCCCTGAACGGAGAAGTTAGTAATCCTCCTGTAGCTCTCTTTCTTCTTCGCAGTAGCCGAGTGATGAACATATACAAAGCTCTTCCTGTTGTTAATTCTCTGACCAGAGGCGATCGTGTATCTGTTCAACACTCTGTTCACCACCCCTATCGAAGCGACATCCCCGGAAGTGAATATAATCACGTCATCCGCGTAAGCTAGATGCGTGATGACCGGACATCCACTAGCAGTGTAGAAGTGTCTGAACCTCGGCATTCGGCTCATGGCGTTGAGGTTCCTGTTGAGCGATTCTGCCACTATAATAAACATAGTTGATGATAGAGGATCACCTTGTCTAATTTCGCGGTGAGATTTGAAATAGCCCGATGACTGCCCATTGACAATTGTCGAGAACCAACAGTTAGAAACTGCTTTCCAAATGATATCTATCAACTTCTCCACAAATTCGAATGCTCTGAATACCCATATCATGAACTGACTCTAACACCGTTACTCATGTGTTTAGTCCGTCACTTCAGAGCATTCGAATTTGCGGAGAAGTTGATAGAATTTGCTTATAGTTACGGCGAAGATCAGTCACTAATATATACTAATAGTGACTGAATTTCGTCAGAAATGATATTATTGGCAGACTAAACACATGAGTAACGGAGTTAGAGTCAGTCACTACTACGAGCGACACTAATACTACTAGTGACGGATGAATTCCTAAATCCGTCACTATAATTGAACATGCCACGTAGATAAGTATTTATCTTTCAATATAAAAAAGTATTTAATATTTATTACTAACTAATTAGTCAGTCACTATTGTTGGGTCATTAATAATTATTACTAACTAATAAGTCAGTCACTATTGTTTGGTCATTAATAAAATTATTACTAACTAATATGTCAGTCACTAATGTTTGATCATTAACAATTATTACTAATAATAAATCAGCCATTACTGTTTGGTCATTAATAAAATTATCACTAATTAATAGGTCAGTCACTAATGTTGGGTCATTAATAAAATTATAAAATTTTTGAACCACATTTCTAATTGTTTGATATGTCATTAATAATAATATTAAATCATTCATTACTACTTGATCCATAAGTAGAAGCTAATTTTCTTCCACCAAATTTTGGTGAAATCACAATTCCTTCATCTAAAATAGTATAAGTGGACTCTTACTAAAAAAATTGAAGCCAAAAATAATATATTCATCAGATTAGACAAACAACTCAAAAATAAAATATTCTCCAAAACAAAGTTAAGTCTGCTATTAACAAAAAATACATTGTACATCAACACAAATTGATCTTCTAAATTTTAATGATGAAACATGATAAAGCACTCGATTTCGCGTCACACCAAGTTCCTGACCACGTACTCGATTTTGCGTCTCCGGTCCTATTGCTTGGACATACGCTCTTTGTCGCAATTCCAACGTCTCATGTCACTAAAAAGAAATAGTCACATTCCTACGCAAATAAAATTAGAAAACTGTAGAAACAAACAATTAAAGAATATAAAAATATCGTAAATAGGGAAGAAAATTGTGGTTAGGGTTTTAAAATTTACTTCAGCCGGTGGAATTTCTCCATGGAGCCGATGTGACTTCCTTCCTAGACGAAAAACGATAGAAAATGGTTGAACTCCACTAACCTAGAGTGGTCGAAGAGAATTGAACTCCGCTGACCTCTCTAAATGAGCACCTTTAAAACAAAATAAAAAATTATTAGAGAAGGAGGAGATGAGTAAATAACGGAAGAGATGAGAGAATTAGGAGAAGGAAATCCTCATGACCTAGAGAAGTATGAGAGGAGGAGGAGAGGAAGAGAAAATTTTAGAGGAATAAATATTTAGAGGAGGAGAGAATCATAAACCATTTATGGCCAAATATTCTGTAAAGGAAAAAATGATGGCACATGTGAGAAAAAAGTGGCGTCCAATTTTTTAATCCCGCCGACTCGGTCCCATAAATATTTAAAACTATTAGATTATTTTTTCTTATTAAATTTATTATTTAATATTAAACTATTTTTTTTTTAGCGACTGATTTAAAAGTCCCTAATATTTTTCATGAAACGTATTTAAAATTTTCAAGTCTATCTTTTCATTTAATATTTAAATAAAGTTTAGTGACTGCATAGTCCGTCACCATTAAATATTTATTCCGTCAGAAATAGTATTACTAACGTTTTTCTTAATCCGACACAATTAATCTTTTAGTAGTGACTGAATATTCATTCCATCATACACTTCTGTCACTATAAGCAAAATTTTTTGTAGTCCGAACAATCGTAAGCTTTCTCTAAGTCCAGCTTAATCGTAATGTTGCCTCCACGGTCCGGATACTTGAGACAGTTGACCATCTCCTGTGCCGGCATTTTCTTATCTTATATGTTCCTGCCTTTAACAAACCCGTTCTGCTCCTCCGAGATGACTTTAGACAAAAGACCTGTCATTCTGTTAGCCAACAGTTTAGCAATAATCTTGTTAAAGAAGGTGCATAAACTGAGGGGGCGAAAAACAGCAAATGAAGAAGATGTCTTCTTCGGTATGAGCACGAGAGAGGCACTCATCTAAAGCATGAATTAAATGACTAAAAATATAAAATTTAAAATTACTCTCAATATAGGTCTATCCACCTTAAAAGAATCATCCAAAACTTAAAACAAAGTAAACACAAAAATTAATGCAATTCGATAATCGTATGCGTCTGTCCATAATCATGATACTCAGAATCTCCATCATGCCAGTGAGCAAGGCTACGATAACGGTACATACCTCTAGAATCATGGTATTTAAAATTTTTGCATTGCGCTAGCTTGGCAGCGAAAACCTTAAATTTCCACACACGAGAGATACGTCCATAGTCCGACTATATGTCCTCACTCTGCCTGCTAGCATGACCCTAGAGATTCTAAAATCTCATAATCAAGACGACCTAGCCATACGACTTATCTCAGAAGAATATCACATCTCAAGGACAAACTTT